>CM052721.1:4773703-4874183 GCA_028551405.1 Uromys caudimaculatus | reverse complement strand
TTCCTTCCTTCCTTCCTTCCTTCCTTCCTTCCTTCCTTCCTTCCTTCCTTCCTTCCCTCCCTCTTTCCTTCCTATCTCCTTCCCCATCCCCTCTATGCAGCCCAGGCTGGCCTCAGCCTCAGTGCTAGGATTGGAAGTACCAGCCAATAGACCCAGCTTTTTACTTATTAAACTTTTACAGATTTAGAGATACGGGTTCATATAGATTGACCTATAGTATTAGTGATCACATTAAATGTATAAAAACTGCTCAACTTAAAGATAATGAATGTGCTGGGCAATGGTGGCGCACGCCTTTAATCCCAGCACTTGGGAGGCAGAGGCAGGCGGATTTCTGAGTTCGAGGCCAGCCTGGTCTACAGCGTGAGTTCCAGGACAGCCAGGGCTACACAGAGAAACCCTGTCTTGAAAAAACAAAACAAAAAATAAACAATAAAATAAAATAACCAGGAGGTAGAGGCATGGAGATCTCTGAGTCAGAGTGAAACTTCAGGCTAGCGCGGGGGGGGGGGGGTTCTTTTTAAAATTCTTTTTATTTTTATGTGTATGAGAATTTTGCTTGCAAGTATGAATGTGTATTGCATGTGTTCCTGGTGCCTACAAAAACTAGACGTGTGCATCAGATGCCTGGGAACTGGAATTAAAGATGGTTATGAGCTGCCATGTAGGTGTTGTGACAGTGTTTTAAAGTACATATATAATGAGTGTGTGTGTGTGTGTATGTGTGTGTGGGTGTGTGTGTGTGGGTGTGTGTGTATGTGTGTGTATGTATGTGTATGTGTGTATGAGTGTGTGTGTATGTGTGTGTGTGTATGTGTGTATGTGTGTGTCATAGCAACCCCCTTACTTGTTTAAACTTAAGAAAATAACAACAAAGGGTTAGAAAGATGGCTCAGGGGCTGGAGAGATGGCTCAGCGGTTAAGAGCACTAACTGCTCTTCCAGAGGTCCTGAGTTCAATTCCCAGCAACCACATGGTGACTCACAACCGTCTGTAATGGGATTTGATGCCCTCTTCTGGTGTGTTTGAAGATAGCTACAGTGTACTCGCATACATAAAATAAATAAATGTTTTTTTTTTTTTTTTAAAGAAAGATGGCTCAGTGGTTAAGAGTACTTCCTGCTCTTGCTGAGGACCTGGGTTCGATTCCCAGCACTTTCTTCATGGTTCCCACCAACTTGTAACTTCCAGTCACTCGGGTGGTGCACATTCATACACATAAATCTAAAAAGATTTTTCCTTAATAATAGAAGATATCAGGTATACTTTTTAGGCCCTAGGTAGATTTCAAAACCTCCATCTGTGCTCTCTGCAACCTTCAGCACCGTAAATTTGATATCCACACACCAGCCGTCTGATTCTCACCGAGATAACACTGTGAAGAGGTCACTGTTCTTCAAGCAGTCTGACAAGTTATCCACAGCGGCTTCCAGGGTCAGGAGTGCTTCCATCACGTAGCCCTGTAGAGCACACAGACAGCATTCGGGGCTGCTGACTTCCTGAGGACGAACTAACCTAAGGCAGACTCTCTTCCTACCAAGATGGGATTTCTGAAAGCCGGACAATTGTGGAGGTATTCATTTGCAAAGTCTAAGATCAGGCTATAAATCTTGCTTGGGGAATTACACAGCACAGGAGGGAGCCGATAATCATAAGGAGTAATTTCCCCAAGTTGGATAACCTCAAGGGGATTAAAACTACATCAGGGCAGGGTGTGTGTGTGTGTGTGTGTGTGTGTGTGTGTGTGTGTGTGTGTGCGCGCGTGTACGGTGAGTGGCCCCATGCTGAGGGCGGGGCCACTGAAATATATAGAGACAATGTGTAGAAGCTAGAGATTAGGAAGCAAGGTGAGGTGTCCGAAGATCTGTGCCTCCGTGAAACTGACTGGAACTTCTGCTGGCCCGAAGGGAGAGAGAGAGGGTGTGCAGAGGGCTGGCCTTAGTCTCACAGCCACTCAGTGCCCTTGGCTCTAACCTGCTCAGCCCCCCAAGGCTCTGAGCTCCACCTATAGGGTCTCCAGCATGGCGCTCTCCCATCCTGTCTTCAGATCAGCTTAGAGATCACCCAGACAGGGAAGCGTAGAGCTTGGTCTATGTACAGTGGGGACTCCTGCCCTGACTGGACATACTGTGCAACTGAGTCCTCAGCAGAGGGTGGAAAGACCCAAATGACACAAAACAACCCCATCCAATACAAATTAACCCCTTGCTATCCACCATAGTCAACCACCATTACTGCCACCAGACAGTCGCACACAAGGAGCCACTGAAAGGATGCTCTTGTCACAAAACGTGATCACATCTGCTGAATTTGTAGAACAAGTTCCCTGGAGTGACTTTTGGAAATAATAATGATTAATAGCTTCTCCTCGCCCCCACCCCCATCACTCCGGGTGGGGTTTCTCTGTGCAGCCCTGGCTGTCCTGGAACCCACTTTGTAGACCAGGTTGACCTTGAACTCACAGAGATCAGTCTGCTTCTGCCTCCCGAGTGGTGGGATTAAAGGTGTACATCACCACACCTGGCTAATAAAGATTAACTTCTAAAATCATTGATTGATTGATTGTGGTTCTGACGGTTAAAGCAACTTCTATGGACTCCCAGGGGGCGCTACGTCATGGAGGAGCACTTAAGTGTTCACTCACTTCCGTACCTGAATCTCATCACCATGCTCTCCGATCACCTCCACCAATCTGGACAGGAGGTCAGACAGCGCATGCGCTGACAGGGGTTGTTTGAGGGCCCGGAAGATCTGGAAAGATCGGCCAGCGTAGTGCCTGGAAGAGCTTGCGAGGGCAGTCTGCAGCGCAACCTCGCTCAAATGCTGCTCCAGGTGGAAACCTGTAGCCAGAAGAGCAAAGGACAGTGCTTCACACCGGTGCACCCAAGTCACGAGGAGATGAGGGGAGTTAGAACAAGCTAACAGTTCCCCATGCCCCCACCCCGCATGTTGACTCTGCCTAAGGAACAAACAGGGTCTAGCTCAGTAATAGAGGGCTTGCCTTGCGCGTGCCAGGCCTTAGGCACCAAGAAAGTGCCTGATATAAGGCCCTAGAAAGGTGGCTCATTGGTTAAGAGCACTTGCTGCTCCTTCTAGAGGACCTGGGTTCAGTTCCCAGCACCCACACGGAGGCTGACAACCACTTGTAACTCCAGTTCCAGGAGATCTGCTGCCCTCTTCTGGCCGCCACAGGCACTGCATGCACGTGGTGCACATGTGCACATACAGGCAAACAGCCAGACACAGAATTTTTAAAAATGAAGGAAAAGAATCTATAAACAAGCAGACAAATGAAACAACATTAAGCCGTTTCAAGATAAAAACAAATGTATGAATCATGGGAAGTGTAGGGAGAGGTAGAATCTTTGAGACAGGATGGTCCTGCTTCTGAATCAGAGAGCTTATGACTCTGGGAAAGACGGGTTTTCTAAGAGCCTGCATCCTTCTCTTTGACTTGTGAGTAATAGGCCGTCTCTCTCAGGGATGCTACAAGAACTAAGCAATGCAATGCCTGGCACATGACCCGCGTTCACACATGTGTTAGCATCAACACTCTCCTTCCGTCAGCCATCTAGTGCTCTTTTGCTTTCATATTTGTCTGTATGCTGATAGATACATGTGTGTACAGGTACACAAGCACACACTTGGAGGCCACATGCTGATGCCAGGTGTCTTCCTCAGTGGCTCTCTCTCCTTACTTTTGGAGACAGTGTCTCTCACTGAACCTGGAGTTGGTGCATTTCAGCGAGATTGGCTGCCCAGTGAGCTCTGGAGATCTACCTGCCCTATTCCCTGAGTGCTGGGGTTGCCGCTGCATTCCTGTCGGGCATCCAGTCTGCTGGGCACTTTACTGACTGAGCCATTTCCTCAGCCCCTGGACTGTTTTTTATATGTAAGTATATATAGAATAATCGCCCTCCTCTCCTCCCTCCCTCTTGTTCAGAAAGGTTCTCACACAAGGTAGTTCTGGGTAGCCTTGAATGTGAAACAGTCCTCTCGCCTCAGACTGCCGGATTATAGGATAAGCTACCGTACCGTACCATTCCTTACTTCTTTTTGTGAAGAAGTGTTAGAAATGCATTTTTAAGTAGGAGAAGAAAGATATGGATGCATCTAACTAATTCCAAAGACATCCAAAACTTGGTGCCAAAGTGTCTGTTCTGTCGATGCACAGATCCAGAAATGCAGACACTTCAGGGAAGGCGGTAAATATTACCTGACTGTTCTTCCCAAAGCAAGAGCCCAGGGGTCAGAGGACCCCCTGTCCAGGTGGAAAAGAAAAGGAAACCTAGAGACATGATTGTTTAGGGTCACTAAGTTGGCTGACTGCTGTTCCTCTTTCTAGGGAAACAGATGAGAATAGAGGACCCAATGAAAATAGTAATCTTTTTTTTTTTTTTTTTTTTTGGTGGGGCCCCAGAGGCCTTTTGACATGTTTGGTTGTCACATGAACATGGACAAAAAGGAATAACTTTTATTGGTGTTGGCTGAAACTTGGAAATGTTCGATATGTTGTCATAATGGAGTGAGCAGAACGCTGGTAGACAGGATAAGGTACCTGATCTGGAATCCTTAAATACAGACACAACATGACGCAGGAAGTTAGAAAGCTGCTCAGCACTCTTGGAGTTCTGGTTTTTGGGTGTGATGTCTTCGTGGCACCAAAGTGGCCCAAATGCCCTAAAACAAAACACACTGATGTTAAGCACATGGCTGCCATTTTGTGTTTAAAAGACACCCAAGGAGGTTCTCATTCACAAGACGAAGTGTATTCTATTTAAAATTATATTATTATTTCAAATTGTTTAGGTGTGCGTATCTGTGTGTAGGTGTGTACCATAAATGCAGTGCTCACAGAGGCCAGAAGAGGGCAGCAGATCCTCCTGGAGATGGAGTTACAGATGGCTGTGAGCCACCTGATTTTGGTGATGAGAACTGAACGTAAGTCTTCTGGAAGAGCAGCAAGTGCTTTTAACCGCTGAGCCATCTCTCCAGCCACACACACACACACACACACACACACACACACACACACACACCACACAAATATAATTTGATTATATTCATACATATTTTATAATATATTGTAATATATAACATAATAATATATTATAATGGCTAATGTAATATAATATGTAATACTATATTATTAATATATATTATTAAATATATATTTATATTTAAACTTTAGTAGCTTTAGTAATTAACTAGAAGAAGCATATCAAAACTTCTGTATTTACTCAAAGATAACTGGTTTGTGGGGATTTGCTTTTGATGTTTTTTTTTTAAATTAGTTAGAGTTAATTAACTATCATGCACGATGATGCCGTGAAGCTGTGGGTGTGCATGCCACGGTGCACGTGTGTGGGTCAGCATACAACTTTGTAGACTCTGCTCTTTCTTTCCACCTTTATGGGGATCCCAGGGACTGAACTTGTGTTACAAGACTTTCTGGGTAGGCACCTTTACCTGATGAGCCATCTCACCGGCCCTACTGCCATTATTTTAAACTTATTGATGACAATCAAAATCTCTTGTTTCGAGGCCAGCCTGGTCTGCAGAGTGAGTTCCAGGACAGCCAGGGCTACACAGAGAAACCCTGTCTCGAAAAACCAAATCTCTTGTTTCAGGCCAGCAAGAGGGCTCAACAGGTAAGGCGTGTGCTGCCAAGCCTGAGAATCCAAGTTCGATCCCTGGGACCTGTATCATGGGAGAAGAGAACTGATTCTGGGTAGCTGACCTCCATCTGACACTGAGACTGGCACCTTCCCCCCGATCGATCGATCAATCAATCAATCGATCAATCAATGTAAAATCTTCTATAAAAAAGAACGGTGCTTGGCATATTGTAGGCGCTAGGTTTTGTTTGGGAAATGACATGAAATATCTGAGTTTGCCAATAAGAAACGCTATGTTGGTGATCAGGATCACATTACCAAGGTGTGAAATTCCACGCGACCAGCAGAAAGTGGTTTCTGTGATCTAAACTTGTGTTTGAACAGTAAGGATGGGCTAGAGGGCTGGAGAGGTGGCTCAGCGGTTAAAAGCCCTGGCTGCTCTTCCAGAGGTCCTGGGTTCAATTCCCAGGACCTACATGGTGGCTCACAACCATCTGTAACTCCATTTCCAGGGGATCTAGCGCCCTCTTCTGTCTTTACAGGCACCACATGCATTGTCCACATACGTACATGCAGGTGACTGCCACCAAGCGGTACTGTCAGACTCTAAGTGGCAGCCGTGAGTGTTGTCAGATGTGAGGCTAATGTGTAAGACTGAAGCCCCCAGAGAGGACAGCATGACTCTGGATCGCCTGTATGCGGGCTTTTACACAACACTGGCTAGCTCCCAGGGCACCTGCCGTTCTGAAGCCTTACGGATTAATGTGGAGAATTGGAAGACCTGAAAAAATAGGGCCATCTGCAGTTTTCCTGGATTCTGATGACTGACTACATTGGATTCTTTCCCCATTAGGCTTCCCGCCGTTTCTGGCTTCTGACTCTGGAACAAGCAAGCCATGATCTCCGAGCAGGTACCCCGGGCTGACTGTGGCTAATATCCATGGTCTTCAGAGTATAGCTCCTGGCTAACTCTCAGAACTTCCAGAACCATCTGAGGTTGATGGAAACCAGTCTCATGGCAGGACATTACCGTCTGCCGCACCATCTTATCGTTGTACGCCAAATCTCCCTGTGGACCCCATCATCCCATCTATGGGATATGAGACACCTCTTTCAGCATCCGCCCTTGAGTCTGGCCAGTATCAATCGGGAGGAAATAAGACTTCTTCCGAATGACAAGATCAATTTCCCAGCTGTGTGGTTTAAAGGACTGGCGATGTTTCCACAGCAGCAGCCTGGAAGCAGAAGCCTGGCCCCCAGCGCCCCCATTACCTGGTTGTCAGAAACTCGATGAGCTTGTTGGCCTTCTCGTCCGATTCAGCGGCCGTGTCGACATCTTCCACCTCCTGGGTCATCTGTGGGAGGTTCCCACTGCTGCCCCCCAGACTAATGCTGGAGGAGGTGGAACTGGAGTTCAGGCCAGAGTCCGGCACTGGGGATGACTGATCCTCTCTCAGGAAGTCAAAGCCACCTAGTGGGACGAGAAGGCAAAGGAAGAATGGGCTAGGGTGCCAGCAAGCTTGCGGGGCTTGGAGGTAAGCATGAATAAGGAGACGTTAAAGAACACTTAAGGGGGCTGGAGAGATGGCTCAGCGGTTAAGAGCACTGACTGCTCTTCCAGAGGTCCTGAGTTCAATTCCCAGCAACCACATGGTGGCTCACAACCATCTGTCATGGGATCCGATGCCCTCTTCTGGCAACAGAAGACAGCTACAGTGTACTCACATACATAAAAAAATAAATAAATAAAATCTTTAAAAACAAAACAGGACAAAACAAAAAACACTTGATTTGGACTGTGCCTATGAAGTTATGTGGTTATGAACAGTATCGATCGCTTTTCTTTTTTGGTTTCTTTCATGACAGGGTTTCTCTGTGTAGCCCTATCTGTTCTAGAACATGCTCTGTAGACCTGGCTGATCGCAAACAGAGATCTGCCAGCCTCTGCCTCCTGAGTGCTTGGACTAGAGGTGTGTTCCACCTCTGCCTGGAGCAATCCTTTTTCTTTGCTCATGGCCTCAGATGCACTGGTGTGCACACCAGTGTGTATCTGGTATCATACACGGTGTATCTCACCTTGGGGTTTGGCTAGATGTTGTGGCAAGGGGGAGGTGCATATATATTTTATGCATATACTGGCCTGACCAACAAATACCAGAGCTCAGTCACCAACTATACTGTCAGCAAATTAGTCCCAAGTATCAGCCATTGGGTATTATTATTATTATTTTTTTTTTTTGGTTTTTCGAGACAGGGTTTCTCTGTGTAGCCCTGGCTGTCCTGGAACTCACTCTGTAGACCAGGCTGGCCTCGAACTCAGAAATCCACCTGCCTCTGCCTCCCAAGTGCTGGGATTAAAGGCGTGCGCCACTACTGCCTGGCATATTTAATGTTTTTGAGTAAATGTGGTTATTAGCTTGATTAAGTATGTGTCTAATATGTGTGTGCGTACATATGTACATGTGAACATACAATGTGTATATACATATATGTATTTGGTGCTTGGAATTAGAGTAGGGCCTCATGCATGCTAAGTGTATATTTTATCACTGAACTATACTCTAACCCTATATTAGCATATTTTAACGAGCTATATCATATGGTATTCAGAGACCTATAAGAGAATACTGTTCTTTTGATTATATATTTAACACTGAATATCTCTAGTTATATTGTAGTTTAAAAATGAGTACATGCAACCACCTCCCTTTTCTATTTTTAAAATTTGTGTTCTGTCATATTTCAGTAAAACATAGACTCAATAAAGCAAAAACCCCTTCAGGGTACTAAGAAGGCACAGAGCGACACCTGCATGCCGGCCCTGTCTTGCTCAGGCAGGGGCGGGGGGCGGAGTCATCTTATTTCACAGCTTCATCTTTCCATGTCAATATGTCCATGGGCACATACTCACTGGGGGCAGCAGACAAAAGGATTATGAAAAATGCACTTTAAAATACTCAGCCATGTAGCGTTTTGGAGGCACATTACGTGAAACAGAGGGCCATTTTATCCTGCAGAAAGTCGAGCATAACATCACAAGGGAAGCGAGTGTGAACTCCATGGCTTCCTGTGCTCATCTACCCCCTGGGGATGCTGCCAAGCTTCCTCTTACCCGTGTAGAGGTACTCTGGCTGGTAAGCTGGCTGCATGGTTAGTGTCTTCGCTTCCCCCATCTCCCGGGTCTGCAGGAGTACAGAGGCAAGGGCGTGAAAGTTACTGCTGCAGGAGAGAGCTATGAGGAGGTGAAGGAGCAGCTTTTTGCTGTGCTCGAAGACTTCTGGCCGATAATGGTCCAAACCTGGAACAGAGGGCACAATCTCTTAATATAAACAACTGCTAAAGCTCGCTGAGATTCTGTGGATAGGGAAGACTCCAGGATGCTAAGAGAAATGTGTGTTTGAAGAGTTAGTTGTTTTTGTTAGTCTTTGGGCTACCAACATAAAGAAGTTGGGCTTAAGGAAAAATAAGATACTTTGTGACTTAAGTGAAATGCTTGCTTAAATGTTGACAGGTGGCCTTTTTTTGATCTCTCTGTGGGTTTAATGTGGTTCGTCTTCTTTCTTCCTGATGTGTTCTCTTCCCCGGATCTGCTATTAAAGTGGTTTTGTTGTTGTTGTTGTATGTTTGTTTAATAAAAACGTGTCTTTGTGAGCTCTGTCTTGCTTGGAAGTGCAGGCTAGTTTTGAGATTGAGATCCTTGATCAGCCGCTGAGTGCTGGGACCACAGATGTGTGCCACCACGCCAGGCTCTCTAATTTAACTGACATTCTGTTTTTTTTTTTTTGTTTGTTTGTTTGTTTTTGTTTTTGTTTTTTGGTTTTTCGAGACAGGGTTTCTCTGTATAGCCCTGGCTGTCCTGGAACTCACTTTGTAGACCAGGCTGGCCTCGAACTCAGAAATCCGCCTGTCTCTGCCTCCCAAGTGCTGGGATTAAAGGCGTGCGCCACCACTGCCTGGCTTTAGACTTAACTGACATTCTGGATGGTCCCCTTTCATTTCTTGCCTGGCACTTGGACATCTCAAGCTAGGTGCTAAGCCTGCCACGTTCCCTGTTATGTCTCTCTTTGCTTTGATAAGGCTTCATGGCTTTCCATCTGTTTCCTCAGCCAAAAGACTCCTAAATAAGCCCACAATATTTTGGGTATTTTTAAACATGCATCATTAACACGTCTAGATTACAGAAATGTCAGTTTTACATGATGACTGGTCACCTGGAACATTACATATGACAGAAATGAATACAGAAAGGAAATGAGAAAGGAAAGGACTCATTTCAGAACCGAGTGTAACCTATGTGCAACGAAACACATGTCTATGCAGTAGGGCCTCTCTGTGTACCCTGCTGTCCTGGAACTCTGTAGACCAGGCTGGCCTCGAACTCACAGAGCTCAGCCTGCCTCTGCCTCCCGGGTGCTGGGATTAAAGATGCTCGCCAGCACTGCCCAAGCCTCTGCGTTTTTATCATCCTGTTGGTTAGAATCCCCCTTCGATCCAGTCTTACCCAAGAAGACGGCATGAAGTAACAATGGAAGGTGCAGAGCCCAGTCTTCTCTCACACTGTGATCCACCACCATCTCAGTCATAAAAATCACAGCGATATTACACCTGCCCAACAAAACAGAAAAACGAACATCCAACGTCTACAGAGGATGAAAACACACCAACAGGTCAAGCCACAATTCAATGCCGCTAAGGATCACTGAAGAAATGATAGAAATATTTATCCAAGGGAGATAGAATCTTTAAAGGATGTATTTATTTTTACTGTGTGTAAGACTGCCTAAATGTGTACCACATGCATGCAGTACCCATGGAAGCCAGAAGAGGGCACTGCGTCTCCCTAGTTACAGGTGGTTGTCAGCTGCCAGGTGGGTGCTGGCCATGGAACCCAGGTCCTCTGAAAGAACAGCAGTACTCTTAACTGCAGAGCCGTCTCTCCAGCTCCCCAGAGACGACGCAGAGCCCCACTACAAGAAACATTCATTAACCTTATCACAGAGCCATTAATCTTCCAGCACCAAGAACTGAAGGAAAAGGAGAAATTGAAGATGAGTCCACCTTTTTACGTTAAGTGCAGTCTAACAAGCAGCATTGACTTAGTCTCACAATTATGTAGAGGAAAAATTCATAGGGGCATAGGCTGAGATTTCACTCAGCTGCTACCATTCGAGGAGCTGGTCATAAAGTCAGCAAGGTCACATATTTAAAAGAGGACCTCCTTTTGAAAGTTCCCAGCTCACTGGTAGAGAAGCTGGGTCAAAGCAAAGCTCCCATCGCCCTCTGCTTCTGCATGCCGCTCACCTGTGCAGCGGCCCCCGCGGAGTGATGGTCTCTGGGAGGTAGTCGACCAAGGGGGCCCAGCACCCGCCATTGCACGGCATGGGTAAAGGTTGTGGCTGCTTGGCCTCCGTAATGCTTAACAACCAGCCCGTGTAGGGAGAGATGGGGTCATCTGGAGGGAGAGAAAGACACAGACAGCTGCTTGATTTTCTGGGGGGGGGGAGGGGGGAAAGACTCATGTTTACCATAGTTGGTTCTAGGAACAATCTTGCAAATGTGTGTTTGCCAAAACGTCAGCTCAGTAAGCGCGAATCACACTGTCAAGTGGGTTAGAATTAGTTGATTATGTAATTACTTGATGAATTATTACTTGATGATTTGTAGTTCTTCATTATAGAGCAAAGAAAAATACATTTTAAAATACTCAATCACGGGACTGGAGAGATGGCTCAGTGGTTAAGAGCACTGGCTGTTCTTCCAGAGGTCCCTGAGTTCAATTCTCAGCAACCACACGGTGACTCACAACCATCTGTAATGAGGTCTGACGCCCTCTCTAATGTGCATGAAGACACAGTGTACCCGCATACATAAAATAAATAAATACATAATTTATATATAAAAAAATGTTCAGTCGTGATTCCCCATTGCGGAGAAATGCAATTCTGCGTTTCAAGTTAACATAGAATAAGAGCCTTAGGGTCATTCTGTAACAACACAAGGGACTGACACAGACAGGTACTACGTCAGACACTGTCCTGTGTGACACGGGTACCATATCAGGCACTGTCCTGGGTGACACAGACAGGTATCATGTTAGGCTCCATGCTATGTGACATAGACAGGCACCATCCTGTGTACTTTCCACCTGAAGAGTCTAATCATGGCTATTTACTACCAGCATCTCCATTTTATACTGAGGAAACTGACATTTCAACACATTTGGAGAGATCTGCCTGTAAACACGCCCTGTTGCATCCATCCGACCACTTGTCTGAGCTCGGTCGCTGTTCTCTGTGTCCGGTCCACTCTCCCCTATAACCATGGCTCCTTAATGTCATCTTGCTTCTACTAAGCACACACCCTGTGTTCTACAGGGAGCCATTTTTGGAAACATTGGCCATGTATCTTTCCCTGTCCACTCCCCAGAGGTTCCCTTAAGGAAGACTGCAGCCCACACAATGACCTTAGGAGTCCTTACAAGGCTATCGAGCTCCTCTTACGGCTAACTGCCTCCCGTGGCCCCATGTTTGCTCCTCCCCAGTCATGATGACTTCCTTGCTGTGCTGTACACGGTTAGACAAGACTTGGTCTAGCCTCAGGAACTTCATTTCTACAGCTCCTCTGACTGGAATGTTCTTCTAGTCTCTCTTTTAACTTCACCCAGTACTGTCACAAGAGCGTAGTAGAGAATACTTTGTTTTGTTTGTTTGTTTATTTATTTATTTATGGCAGTTTTGAGAAATCAAAAGAAATAATGTAAGGGTTTTGAGGATCGTTCTTTTGCTATCTATTGTAAGGCTAAGTGCAGGCCCCCAAGAGCTGGTTGTCCCAGAGATGAGAAAGTCTGCACATACACCTGTCCCCAAGTTATTTCAGATTGGTAAATAAAGATGCCAACAGCTAATACCTGGGCAGAAGAGACATAGGTAGGGTTTAGGTTTCCCAGGCTTGGGGGTCAGAGAGGGACCATGAGGGAGAAGAAGGTATGGGAGGACGAAGGAGAAGCCGCCATGGGTTAGGTGAGCCATAAGAACACGGCCCTGAGGTCTGGCTGACTGGAGTTAAGAGCAGCCCAGATGAAACACAGTAAGTAATAAGTTGGGGTTCTCTATGGGAAAGTAGATTCTAACAGCATAGAGGGTAGGTATCCGCCCAGCTTTTGTTCTGTTTTAAGGGTTATTGTAAATATAAAGGTTGTGTGTTTTTCATCTGGGAACTAATTGGCCAATGGCGGTGTGGAAACCCCAGGTCGGGGTTAAATATTTCTACTATCTAAGGGTGCTTTTCTCACACCCTGAGATGCCACCTGCCCATAAGGTGTTATCCTGTTTTGGGACTGCGATCCCAGCGATTCCTTGCCTCTGGAAGATGGCAGCATTTAAACCAGTACCGTGCTCCCAAGCCAATCGCTGCAAGGCCGGGCAGTATTCAAGTCTATCCCCTGCACCCTGAACACAGGGACACACTTGAGAGCAGTTGGCTGGCTGGGGTAGAGCGTCTTCCTTTCTGTGCATCTCCTCATCACAGAGAAGCGGGTGCTACTCCATCGCGTTTGCCACGCTGTGGGGCAGTTGTCCGTATACTGCTTATAACCTCTTCAAGACTGAATTACATTTATATTTATTTGTATGTGTGTTGCCTGCCTGCCTGAACATATGGTGTCTTTGCGCCACATGTGTGCAGTTGCCTGAAGAAGCCAGAGTAGTCATCAGATCCTCAGGAAGTTGAGTTACAGGGGGGTTACCAGCTGCTACAGGAGGCTGTGGACTGAACCCACCCCTGCTTTTCCAGAGGATTCAGCTTTGATTCCCAGCGCCCACAGGGCAGCTCACAACCATCTGCAACTCCAGTCCTAGGGACCTCTATATGTACCGCACAAAGCACCTAGGCACACATGTAGGCAAAGCGCTCATAATGTAAACAATTAGAAATATAGCAATCCTTTTTTAAACATTTATATCAGATGCATTTTATTTTTGTTTTATGCAACAATTCTATTTAAAGTCACTGTCTTTATTTTTGCTATTTATTTTGTATGATTTTTTTTTTAACGGTTCTTTAAGAAAGTTCCACAACACAGACTCAGGTTATTGGAGTGTCCTTTGTTTCTTGGGTTTCCTTAACTCCTAGGCAACTTAAATTTATACTGATTGTATATATGGAAGCTATCTGGGTCCCCACCCCCCCGAAAAGCTACACATGCATTAACATTTCTGGATTACCCAACTGCCCATGGCTTAAGGAACTCCCTGTAGGAAGCCATCTCTGAGCTTAGCAAGGGTTTCTGAGACTATGTCATGGGCAGTTTCTTTTCTTTTCTTTCTTTCTTGGCATATATATATATATATATATATATATATATATATATATATCTTTTTTAAAAGATTTATATATTTATTTTATGTATATGAATCCACTGTCGCTGTCTTAAGACACTCCAGAAGAGGGCATCGGATCCCATTACAGATGGTTGTGAGCCACCATGTGGTTGCTGGGAATTGAACTCAGGACCTCTGCAAGAGCAGCCAGTGCTCTTAACCACTGAGTCATCTCTCCAGCTCCCCACAGTTTTTTCAGAGAGATAACTTCTCACGAGGCGCTCTCCAGCTTAGCACCGCAGTGCAAAGCAGCAGGCTCACAGACAGACACACAGGCCTGGTCAGGCTCTTTGGTTTTTAATGATAAAGTCCCTTTTCCAACGCTAGCTCTGCGCAGCTGGAGCCCCACGGCCTTGGTACTTACTTTTATCCTCATCGTAAGATCCTCCAGAGCTGTTGCTGTATCTCGACTCCAGGCGAGTGTGGGCTCGGATCACATTGCTAAACCTTCAAAAACAAAACACAGCCATGAGGCGGTGTCGGGTATGAATGGGCTGTTGCCCAAGAGTGGATTCAATAGGTTAAGAGCAGATCTGACAGGTTAGAGGTTGGCTTTTTCCATTTTTCGGGGTTGAGGTGGTGTCTTAGTCAGGGTTTCTATTCCTGCACAAACATCATGATCAAGAAGCAAGTTGGGGAGGAAAGGGTTTATTCAGCTTGCACTTCCACACTGCTGTTCATCACCAAAGGAAGTCAGGGCTGGAACTCAAGCAGGTCAGGAAGCAGGAGCTGATGCAGAGGCCATGGAGGGATGCTGCTTACTGGCTTGCTTCTCCTGGCTTGCTCAGCCTGCTCTCTTATAGAACCCAAGACTACCAGCCCAGGGATGGCACCACCCACAAGGGGCCCTCCCCCCTCAATCACTAATTGAGAAAATGCCTTACCGCTGGATCTCATGGAGGCATTTTCTCACCTGAAGCTCCTTTCTCTGTGATAACTCCAACTTGTGTCAAGTTGACACACAACCAGCCGGTACAGGTGGGGACCACTTAGTTCTAACGATGGTGCTTTCCTTTTTCCACATCCTCCTCTTTCTTTAGATGGGGTGGGGGTGTCTTACTATGCAGCCCCAGAACTCCCCACGTAGACCAGGTTGGCCTCAAACTCCCAGAGATCCACTTGCTTCTGCCTCCCAAGTGCTGGGACTACACACCAAGGCCACCTGAGTTGCTACGTTTTCCTTAAAGGACTATGGCAGCCATCATACTTGAAACATTAATTTTTTTCAGTTGGCATGGCCAGAGGTCCCGCCCTGTTCATAAGTAAAAGTCCAAACCTTGAGAGAATAATAACACTTTAGGATAACATTGTGCTCTAACTGCAAAAGCTAGCATCTGTTTGGGAATGAAGCGAAGCATGATTTTAAATGGCCCGGCTCCCTTATTCACAGAGCATGGGACAGGCTCCGAGGTCAGCCAGACCCGCTCAGTGACAACAAGCAGAGACAGGAAGAGGCAGAGAGATACACACAGTGGTTTCATAAGCAACCTGGGGCTATGGATAAATTAAACTTTCCCTCAAAACACTCAGAGAATTCTTGAGAATGTGAGAGTTTGGAGATAATGGAATCGTATGATTGTGAGGACTTTTTGTCTGCCTCTCTGATTTTTTTTTGATTGTCTGATTTTGATCTTGTAATTGTTTGTTGTTTGATTACAAGGGAAGAGCTAGGCTATCCCAGTGTCAGATGCACAGCCTCATTTAATTTGTCTCTCATTTTTGACCTAAGTATTATTTACTTTACAAATAGGAAACTGAGGCTGAAGGAAGGTTAAACAACTTGTCTGGTGTCAACCTTCAGGAGGTGACAGACAGTACATGGATAGTGTCCATGCTGTGATACCTCTGAGTGGGCAAACACAATTTAAGACCGAGTGGATGTCTGAGGTGACAGACACCCCATGGGTTCTATTCTGACCTGAAATATCAGAATACTGTCATGTACCTGGTAAATATGTACGAATACTGTGTGTCAGTGTGATCAAGATGTTTGTCCTGAGGACCCCAAAAGTTACTAAAGAAAATAAAATAGTAGGAAATACTTTATGCTTTTAAAAAAGTATATTTTAAAATTTCTTATGGATTTGTGTGTTTTGCCTGCCGTGCCCCCGAGGGCCAGAAGAGGGCACTGTCTCCCCTGGAGCTGGAGTTACAGATGGTTGTGAGCTGCAATGCAGGTACTAGGAATCGGATGCAGGTCCTGCAGAATTGCAGCACATGTTCTCAGCCACTGAGCCAGCTCTCCAGCCCAGTTTTGTGCTTTTGTTGTTATTATTATGCTTCGATGGAGAGCTATAGGATGCCTTGCTCCTGGATGCCGGAAGCATTTAAAATAGTTCATCCTTCTAACACAGGGGCATGGCTCAGGGGGAATATAGCGAAACGGTGTGTTTATATTCCATTTTACAGTGTTAGGAATAGAGCCTAGGCCCTCATATGTGCTAGGCAAGAATCTGACCACTGGGACACATCCCAGGTCCAGCTAGGTATATGTACTTAGTTTACATAAAAGATACATAGGGGATTCAATCCATTTCTTTATATGTAGCCAAAGCAAAGAGCCAAGGCTGTGCACAGACGTCAGAAACTTCGCCAGCCAACCCAGATGTGTTTCCTCATGCTACTGACCAGGCACGGGTGACGGCAAACCAAGCTTTTGTTTCCTGCTAGCACAGTGGGTATTGCAGGATGTAGATGTCTTGCTCAGGTTTCTATTGCTGTAATAAAGATTGTGACCGAAGGCGACTGAGGAGGAAAGAGTTTATTTGGCTTAGATATCCTGAGTCACAGTCCACCACTGAGGCAGGTACCTGGAGGCAGGAACTTGCAGAGGCCATGCTGGGAGGCTGCTTCTTATCTTGCTCTTCATGGCTTGCTCAGCCTGCTTTCTTATAGAACCTTGGACCACCTGCCCAAGGGCGGTACCATCCATAGTGGGCGGGGCCCTCCCACATCAATAATTCATCAAGAAAGCACATTCTCAGTTGAGAGTCTCTCTTCCCAGATGGCTTCAGTTTATGTCAAGTTGACAAAAACCCAACCAGCACATGGAGCACAGTGAGGTTTTAAGAAAAGAAACTGAGACATGCCAGGGAAGGGTAACTGTGTGGAGGCTCACGTCACAAAGCTGCGTCAGGGATTTGTGTTTGCCGAGCTGTCACAACGCAGCACACAACAGGGCCTGACTTTATTCATTTCTTAGGTATCTGAAGAAGTTGATTTTTCTCCCTTGCCTGTTGCTCATTTATAGCTCCCAGTAACTTCAACCATTCTCTATGGTCCTATCTGTTGGGTCACCGCTTTGCAGGTCTTTGGAACAGGGGACACACACACACACACACACACACACACACACACACACACACAGAGTTTCATACAGGTCAGGCCACAGAGCAGTCTAAGCCACACTGGAACATCAGAAGGTAGACAAATGCTAACCACAATCTTCCCTAGAGGCTCCTTAATCATGTTTGCACTGAGAATGCAATGCTCTAAACAGCATGTGTTGAGCCTAAACACCGTCTGGCAAGAGATAATGAAAGCAGGCTGATGAAAGGACCCCACATCTGGAGGGTTCCATATTTGGGGATGGGGGTGGGGAGCACAGCACCTGTGGCCACTGATGAACTGTGGTGCATAGTAAGTGGGGTTTGAAATTGCTCAGGAGGACACGGGGTAGGTCTCACGTTGATGAGACAGACCTAAAGGCGTCTTATATAATGGTTATGAAGCCAAAAGCAAGCAGAAACAAGTCCCTTTGAGATGGGGAAATGTTGGAACTGTAATGCAGCCCTAAGCTCATGGCAATCCCCTGCCTCGGCTTCCCGAGGACTGCGGTTAAAAGATATCCCAAGGACAATGTCTCTGCAAGTGCTACTCCATCTTTATCTCAGTGCTAAGGGCCATAACAACAACAACAACAACAACAACAACAACAACAACAACAACAAAATCTCCACGTAGGCCAACCACAGCTCTAATGGTACAAAAAATACTCTGTAACGAAATGTTAAAATATAGAAACAGTGTAATGAGATGTTAAACCCCAAGGAAAGGAGGAAGGGGAACTCAGTCTACAAAATAAATGATTGAGAATTTACAGATTAGGGTCAGAGGATGGCTCAGTGGTTAGCAGCACCAGCCACTCTTCCAGAGGACCTCAGTTTGACCCTTAGCACCCACAAGGCAGCTCACAGCCACCTATAACTCCAGTTCCAGGGGATCTGATGCCCTCTTCTGGCCTCTGCAGGCACCAGGCACACATGTGGTACACAGACCAAACAACATACACAAAGAATGAAGGGGAGTAAAACAAAACAAAACAAAACAAAAAAACCTTGAGTCTGTTTATATTCTTGCTCTTCACTATCATTTGCAACACAGAGTCCCGGATTTTATCTCTTTATTCACAGGCAATGAGAAGACAGGAGTGAGGGTAAGAGAGAAGGAGCTGTGCAGAGCTCATATGAAAGAACGGGTTCTTGGTGCCACAGGAAAAGGGTGTTCTTGGTTAATTAAGATGTGCTAAAGCAGCCAGGCAGTGGTTGCACACGCCTTTAATTCCTGCACTTGGGAGGCAGAGGTGCTCGGGTATCGAGGCTAGCCTGGTCTACGGAGTGAGTTCCAGGACAGCCAGAGCTACACAGAGAAACTCTGTCTTGAAAAAAACAAAAGAAAAAAACAAAAAAAAAACCGGGCGGTGGTGGCGCATGCCTTTAATCCCAGCACTCGGAGGCAGAGGCAGGCGGATTTCTGAGTTCGAGGCCAGCCTGGTCTACAGAGTGAGTTCCAGGACAGCCAGAGCTACACAGAGAAACCCTGTCTCGAAAAAACCAAAAAAAAAAAAAAAAAAAAAAGAAAAAAAAAAAAAGAAAGAAATAAAGAAAGAAAAGGATGTGAAAAGCACAAGACCAGTGAGAGTGAGGATTGCTGTGGGTTGAACTGGCTGTCTCCATGGGCTCACATAGGTGCCCGACTCTCCTGCCTTATGTCACCAAATGGCATGAAGAGGATGGAAACTTCATCTCACTGTGGCATTTACAATAAGATGCTTAGGGGAAAAAATGGACCTAGTAGGACATTGCTGGGTATTTTGTTTACAAAGAGATTACACATAAAATGTTCGTTCATCTACGTAACATTTCATATATACCTTGTTCTCTCTACTCTGAGGCAATCCAGCCTCTAAATACACATTTATGTGTATAAAAAGAAGGAAGGGCCCGAGGTCGATAACTAGATTATGTAAGACAGTTAGGATGGAGCCCCTGTAATGCTGGTGGCTTTATATGAAGAGAAAGAGTGAGAGCAGGTGAATGAGAGAGAGAGAGAGAGAGAGAGAGAGAGAGAGAGAGAGAGAAAGGCAGACAGAGACAGAGACAGACAGAGACAGAGACAGAGAGCAACAGAGAGACAGAGAAAGACAGAGACAGACAGAGAGACAGAGACAGAGACAGAGACAGAGAGAGCTCACAGATGCTCTTGTCACAGTCTGATGCAGCCAGTGGATCTGTCGCTGAAGCCCAGACTGTACTGTTTAGAATACCAGCCACTACAACTGTGAGCTAAGTAAACTTCTTTCCTTCTGAAGTAGCCTGTCTCAGATCTGTGCTACAGTAACAAAAGCTGGTTAATACAAAGTTGATGCAGAGAACGTCCTCAAGACATTTCAGAGACCTTGCAACAATCTGACAGAGACCATGCAACAATCTGAAAGTATACCATGCCAAATTTTTTTTTTTTTTTTTTTTCCGAGACAGGGTTTCTCTGTGTAGCCCTGGCTGTCCTGGAACTCACTCTGTAGACCAGGCTGACTTTGAACTCAGAAATCCACCTTCCTCTACCTCCCAAGTGCTGGGATTAAAGGCGTGTGCCACCACTGCCTGGCGATTTATTTTTATTGTATGCAGATGAGTGAGTGTTTGCCTGCATGTATCTGCACCATGCGCACACAGAGTTGGTATTCCTTCTAGGCTCCGCCCAACAGTTACCTAGCAACAGTCAGGTAGGCCTGGCTTACTATAAAAGGGATTGTTTGGTCTCTCTCTCTCTCTCTCTCTCTCTCTCTCTCTCTCTCTCTCTCTCTCTTCCCTTCTCATGTCCCCAGATAAACTCTGTTCTATACCACACCTATCTGGTACCTCTGGGGGGAGGGATGCCTCAGCAAGGATCCACTGAGGTACCCCCTCCCGCTGCACCACGTCAAGCTCTACAAGACATATCCTGGTCTTTATAAAACACATCACACAGCCCTCATGGAGGCCAGAAGAGGGCACTGGATCTCCTGGCACTGGAGTTACGGATGGTTGTGAGCTGTCATGTGGGTGCTGGTGACAGAACCTGGGTCCTCTGAAGAGCAGACGGTAATCTTAACCACTGAGCCACCTCTCTAGCCTCCAGCCAGTGGTTTTTATGAAGCCCAGGTCTAAGTAGGATTCAGGCACCAGAAGAATGTCTTACTCTCTGATTTTGTGAAGAATGTCGGTCTGTGTTCCTAAGCATAAAGACGGGCCTCAGTTCCTGTGAGTGTAGGAAACCTGACTAACTCAGGCAGATGCCTTTGCTTAGACCTCCTGCTGAACATTCGAGCGGACATCAAGCCAAACGCACACACCGACCTGTCATCGGACTCCTTCAGTATCTTGCTCTCCTCAGGGTCTGGGAAACTGTCCTGGCCAGCGACTACGGTGTTACTGCTCGAGGTGGTTCCTGTGGAAGGGATTGGGAAACCATCAGAGACAGAGTCTGCAGAGAGGGCCGGCTCAGACCGGAAGCAATTCAGGAACGGATGTCCTGTAAAATCCCACGATTGACAGTTTTTACATCTTTCGTACAGTCGCAGGCATTCTAAACAACTGTCTCAAAGTCCACAGCATGGAATTCTAGACATCTGTGTTGGCCAAACCAAATTCCTCCTTCTTCATAAAAAAACGAAGTGATAACATTCTTAGATGTTTCTAGCTTCAGGTCATGACCTTACATGGGGTAGGTCTGCTGCAGCTGTGAACAGACTCACTTTTACTGCTGTCACTGAGACAGGGTCTTGCTGGGTAGCCTGGACTGGCCTTCCGTTTATGACCCTCCTCCCTCTGTTTCCCCAACACTGGCAGTAAAGGCAGGTGCTGCCATATCTTGTACTTTTTGTGTTAATGGGTCCAGGAATTATCCAACTAATGGTATGAAAGGAATTCCAAGTCGAATTCTGATTCCTAGGCTAGTGTCTCACTAAAAAACAAACCAAACCAAACCAAAAAACCCCACTTCACTAAGAAGTAAGGTAAAGAGAGAAGGAAAAGACAGGGGTGGAGACAGATTCAATATTAAGTAAACTGAAGGGAAGCTTCAGGAAACTTGAGGGAACTAGTATGTATTTTTTTTTTTTTTTCGAGACAGGGTTTCTCTAGTACGTATTTCTTGAAATGAACAGATACAAATTGGTTGAAGCAATAAGCCCAGTTAGCATCTAATGTCCAGAATTCATGGGGTCAGGATGTTTCAGACTTTGGCTATTTTGGATTCTGGAATATTTGTGCATGTATGATAGAACTGTCTTAGGGGCAAGGCCCAAGCTTAAGCAGGAAATTCATTTCTGTTTTATGTATCCCTAATACACAATGCCTTAAGGTAATTTTATACATTCATAACTATGAGCAAAGCCAGCTCAGCTGTTATGACCATGTTCCACTCTTGGGGAGGACCTGGGTTTAGATCTCTGTACCCACAGGGCAGGTCATGACCATCTTAACTCCCGTTCCAGGATCTGATGCCCTCTTCTGGCCTCTGAGGGTACTGTATGTACATGGTGCACTGCACCCATGTAGGCCATGTGTGCGAAATAAAAATGAATAAATCTCTTAAAAATAATGAGCAAAATTTGTATACATTGAGCTCTCACATTGGGTTATTATGCCAGTACTCAAAAAGTTTCAGATTTTTGAGCATTTTGGATTTCATGGAATATTCTAGTCAATCTGGGGAGAATGTTACCAAAGAGATTCCATTAAGGTATACAGTAAGTTCAGAACTGAAATCCTGAGACTGCAGTGTCTAACCGTAAAATAACTCCCTGGATCACTAATTCATGTTTATCCTTACGAAGTCATTGTTAATCCAGTTACTGTGTGCTGAGGGTCTCGGAGACCTATTCTTAAGCTATCTCTTAAATGAACGCATTCCCAGGAAAACGAACAGTCAGAGCCACTCAGACATGTTCAGCGCACGGCCTGACAGGGTGTGTCCCGGTGGCCCGTCCCTACCTGAAGCAGCTGCTGAGGCCTTGCTGCTGGCTGTGAATCGATAGAAGGGTGGGTTGTCACAGTGCTGGACAATGGGGTTCACTGGCTCTGTCTGCTGCAGCTCAAAGAGAAGTTCTTCCATAGTCTGGATGGTGTTATTCCGACACAAGTATATTGCCACCTTTTTAATCTTGGAGAAGAAAATAAAAGGGGGATATATTCTCCACCAGAGTATTGGGCTGGAACCCCTTTATCACGGGGCGCACTGTCATCTGGTACTGCTCATCCACTGACCTTTGCTATCCTTGGATGACCTAAGGGTTGGGGTTAAAGCCACACTACACAGGTACTGTCTTGAGTGACTTAATTAAAAAAAAAACCATTACTTTCAGGGTTAACTGAGTCAATTGAAGCCAAAAGCATTGCAAGATTTTACTGGTGTCCAGTGGCACAAGGTACTTATATGACAAAAATGTTTATTGTATCTGCTCTGGGAAAAATAACTGCTATTTTTATGAAAAAGGGAATAGAGTCCCTTCCCCCACAGCCCGTGGTGGTTTCAATGAAAATGGCCCCCATTGGCTCATAGGTTTGAAATCTTAGTCTCCAGTTGATAGAAACTGTTTGAGAAGGATCAGGGGGTGTGGCCTTGTTGGGGGAAGTGTGTCACTGAGGTTTTAAAAGCCTAGGCCCATGTCTTTCCCTTTCTTCTTGCTGCTGTCCATGCACTGAATGTAAAGCCCTCAGCTACTGCTCCAGCACCAAGCCTGTCTGCTTCCCGCCATGATGATCATGGGCTAACCCCCTAAAACTGTGAGCAAGCCCCCATTAAATGTTTTCTTTTATAAGAGTTGCCTTGGTCATGGTGTCTCTTCACAGCATAGAATAGTAACCAAGACACCTCCTCTCCTCTTTGTCCTTAGAAACAAATACGTTTCAGCTGTCTGTAAAGTTTTAGGTTTTAAACATGGAGATACCAGTGTGTCACCTAACTGCAGGTCCTGATGTCTAACCTGCAACATGGCTGAAGCAGTTCAGAACAACCGGAAGTCATAAACTCACAAACCACACAGAGAAGCCAAGTGAGTCTGTTAGGGACAGCTGTTATTCTCTGTTGATCCACCATCTTCAAGTAAAAACAGATTACACCATACAGATATCTCCGCTCTGCTTTCTCTCCTATCACATAATTTTGAAAAGAGAAATCTAATTGGGGGTTGGAGAGATGGCTCTTCGTTGAAGAGAACTGGCTGCTCTTGCAAAAGATCAGAGTTCAATTCCAGGGTGCTCCACATGACAGCTCAGTATTATAACTCCAGTTCCGGGGAGATCTGTCGCCCTCTTCTGGCCTCTATGGGTACTGCATGCACATGCTGCACATATACACACACAGGCAAACATTCATCTACATAAAATCCCAGGTCTATTGTAGTTTTGTTTGGCTTCAATAATGTCGTAGGCAAACCAGAAGCATTTTTTATTAGTACTGACTTCTACATTTGACCTCTTTCCTACCGGTGCTGTTTATAAAGGGAGCTTTGGTAACTGTCAGGAAAATAACCCTCAATTCACAGGTGTCTGTGTCCTGAAGCTTAATCCAAGCGGCTGACAGGTGCCCCTGACATGGAGCCTGTGTTGGGCGGGGTAGAAGGAGCTTTTATGCATCACTCGGATGAGCCCCTAAGAGATTTGCAGGATTTGAAAACCAGACTTTTGTTGTACCAGGAGCCAAGAGCTTCAAATGGCAGGGGGGCCCCAGAGGGAACCGGCAGTCCTGGGAGCCTGCAGGGCACTTACGTAGGGCAGAAGGATGGTGTCGCTGCTGACCCCGCACAGGCTGATGAGGAACTGCAGCGTGACTCTCAGGTTGTTACTCCACTTCTCATTGTTGGCCAGTGCGTTCCAAGCGTTCTCCATTTCCGCTCCTGGGACTTCATCTCCATACTAACTCGGACAAGATTGAAAGCAGCCTACGTGAGTGTGCGCGTGACGTAAGTTGTTGTGAAGGTTATAATTGCTCAAAATTATTAGGCGGCTAGAAATAACTATTTGATAAAAAAAAAGTGTTTTGGGGTGGATGGTAACTCACAATACCCAGATCAGCTACATAAGTACCCATACAAGCATTTTAAACAAATGTAGGCCACGTTTTCCCCCAATATATGTGATATCTATATGATATATATATTTATGCTTGTATCTGTCTATGTATCTATTTATCTATGTATCTATATGTATGTAAATATGTATGTATCTATGTACCTATGTATGCATGTATGTATGTATGTATGTGTATGTCTATATACCTATGTATGTATGTCCCTATGTATGCATGCATGCATGCATGTATGTATGTATGTGTATGTCTATATACCTATGTATGTATGTCCCTATGTATGTATGCATGCATGCATGTATGTATGTATGTATGTGTATGTCTATATACCTATGTATGTATGTCCCTATGTATGCATGTATGTATATATCTAAGGATCTATTTATCTAAAATTCACATTATAATCCCCCCATTCTTTAACTGCAGTATGAGGCATTTGAACCCTGGGCTTCCTACATTCAGTGCAAGAATTCTACCCTGAGATACATCTTCCATCCTCACCAAAATAATTTTTTAAATGCTCCAAATGATTATTTTTATTTCCTTATTTTTTATAGCAAATGAGGAAGGTCAGGTTTACCAGCTCCTTTGAACCCAAGCTTACCTATTTATATAACTATTGTAACCCACAAAATTATTAGATCAGATTCAAAACTAGAAAACAGGAATAGAATTCAGATCCTCTGCAAGACAACTAAACCAGGAATATATTACCATGAATACAATATTATCTTTCTTTACCAAATACTGAGGGGGGAAAAAGGGAGTTTACCCTGGCAACAAGAACATATTTTCCTTTTGTTTTTTTGTTTTTTGTTTTGAAACAGGGTCTCATGCAGCCCAGGCTGGATCCAAGCTTACTATGTAGCTGAGGATGGTCTTGAACTCTAGACTCTCTATATAGCATTGTACATATTTTTAAGTACAGAATTCAGTGGCATCAGTGTCCTGCTGCGCACCTACCACCACTCAACACGTTCCGTGTCATTTTTATGATAAACATTATTCTCTTGGGTTTGCGGCAAAGGCTTTGTGAACCCGGGGCTTCCCTGCCGATGGGGCCATGTTACACGTGGTACCTTGGCTGTCATGTACATGAGGTTATTCAGGACCAGTGAGGTGGCTTCCGGAGAGCCCCAGCCATTCCCTTTCAGCCCGTGAGAGGCAGTCACTTCTCCTTCCCGGTCCTTGACCTCATCCTCGGGGCTGCTGGGACTTGACCCTGGGAGGAGGAGTCTGCTGTCCACCAGTTCAATGTTGTGTAGCCATGGTAACAGGTAGGTGAGCATGATCTGCCGTCCATTTGGGTGTGTTGTGGGGAATCTCTGGCTCACCTCTGAAGGGACAGGGCAAAGGACAGTTACTCATTATTCCCTGAAACAAACTAACCAGGAACACACGTTTACTGATCTAACAGTGGTTTGCATTTAGTAAAAGGATTGCCACATACAGTAGCTATCCAGCACAAGAGCAAAAAGCAGGGCTCATCCTTGATCCTCTGTGCAGGAAGGGGCAGGGCAGGCGGCTAAACACGGGCTGAGCTGAAAGCCTCGTGAGTTCAAACACACTGTTAGTGGAAAAGGAGTAACAATGTATAAAACGAGGATCGGGCGTCTGCAGGACGTGTGTTGAATCCCAGATTCACCACATCTCGCTTCATGCACAGCCGTGTGGCTCAGCCCATTAAACAACCTCCCTGCTCTTCATCAACTGGTCAGGAAAATGAGAGCAGTCCCCTATGCTGGGGTCTCACGGTGCACAGCGGCAAAGGATGGAGACACCGGCACATTACGCTGATCAGTGCCAGCACAGCGTTTGTGTCCTAGCAGGCTCCTGAGCAGTGATGGCAGGATCACTCTTTCCAACCTTGTGACTTCCAAACTGTCTCCTATGTGAATTGGTTGTTAAAAATCGAGATGTGGAGCCCCACAGCAACAAACCCACTTGTCGTTTCTCTTTGGCCATGGCCAACATCTGGAAGAGACACCAAGTGCTACATTTGACTCTATGAGCTATGATTCTGAAGCTCAAAGCTCTGTCGCCCTCTTCTGGCATCCATGAATACTGCATGTACAAGGTGCACATACACACATGCAGGCAAACACTCATCTACATAAATAAAAATAAAGAAATCTTAAAAAAAAAAAAAAAAAAAGAAATGGAAATCCCAGGTCTGCTGTGGTTTTCTTTTGTTTCAATAATGTCTGCAAACCAGAAATATTTTTTGTTAGTACTGATATGATCTTTTACATTTGGCCTCTTTCATACTGGTGCTGGATTTGAAAACCAGACAGGAGCCAAGATGTGAATTGCAAATAGCAGGGGGAATCCCAGCAGGAATGAGCTCAGCCCCATCATGGGTTAATTTCTCAAAGGTGTTTCTTCACTGTTGCACTGGCAGCGATGTGGCAGTGTATGCTCTGAATAATGCTTTATAGTCAGGAGCTCAGCTGTGCAGTCGGGAGCTCAGCTGTGCAGTCGGGAGCTTTATGAATGTGCAGTGAAGGCCCTTTTCCCAAAATTAAACTTACAATCAGATGGCGCTATGCTGTTGGGCCTTTATATAGGTGGAAAATAAAAAAAAAAATGCTTAATTTTTCTTCTTTTAAACAGTGATATTTCTTTTTATTACATTTATTTATCTTATGAATATTTAGCTTGTATATATATATATATATATATATATATATATATATATATATATATATATATATATATATATATACACACACACACATATATATATATCTCACATACATGCTTGGTGCCCACAGAGATTACCACAGAGGTTAGAAGAGGGCATTGGCTTTGAACCCGGATCCTCTGTAAGAGCACTCAGTGCTTTTAACCACCGAATCATCTTTCTCTGTGTGTAGGCTTCCATGCCCTGGCACATTGTCGAAATGGTTGAATTTCCTTCTCTGGGTTTTGCTGCCTGTCGGCCTGGATTTATCTCCTCTCTCTCTGATTGTCTGCTGCCCCTATGTCAGCTAAGAAACTGGTTCCAGTCTTCCATAAAAGCTCCTCTCGGCTTGCACCCTCCCTTGTCCCAGCTCTGCCTCCTTTCCTTGCAGGCTATTGCAATCTGACCTCTGGCCACACCCCCTCTGGCCACACACCCCCGAACCCTGCCATTCTGGGATTGCTCCCCTTGGAGGATGAGCATCACCCCCTTCCTTTTGAATCATGTTATTTATCTAGGTTTCCATGAAGAAAACTGCCTCCCGGATAACGACTCCGTCATGACCAGCCCAATCCTCTTCCGCCTCTTATTCAAAAGGTGCCCGCTGCGGGCTTCTCTTTCCCCCCATGCTTTGCCACTCCTGACCTCCCATCCTGTTCCGTCAGCTGCCACTGCTGGCCTGAGTTAAGGACTGTCTACTCTGTAGAGGTCCACCCCAGCATCCCAGGCTAGCTCTCTGCGTCTGCCTTGCCCTACACCCCGGCTCCACTCGCACTGGGCTGGCAGTGTCAGGCTCTTCCGCCATCACTTAGTCCTTGAGTTACAGCCGCCTTCCCAACCAGTGCCCTCTCTAGACTGCATGTGCTCGAAGGCATCTTCTGCTCTTTCCCAGAAGCATGGTGGTCTGTCATTTCCTCCGTGTTTTTTAAACTTGGCAGTCTCTGTCTCTTTCCTTCCTTCCTTCCTTCCTTCCTTCCTTCCTTCCTTCCTTCCTTCCTTCCTTCCTTCCGTCCTTCTTTCCTTCCTTCCTCCTTTTCTTTTTTCTTTTTAATTTAACGGTGCCCCATGGCAGAAACTTGACCATTCGGAAGCTTACTTTCTAGTTCTCAGACTTCAGAGGATCCCCTGACCCCGAAAAGTTACAGCTTTAAGTCCGTCAACTCATATGGCCTTCATTCTGTGGCTCTAATTTTTTTCTTTTCTCTCTTATTATTTAATAAATCTGAGCATAGTCTTCTCCCCTAAGTCCTTCCAGATCCTCCCTACCCACGCAAGTTTAAGTTCATTCTCAAACCCCCCCCTGAAAACCCAATATGACAACAAAAACCCAATGTGACAATAACTCCAAACAAAGACCCCTCCTCCTGCCCCCCAAAACAAAACTCTAAACTGTAGCTAAATAAAAGCACGCAACCCCCTGCCCCCACAGAGTCCATTATTTGCTGATCAACCACTCCTGAACACGAGGCCTGTTCTAGAGTTGTTGCTATATGCAGCATCACTCCATAGGAGAAAACTGATTTTCCCTTTTCAAGCAGGATACATGATAGTTCAGTTGTTAACTTTTCACCTAGTGGCTAGGTTTTCATTCATTCATTCATTCATTCATTCAAGAATATAACCAAATAAAATATAATAATATAAGACAAAATCTATCACATTAAATTTGGACAAGACAAACCCACAGAAGGAAAAGAGCCCGAGAGAAGGCACAAGAATCAGAGACCCATTTGTTTGCCCACTCGGGAATCCCATAAAAATGCAAAGCTATATTACAGTAGAAACTTACTGAAATATACACATAAATGAAGGCAATATAAGTGAAATAGCCAAATAATAGGAGAGACTGAGTCCCAACTGGCCACCTCTCATCACCAAATGAGATTGGCTTACATCTAATTGGGTTGTTGGCCAAAGAGGACCCATAGGAATCACCAAACAACCCAAGACTCCAGTTGCTCTCCACACAGCAAGGCGCCCTTGTGTAAAACATCTACAGAACTCACTGATATGGAGAGCTCAAGGCAGAGCTCACACAGAGCCTTTATCCCTACGTCCTGGCATCTTTGATACAGGAACGTACTCTGCATGTTATCAAAAGAAAAACACAAATACAAGCCAGTCAGAAGCGCTTCATCTACGATGGTTTCCGCTAGCAAGATATGCTGGGGCCATGGTGGTGGCACAGAACTCGTAGGTGTGACCAACCAATGACTGATTTGGTTTTAGGCCCATTCCATGAGATGGAGCCCATACCCAAAACTGCTTGGGTGACCAAGGACCTGAGACTAGATAGCCAGAGACCTCTGGTAAAACCAAATAACACCGGTCTAGAAAGAAAGAAAGGAAGGAAGGAAGAAAGGAAGGAAGGAAGGAAGGAAGGAAGGAAGGAAGGAAGGAAGGAAAATATGTAGTGGTAAGATGACTCCCAATGACATTCTGCTGTACTCATAGGTCAGCGCCTTGCTCAGACATCATCAGAGAAGCTTCCTCCCGCAGCAGCTGGGAACAAACACAGAGACCTAGAGCCAGACATTATGCAGAGAGTGAGAGACCTTGGACACTGGGCCCTAAATGGGATGTGTCCATCAAGCCCTTTCCTCCGAGTTCAAGATAGTCTGCGGACGATGTGGTGGGAAGGGTTTAAGAGTGGACAGAGGTCACCAGGAGACTAAGGCCCTCTAAATTAACATGCTCACATGAATTCTCAGAAGCAGCAAGCATGGGGCCCGCACTGGTCTGCACCAGGTCCTCTGACTATATATTGTAACTTTAATTTTTTAAAAACCTATTTTTAGTGATGGCTCTTAAATGCTTTAACCTCCCTTGTAGCCCACCTCCCACCAGAGGTAGTGGGAAAGAAAGGATACGGGGGAAGTGGACCTGTTTAGAAAGGTTCTTTAAAACAACTCCCATTTGTGTTGCCTAGAAACTGACAGTTCAGTTTACAGGTCAACAGCAACAGCTCGATATACTCGCAAACGCTTCACAAATACACCAATGGTCCAGTTTGGTAGAGTCAGGTTAGCAACAGCAGCGACATGACCTAGCAGGGAAGTTCCTTTTGAGACCCGATTCTCACGAGTTATTTATGAAGACTGCAGAGGAAGCAAGTTACATGTATACTACAATATCACTGTAGTAATATAAAATATAATAAGACTATATATTTAACATTACCAAATACATAAGTAATTAAGAGTTATTTTAAGTATGTTGACGTTATATTAGAATTTTTGATATATATATAAAATAGAATTTTTGGATATATATATATATCACACAAACACATGTGCATGTGCACACACAAACACACACACACACGTAAACACATGCACGTATACACCCCCCCCCCCCGAACTCTATTTACTGACCTAAAAATCTTTTGTATTTTGTCAGGTACATATTTATACTTACATTGCTTTAACTAATTTTAACATTTAAAAATATTCTTGAGGCACTGGAGGGATGGCTCAGTGTTTATGAGCACTGGCGTTCTTCTAGAGAACCTGGGTTTAAACCCCAGAACCCACATGGTGGCTCACAAGTGTTTGTAACTCTAGTTCCGGGCATCTGGCGCCCTCTTCTGGCCTCTGTCAGCACTACACTCACATGGCGCAAGCAGGCAAAACACCCACACACATAAAATAAAAAAAAAATTTAAATATTCTTGAATTTGCTTTCATGGGTAACTAGATTTAGCCCTTAGCAATTCTGACGCACAGATTTATCACCAGCGTCTGGCACAACTTCACTATGACTGCATTAGACTTAGGAAAGCTTCTCAGGACAGAAGCCAATGATGGTGTCGACGTGACAACTGGGTGGTACCTGAGAAGAGGGGAAGGGTGAGCTCGGGGTACATCCGTGCCAGTTCATAGGACAGAAGGGCTAGCGACACACTGTAGAGAGGTGGCAACGGTCCATGTGTCCCGTACAGGATGCTGCCAGGTCTTTGTTCCGCAACTTTCTTGGAGTGCACGAACAGCTTTGCTTCGAGGATCTGTGAAGGAGAGTTCAGAAGCAGTCTTTGAAGGGTGTTATCTGGATAGCTCAGGAATGTTTGTAATAACATGGCAAATGCGTTTATCTTCACACTAAGCCAGCCAACGGCTCTGTCTGGAGAACACTGTGTGCGTGCTTCCTCCATCTTCACGTGACACACAGGAACAGGTAACTGCATCCCGAGCCAAGGATGGAAATCTCCACATGCGCGAATGATACTTGCCTGCATGAGCTGCATGGAGACTTCGTAAATCTCTCTGTTGGTGTCAGAGGCCTTGAAGAGAACGAGGTTCAGCAGCGTCACTATGTCGAAGGGGTAGTTTCTGGGAAAAAGGAGAAAAATACACAGTATGGTTATAAGACATCCTGGCTAGTAAGTCGGACACGTCTGGGGTGGCACCTTGACTAGTGTCCTTAGCAATGACACCGCCCTGTCTTTATTTATTTATGTATCTATTTTGCTTTTTAAAAAAGATTTATTTATTTATTTTATGTATATGAGTACACTCTAGCTGTACAGATGGTTGTGAGCCATCATGTGGTTGCTGGGAATTGAACCCAGGACCTCTGCTGGCTCCGGCCCCGCTTGCTCTGGCCCAAAGATTTATTTGTTATTATATGTAAGTACACTGTAGCTGTTTTCAGACACACCAGAAGAGGGCGTCAGATCTCATTACAGATGGTTACGAGCCACCATGTGGTTGCTGGGATTTGAACTCAGGACCTTCAGAAGAGTAGTCAGTGCTCTTAACTGCTGAGCCATCTCTCCAGTCCCCTATTTTGGTTTTTTGAGACAGGGTTTCTCTGTGTAGCCCTGTCTGTCCTGGAACTCACCCTGTAGACCAGGCTGGTGTCAGACTGAGAGGTCTGCCTGCCTCTGCCTCCCGAGTGCTGGGACTAAAGCTGTGCACCACTACCGTCCAGCCTGCCCTGTCTGTTTTGTCTCATTTATTTTTACGTGTATCTGAGTGTGTGTATGTGCATCTCATTCATGCAGGTGCCTGGGGAGCCCAGAAATCTTGGATCGCCTGGAAGTGGAGTTACAGGAGGCTGTGAAGTCCATGGCGTGGATGCGGCATATTGAACTCAGGTTGTCTGCAACACAGGTTGTTAACTACTGAGGTGTCACTCCAGTCTCTCCATGAAGCTTTTAAAGTAGAAACATTTACCGTTTTCTATTCTCTCTGTCTTCCTACTCCGAATGCTCTCTCTTAGGAGTAGTTTATGCAACTTGGGGAATTTAATCTAGTTAGAGTGCCAAACAGCTTCATGAACTTGCCTGTTATATAGCAAGGAGGGTGGCTTTAGAGGCATAATCTCTGGGCTGGGGCGTGCCTCAGTGGTGGAGAACACTTTTAGCATGCACGAGGCTCTGGGCTCAAATCAGTACATTTTCAAATGAGTATAATATTCAGACTCTGAAGCACCACCCCTCCTTCCTGCATCCCTCTTGAAGGTTTGAGCAGAGGGGGTTTCCTGGGTTCGTAAGCAGGCTTACGGGCTCACAGTCAATGTGTCAGGACCCTTGTCCGCGTGGATACTTTAATTCCTTTAGCGTATTGTTTTGATTATTTTCAAATTTTGCCCCCACACTTCGCTGTGACTGTGAATATCTCCCAATCGAACGGAATTAGCAATATAATGGAAACTTAGAGTGGCTAGCTTATCTGCGAGGGACACAGAAGCCATTCTGGACTGTCACACTCTAGAGATAACGGCTGAGCAGTCATCTGCCCAGCTCTAACGTGACAGAGAGCAAGTGTCATCACCCTTGCCACTAACCACTAATTACGAAGACTCATACCTGTTCCCGCACACGGTCGCTATGGCTTTGAAGCAACCTGACGCAAGCTGGTAGGAGCCTGTGTAACACCGGTCGATGGCCCAGTTGAAAAGGTTTATCTGGTCAGGATTAAGTTCCAGGAGCAACATGACGACCTCGCAGCCCAGCTGGTGAACCTGAGGACAAGGAACGAATCAGTTATTCCTACTTCATCAGAAAATATTGTAGAGAAATCCATACGATCCAGTGTGGCTAATACAGCTCAGGTGGACAACCTTAAGTGGGGTTGGACACTCATTTAGGTTGATCTTTGTGCCACTCGCTTTGGCTTGACGGGGCACAATGCAGCCAGGCTGTCAGGATGCAGGCTCCACTGTACTCTGGGAAGGCAACACCCACCACCAAGATGGAGACTCCATTCTCCTCAGAAGGTAATGTTGCCTGCCTCTTTCCGAGGTCATCCACTCTTCTTGACAGTTGCAATCAGGCCAAAAAGGAAGGACTTGGCTCGTGTATCTGCTATTCTAATAGTCTGGTTTTGAAACGCCCTACAAGCTCATGTTTTGAACGCTTGGTTCCTGACTTGGAGGCTCTGGAGCTCTTAGGAGGTGGGGCCGCCACGGCTGGCAGTCTCTAGGAGTCTTTGAAGGTCATACCTAACCTAGCTTTCTCTCCTGCTTCCAGGCCCACGTCATATAACCAGACTTAGTCTCACACTCCTACCAGAGTCACCTCTGACAATTATGCCTTCCCACCATGACTATAAGAAATTTTTTTCTCCCTAAAATTTTCTCCTTAAAATACAATTAAAAATTTTTGTAATTGCAAATAAAAATTTTATAATTTTAAAAACTCCCTTAAAAGGTATTTTGTCACGGGAGTGGAAAAGTTAGTAATATAATATTGTTATTAAAATTTCCCCCTAGTTAGTAAATTTCTGCCCTATTTTTTTTTTTTTCTGACTTGGTTAGGCTATTTCCTATTTTTTTATTTATAAAGATTTTATTTATTTTATGTATATGAGTCCACTGTCGCTGTCTTCAGACACACAAGAAGAGGGCATCAGATCACATTACCGATGGTTGTGAGCCACCATGTGGTTGCTGGGATTTGAACTCAGGACCTCTAAAAGAGCAGTCAGTGCTCTTAACCGCTGAGCCGCCTCTCCAGCCCAGTTAAGCTATTTCTTATACTAACTTCTTGTGGTGAACAGGCTACAAATTACCAGTAGCCTGCATTATGAAGTGAGATATATTAACTTTCCAGTTACTATTGTTATTTACTTCAATTTACTGGCTGTCTGGAAGCATATATTTATTCCTTTAAAAGACTTATTTAATTTTTAATTATGTGTATGTGTATGCTCACAAACACACTCTGGGTTTGTGGGTGACTGAGGAGGCCAGAAGAGGGCGCTGGATTCCCTGGAGCTGTCGTTACAGGTGGTTGTGAGCTGCCCAGTGTGTGTGCTGGGAACTCAATTCAGGTTCTCTGCAAGAGCCGCAAGCAGACTTTGGTGCTGCACTTTCTCCAGCTTTCAGGAAGTACATTTTAATGATATTTTAATTAGTCATTCCTAGTTTAATGATACTGAGTATAAATGGCGTTTTCAAATTATGTGAACTGTTTTGAGCCTCACTTTATGACTCAGTTTTCAGTCAATGTGGTTAAACATTGCTATACTTTTGGGCCTGGTACCTCCCACCACAATTTTCCTAAGTACATATCTAAACTTGTGTGATTATGGAGACGAGGTGGTATGTGTATCATGCTAACCTCAAAAAAAGGTTGAAAAGCAATGCCTTCTTGACTCATACTTACTCGTAAATCTTGGCAAGCCAGAATATTGTCAAGCCATTTATACAGATAGCCATCCGGAGAGAGGCCGACATTGTCAAAAACAGGGCCACAGCACAGCACCGCTGACATTGCCTGAAATCAGAAACGGTGAAACCTGGAGGTGAAACCGGAGTAACAGGTTTCCTGCTTTCTCTGCTTCCTGTGTGCGTGGTGGAGACTGGCAGCTCCCTGCCCCTGTCAGCATGCTAGCCTTTCCCAATCCTGTGAACTCTAGCCTTGGACACTGTAGGCAGAAATAAATTTCATCCCTGTAAGCAATGCGAAGACCACACTGCTTCAGATGGGAAGGTTTTCACAGTGTGGATGTCTAGGATAGGATTAGTTAAAGGGATGTGGCTGTTGCTTGTTTTTCTCCTTCTTAGAATGGAAATTAAGTAGCAATATAGTAACTTGGGGGATAAATAGGCAAAACTGTTCTCGCCCAGAAGAAACACTGGACAAAAGCAGAAACCTGGCCGGACACTGGTGGTCCACGCCTCAGCACTCGGGAGGCAGAGGCAGGCGGATTTCTGAGTTCGAGGCCAGCCTGGTCTACAGAGTGAGTTCCAGGACAGCCAGGGCTACATAGAGAAACCCTGTCTCGAAAAAAGAAAAAAAAAGCAGCAACCTGACACAATTTTACATTTTGTAATTGTGGGCCCAGCTGGCATGGTTACATATTTACCCACATCTTCTATTATGCATTTAGAATTGCTGAATTTATATTTAAATATTTAAATGTGCATGCATACATCCATTTGAAGTTTTATATCCTTACCTATATTTTTATTGTACTATAGTATTTATTTTGACCTTATTTTTAGGGCACGGTTGTTAGCATAACAGAGGAGACCACTGATGTTGCAAACCAACCTTTAAAGCACAGTACTGGTATCTTGTTATCTGGTGGTTTCGGTCACTGTACCGATCCAGAGGCGTAAACATGATGCTGAAGGGGCCCGCCCACTGGCTGAACAAGATGAAGAGATGGTGCCGCAGGCTTTGCTGGGGGAAGAGAAATCTTCTGTGATGAACTAGAGAGAATAGAATAACACAAAACCAGTGTCTGTTATTAGACTATTATTAGTGTATATTAGACTGAATACATAAAGTAGCACTATCGAATATTACCCTCAAATTGCAGGGAAAGAAAAAAAATTCCACTTTTCCTAAAGCTTTTCTTTCTTTCTTTTTTTCTTTTTTCTTTCCGAGACAGGGTTTCTCTGTGTAGCCCTGGCTGTCCTGGAACTCACTCTGTAGACCAGGCTGGCCTCGAACTCAGAAATTCGCCTGCCTCTGCCTCCCAAGTGCTGGGATTAAAGGCGTGCTTAATTTTTAATTATGTTTTTCTGTATGTGGGTAAAGTGCACATGAGTGCAGGTGCCCACACAGGCCAGAAGGAGGCACTGGATCACGGGAAACTGGAGTTACAGGTAAATCTGAGCTGCCTGACACAGGTGCTGGGAAGTAAACTTGGGTCCTATGCGAGGGCATAACCTGATCCAACCTCTCCATCCTCAAGAACCAACTTGATTTTCCTAAGCTGGATTCCTTTGCTTGGAGCTGGGAATAGAACATGGGGCTCTGCCCACGTGCAGCACACACTCTCCAATGAGCTGTACCAGCCCAATAACTCCCGTTTTCTTTAGTTACAGAAATTGACTTTTTAAATACATTTCAACACAATTTTTCTTTCTGGGTTCTTAACCTTTCCTTACACCAAGACCCTCTAATACAGTTCTTCATATTGTGGTGAATCCCAACCATGAAATTATTGTGTTGATACTTCGTAACTGAAATGTTGCTTCTGTTATGAATCCTAATGTAAGTATCTGACATGAAGGATAGTTGATATTTGACCCCTGTGAAAAGGTCATTTGACTCCTAAAATGGGCCATGGTGACTCACAGGTTCAGAACTGCTGGTCTAACCTATCTTTCCACTTAACTTTTGTGTATATAGAATGAATTTTTGTGACCACTGCTCCCTGTTGTTAGAGAGAACATAGTGGAATATAATATATATAATACTATCCTGAAGAAGACAAGCTTAAATTGTAGTTTAAAGCTCCTAACAGCTGAGGGGGAGCAGTACAGTGAATGATATCAAAATAATGGCACATTAGCCGAGTTGTTTTTATATATAAACCCACAATTTATAATTCGAGGAACTATACCAGGTCAAAACCGTTCCCTCTGGTTCATATGCATCCATGGGAATAAAAATGTTTCCTATCTGTGTATCCTGCGAGATTGTCTTCTGCAAGATGTAGCAGTTAAGTCAAAGCAAACACAAAAGGTATTCTGCTCTACAGACTTCTAGTTAGCACAGTGACGAAAGGAAAGTGGCTGAGATCGGTTTACCACAGAGGCAAAGGAGACACTGGAGCATGCAGGGAGTTTTCTTCTGCATTCCTTCCTCCAAAATGATGTCACGTCATTTTCAGAATGACAGAAGTGGAAAGCCCAGTCAGGCGGTGGTGGCGCATGCCTTTAATCCCAGCACTTGGGTGGCAGAGGCAGATGGATCTCTATAAGTTCAAGGCCAGCCTGGTCTACAGAGTGAGTTCCAGGACAGCAAGGGCTACACAGAGAAACCCCGTCTCCAAGACCAAACAGAACAAAAGAAGTGGCAAGCAACAATACTAAACGTGATTCTGACAGTTCTGTTAGTGACTGAGCTAGGTTGAGGTGACCTGTTCTCATGTGTATTTCCAGTGCCTCAGAATAAACAAAGAAACTACCCTAGACTTCTATGCAGGCCCCCAGGGACCAGGACAGAGCAGTGGTGGGGGACGTGAATGCTTTACCCAGCCCAGAGGTAACTGGAAAGGATGGATTACCTGGAACACACTGAATCAAGTTGGAAACCATGGCGCTAAAATGTGCTCGAATGTCTTTAAGAATTTCAACCTCTTTGTCATTTTCGGCTTCTAAGAGCATGCGGGTCAAGTCCACGTATTCCAAGAACAAAGCTCCAAGCGCTAAGGTGTCTCGTTCTAGAGCTCCATTTGTGCTGAAAAGGAAGGGAGAGGCTGCTTTGAGGCAAGTCAGAACGAAGGAGCGGGTGCTTAAGGAAGGCCGGATCGACGGTTGGAGTTCACGTGGCAAATTTGGTTTTTATGTACATTATAAGGGGCTATGAAGAAAGAGAAGGGCAGCTTGCCAGAATCTTTGCGGAAGTAATATATTTAAAAGAACAAGGAGAAGTAGAAAAAGAGGCCTGGGCAAAGTCCGCTCAGTCATTTAACCTCACCTGTCACTTATCACCCCAGCATCCGCCAGAAGTTCGAATATCCGAAGCAGCTGTAGCCTCAGCAAATCTCTCCGTTCTCGGCGCTTCTTGTTCTGCGGAGAAAGCAGCCACGCCACTTACAGTCACGGATAATACAATGCGAACTTTAGGGCCTAATTTAGTATTTTCAAGTTTTCTAAGCGTGAAAGGGACCCACTGCCCTTTCTTCCTAATAGGTGGGGACAATGCCAGTTATCACAGGCTGTAAGGAAAACATTGTAAGTCAGCCCCTAAGAATACATGAGGCGGAAGTGTTGAGTAGCGTGCTGGGTGCAGAGGCGCCAATGTCTGTTGAAAGGCTGAGCATTACCGAGCGACTGGAGAGGACTCCGGATGCTGACAATCCCCAGTCTGTTCAAGAAGTGCATGCTATTTGATCTTCAGACTGTTAAATTTCTGCTACTTTTTAAAAAAATATTAATTTTTACACTTATGGGTGTTTTGCCTACATGTATGTGTACCTTGTGTGTGCAGTGCTCATGGAAGCCAGAAGGGGGCGTCAGATTCACTAGAACTGAAGTTAAGGATCACCCGGGGCTCTCTGGAAGAGCAGCCAGCGCTCTCAAGAGCTGAGCCCTCTCTCCAACCCCAGATTTCTACTGTTTCTTGTATCATATTTATTGGAAGCTTCTTTTTAATCTTATTACTTTTCAATATTGGTGCATTGTAAGTAAATTCTGGTCTCCTTGATCCTGGCTTGTTAATAAAGACGACAATAAAGCCAAGCAAGCTAAAAACTAAAATTAGATTTTGACTTAGATCTTTTGCAAAATAAAAACACGTCTAAGTGATTACTTGAGTTGTTTTACGTTTGCGCATTTAGAAAATTCATTAAAACACAAATTATTCGACTTTTGAAAATCTAATGTACTATACTAAGGTTCCCTGATAGGAACAGGGTGGGGTGTTTGTATTCTTTAGGGGATGACAAAGCTGACAAGATTCACACCACTGTCCAGATGAGTCAGGCCCTCATGATGGAGATTCCAAACCTTACCTCTGGTCTTCTCTCTAGAGCCTCCTTCATTAGTGGATGGAGCTCTTCCACCAATTCTCTACGGAGGGAAAAGGTCATATTCGAAATTTGTTGTTAATGATAGATCACCAACATATCCATTCCAGCCTAAACAACATAATTATTTCACTCGGCTACTAGCCGAAACCTCCCGTGACATCTCCGTGGGTGTTGCTCTACACAGACAGTATCTGGCCTCATTCTGGTGCTGTGCACATGTCTTGGGCAGGACACCCTATCTGAACAACAAAACAGGATTTCCCAAGTATTTACTAAATCCAGGGAGCTTCAGGATGGGCTTTCAGAAACTGAAAATAATTATAAATTGAGCTCTGCTCTCAAAAAACCTTTCAGTCCAATCAGAAGGAAGGAGAGGGTCAATATTGAACTACCTTAGATATACTCAGGAGCCTGACACATACAAGATTTATATGAAACCTGTGTTTCAGAGTAAAGTTTACCCTTGTGTTATCTGATAGATAGCACGAGACAAACTATTGCAGTTTTCATTAAAACCTATCCTGTGTAGTAAAAATGTTTTGATAACATTAATACATATCTCACGGCATTTCTCTGTTTGTGTTACATGTTGTGTTGGTTTGAATAGGTATGGCCCCCAAAGGCTCATGTATCTAATGCTTGGCTCAGAGGAAGTGGCACTGTTAGGAGGCGTGGCACTGTTAGGAGGCGTGGCCTTGTTGGAGGAAGTGCGTCACTGTGGGGGTGGGCTTTAACGTCTTGGGTGCTCAAACCAGACCTAGTGTAGCAGTCTCTTGCTACTGCTTGCAGATCCAAATGTAGACCTCTCAGCTCCTCCTCCGGCACCATGTCTGCCTGTGTGCCACCATGCTTCCTGTCACGGTGATAATAAACTAAGCCTCTGAAACTGTAAGCCAGCCCCAGCTAAATGTTTTCCTTTATAAGAGTTGTCATGGTCAAGGTACCTCTTCACAGCTATAGCACACTAACTAGGAACCTTAGATGAAATGTCCTACAGTGGGGAGAGGGAACTTGTAGAGCCCACGTCCAGAAGGAAGACAGGGCATCAAGTGAGGGATGGGGTTGCTATCCCACAGTCAAAACTCTGACCCATAATTGGTCCTGTCTGAAAGAACTGCAGGGATGGAAGTGGAGAGGAGCCTGAGGAAAAGAAGGTCCAGTGACAGGCCCAAAGTGGGATACAGCTCAGGGGGAGGCCCCAAGGCCTGACCCTATTACTGAGGCTATGGAGTGCTCACAAAAAGGGACCTAGCATGACTGCACCCCAGAAGACCCAACAAGCAGCTGAAAGAGTCAGATGCAGATACTTGCACCCAGCCAATGGACAGAAGCTGCTGACCCCTGGGGTTGAATTAGGGAGAAGCTGGAAGAAGCTGAGGAGGAGGAGGACCCTGTAGGAGGACCAGCAGTCTCAATTAACCTGGACCCCCGAGGTCTCTGACACTGGACCACCAACCAGGCAGCATACACCAGCTGATATGAGGCCCCCAACACATTTACAGCAGAGGACTGCCGGTTCTGGGTTCAGTCAGAGAAGATGCACCTAACCCTTAAGAGACTGGAGGCCCCAGGGAGTTTAGAGGTCTGGTAGGGTGTGTGGGGGAGAGGGGTGGAGACAGTCTCGTGGAGACAGGGGAGTAGGGAGGAGGTATGGGATGGGGAACAGTCAGAGAGTGGACCAGGAGGGGAACAAAATCTGGAGTGTGAAAAAAAAAAAAAGATTAAATAAAAAAGAAACACTAACTAAGACATATCTTTATTTTATATATGCATTATATGTATACACCTACATGTATATATTTTACATGTGTGTTGTATCTATACACATATATGTATCATATGTGTATATATATGCATTTCTCTCTCTCTCTCTCTCTCTCTCTCACACACACACACACACACACACACACACATACACACACACACACACACACACACACACGGATCTCACCCACCCTCCAGTCTCCAGCTACCATTTATACTTGTTATAAATTATCTTCTTTGGGAAATCATTTCTGAATTGCTGTTAAGACAGATGTGCGATCTAGCTCGCAGCTGGAAAAGTTTGGAAATTCCACAGTATAGCTGTAGTTAGTAGCCATCACCCTCCAGGGAACCTTATGGGAATCTACTCTGACCTGAGAGAGAAAAATCTGAGGTTTTGTCTTGATTGCTCTAATAAGGACATAAGATTTATCAAAAAAAATCCCATTTAATAATGTTAATAACATTAAAAATATCACAATATATCATAATATCAAAGGATATTATATTAATATAATGATATGATAACACTAATAATATACAATATTAATGATTATTTATAATATCAATAGCTTTTTTCTACTTATCAATTACCTATGAAATTTTTTTTGTATTGAATATGCACATTTCATGTATCCTCTCAACCAATCTATGGGGCAGATTCTATTTTGTCAAATTGATTTAAAAACTTCTAAAAATTACGTGTACTTATATGTGTATGTGTTTTATCTGCATGTACAGCTGCATACAACATGCACGCAGTCCCCATGGAGGCCAAAGAGGGCGGTGGGAATCGAACCGAGGTCCTCTGCAAGGGCAGCCAGTGCTCTTACCCACCGAGTTACAGGGGCAGCTGTTAACATTGTTTCCTTAGAGAGATACTTCGTTTCAGTTGTACTAAATCCTGCAGCTGTGAAACCTGAGGCTCAGGAAGCGTTTAAGACCCCTGCTGTTGGTTAGCTGGATGGCAACACCCACCCCCGGGAACTCAGAGAGAGGGCGAGCTGTACACACGGACTTGTGTTCTTTTGGAAAGAATGCTGATTTCAGGAACTGTGAGTTATCTTTTTAAAGCAGATCTAACTAATTAATAACTGGCTAAATGCTGGTTAATTGCTACTCTTGTAATGAGAACTTGTAGTTCTTAGTTATTGCCAAGGTGAGATGTTTGGGGAGTCCCCTTTCCCGACTCTTGTTTAATAAATGTTACCTTCATCCTCCTCAGATATGTGACTATAAAACCATATAGAGGTACAAAATGCTTTGTAGTCCTTGTAGGAATGGTGGGGAACCACACACTATTCTGGTTTTGCTATTGTCGCCTCGCAAAGTCTGGCTAACTGGGAATGGATGGGGGTTATCTTATGTACAGTTACAAAAGACAAAGCTTGCAAATGCGGTAAAATTTGAGGGTTAAAACTGAAGCTGCGAGGAAGGCTGTTTACCTGCACATCAAACAAAGGCTTAAAGAAAACCATGCACAGCCCATCAGCACCCCAGCCCCTGCTGGCACCCAACACCCCCCAAGCTTGAGTTAAGAGAAACAGCTCTAACTGCAGCAACAAGGATGATTTTGAAGAATATTCTTCGACAGCCATACCTGAAAACTAGGGAATTTGTTCTTCCAAATCCTAAAACAAGGGACTCTGTGATTTCGATGCTTTCCAGCCTCATCAAAGGTACCAACTGCTTCAGCAGGACGCCCACTGATGGCGTGCCAATGGCCTAGAATGAGGTGATTTGAAGGGACAAAGAGGTAACTTGGTAACCAAACAACGGTTTCAGGAGATTGAGTCACATCCCAAGGCACTGCCATCATTTCAGGAAAAATAAAAATTAAAACAAAAAAAACAAAAACCAACCCATATATTTAACACAGTATAATTATTTTTCTACCGGGATACAAGTCCTAAAGAAAACTCTGCCCACTTTTTTTTAAAAACTATTTAAGTCAACAAAACTATCTTTAACAAAATCGTTGGATAAAGTTGCGGTTTTGAGGCACTCAGCACGGAGTAGACCAGCCCAGCCTCGAGGCTCCGAACACATGGTACCCTAGTGGCAAACTTCCTTATCTCACAGTCTTCCCTTCCACACTTGCAGGGCAGGGGCAAAAAAATTATTCACAGAAGATGCTCAAGGGAACCCGGAAATGTGGCGGATTAAAAATCGGATTCCATGCTACTCCAGATGGCAGGCACAGTGCTCCGGGAACGAACACTACACGAACTAAAAAAAAAAAAAAAAACCCTTACAGAATAATTCCCCTGAAGCATGTCACCTTGTTATCGTAGCTCACTGTACCGTCGGGAGTTGTGGCCATTATCTCTGGAGTGGATGCTCGTAAGTGTCCTGGGCTCATAATACTGGGTTTGGCAACTCCGAAACAGAGAATGAGGTAATTTCTCCACAGGGTAACATAGTTGTCTCCGCTGCTTGCTGTGCTGGTTTTCTTGGCATTGACTGGGCTGCTGTAGATGTGGAGGCAAACAAAGACAAAACTAAATTCCCGATTTTATTGTTTGATTTTTATTTTTAAGTGTCCATGCGCGCGCGTGTGTGTGTGTGTGTGTGTGTGTGTGTGTGTGTGTGTGTGTGTGTGTGTACAGGAGTGCAGATGCCTATGGTGGCCACAAGAGGGCAGCAGATCCCAGTGGAGCTGGAGCCAACCTACTCAGCCTGGGTGGTGGGAACTGAACTTGGGTCCTTTGCGAGAGCAGTGTGTGCAGCTGTCTCTCCAATTCATGATTTTGAACATGAGTTTTAGGGGTTCCATGTGCGATAGGATCTCACTATATATATATATATATATATATATATATATATATATATATATATATATATATATATGCGCCTTTCTGTATACAGCTGGGCTGGCCTTGATCTTGTGCCGATCCTTCTATCTCAGCCTCTCGAGTTTTAGAATTGTAGGCATATATTACCATGCCAGGCTGTAAATATCACTTGTTAAATAAAGATCGTTTGGAGGGCTCAAACAATTAGGCAGCTGTCCATCAAGGATGAGAGGGCTCACAGAAGAATTTAAAAGGTCTCTGTATTAAGAGCTAGAGCTTCCTATATTAGTATGCTTAGTCATCGTGATTATTAAAGCAAAAGAAAAAAAATCAACCCTTGTTCTGGACAGAATATTTTTATCTCTACTATATATTAAGAATGCTATAGCAGGAGAGTTTTTAAAAATTAGAGAAGATTATGATAGTCTAACCTCTTACGTGGAATGAAAATATAAGTGAACCAGTCATAAGCATTGGAGACACACGGGCACCTTACTTTGGGTCTACCAGCGGCATCACGGACTGCAGCCGGGTGAAGGCGTAAGGCCAGGCATAGCTGAGGGCCGTGGGGCAATGCTTCGGCAAGTTTTCCTGCCGGAGGAAGCTGAAGAGGCAGAGGACCCAGGGGTCTTTGACAGACTGCGCGAAGATCCAGACGTGGGAAGGGCTCTTCACGTCGTAATGGCTGTTGACCAGGACCGCGTTCCACTCCACCAGCCACTGGAGATCCACGTTGTGAGTGGGCGGTAATGTTGCCTGAGGGCAAGAAGCAGGCCGTCAAAGATAAACAGCCGTTACCAGGGCTCAACCTGCCGCGAGCTGTTTCCACAGTTCCTCTCCTGACCTCCGATGCCTCGGACCAGCTTTGGAGCCGGGACACCCATTCCGTGTAGCACCTGTCCGAGTCAGCTGCGCTCCTCTGCCAGCCATAAGCAGCAGTAAGTGTGAAGTTCTCAATGATTACAATCATTTTTGATGACGTTGCTTTTTGAGACAAGGAATCCCGACATAGCTCTTGCAGGCCTGTAACTTGCTATGTAAACCAGGCTGACCTTGAACTCAGAAAGATCCACCAGCCTCTGCCTCCCAAATGCGGGAGATTAAAAGTGCATGCCTAGCTATGGTCATATTTTTAAGTTTTGATGTCAGAGGATGTTCGCCCAACATTTATGTGCCAATACATGATGCTAATCAATTTAAACGCAACTACGGATTTATGCTTTTCTAAAATTTATTTTTATTTTATGGATATGAATGGTAGGCCTGCATGCATGTGTGTGTGCCACGTGTGTGCCACATGTGTGCCTGGTGCCTGTGGAGGCCAGGAGAGGGCAATGAATTTCCAGGATCTAGAGTTACAGTTGGTTATGAGGCACCATGTGGGTGCTGAGAATCAAAACTCTGAACTTCTGGAAGAGTAGTCAGCGTTCTTCACGATAGAACAATCTCTCCCAGATTTCCAACCTGGGAATCCTTAAGTGAGGATCCACAAATGTGACTTTGCTCCTGTGATTTGTGTACATGGGGTTTTCTGTCTTGACTTACACTGAAATACCTAGCCCGGGCTTTAGAAACGCCCGAACACTTTCCCTTTTATGAAGGGCATCTGTGCTGATGATTTTCAAGAAGAGATACCTAATCTGTCCCTATGACGTCAAGCAATGTATTTCAAAACTTTAAAAATATATACATATCTATGAATTGATAAGTTCTCTCAGTTTATTTTCTTAAGTATCCATATCAATACTTAGGTAATACCAATTTTCAAATAATGTATCTATTGTCCCAAAGTGGGGGAGGGAGGACTTGCTTTTTTGTTAGTTAGGTATTCTTATTTATTTATTTATTTATTTATTTATTTATTTATTTATTTATTTATTTCTCTGTGTAGCCCTGGCTGTGGTGGAACTCACTCTGTAGACCAGGCTAGCCTCGAATTCAAAGATTCTCCTGCCTCTGACTCCTGAGTGCTGGTGGCCTGCGCCACCACTGCCAGACATTAGTTAGGCATTCTAAAGTGCTGTGTTTCATCTGTGGGGGCGATGGACTCGCCTGGGTAAAGGTTACAGATCTGTCTTCCATTGGTCACTGGGTTGGAAGGGGGCGGAACTGGACTTTCAGAGCCAGAGAGATGAGATCCTATCAAGTGGTCTTCCTAAACCTGGGTTCTGGGGAAATCACCGAGTCTAGAGACAGCCGTCTCCTGCACTCACGACTAAGCAGCCCTAAGTGGTCTCTCCTGATAGTCTCTGTGAATCAGACGAGGTAACAGATCGAGTAATCCAATGCTGGGGCATGCTCACCTTCTGAAGTGCAGGATGCTGACCTGGTGACCTGCTTAGGATCTGAGTCTAGCAAATACAGAAGAAACTGAGTAAATGTAATAGTTATCTACAGGAAAGGCAGCTATGCATGTGTAAGAAGTATAGTGGTCATTCCACCTCATGTTCAGATAACTGTAATGTAAGAGAAGGTGCACTCCTTTCTTCTGTGTCTGCGGTCTGCAGTGCCTGGCCAGTGGCCTTAGTGATGACCTTGATTATGGTTGCCAAAAATTAGCATTTTGTGTTCTGTGTTGTGAAAGTCTATGAAAAGTTTACAGATGCCTTCTGACAGTGTAGTCATTTGCGTCTGTGCCAGGCAACACCTAAGTGTGTTCTTCAGTCCCTGCCCCTCACACCCAGATTTCCCTGTTTGTGGAGCTGAAATGGATCCAAGTCTGCTCACTGTACTTTTCTGTTTTAAAAGATGGATATCTAAGCTGGACGGTGGTGGCTCACGCCTTTAATCCCAACCTGCTCAGGAGGCAGAGGCAGGAGGATCTCTGTGAGCTTATGCAGCTATAGGCTTACTTTTAGCTGGTACTATGGTAAAAATCTGCCATGTTCTAAATACTTGTCACCTTAGGTTGGAGATTTTTTTTTTTCCTTTTGCTTGTTTGTTTTTGGAACAGGGTCTCACTATATAGACCAGGGTGGCCTAGGACTCATAGAAATTCACCTGCCTCTGCTTCCCCAGTGCTGTGGTTAAAGGCATTTGCACCACACACCACAGGCTCAAGTTGCCATACCTGGCTCTAGTTTTAGAGTCACCAGTGCCTTTGATCCCAGCACTCAGGAGGCAGAGGCAGGCAGATCTCTGAGTTCTAGGCTAGCCTAGTCTACAGAGTGAGTTCCAGGACAGCCAGGGTTACCCAGAGAAACCCATCTTGAGAAACAAAACAAAAGACAGATATCTAAAAATCATCTTTGGTTTCCTTCTACTTGCTAAGGCATTGAAAATGGCCGATACACTTTTCAGATGAAGACAAAGCTCTGCCGGAGCCCAAGTCAACACCAGGGCATGGGTGGGCTCTTCTGCATGACTGTGGGTGTCCATCTCCCACAGCCATTATTTTCTGTTTGTTTGGCAATGGGAGGATGAAACTCAATGCCTTGTGTGCAATAAACACGTGTTGTGCCCTGAGCTAACCCCCAGCTTAATACTTTTTTTTAAAATTTATTTTATTTATTTTATGTATATGAGTACATTGAGCTGTCTTCAGACACACCAGGAGAGGGCATCAGATCCCATTACAGATGGTTGTGAGCCACCATGTGGTTGCTGGGATTTGAACTCAGGACCTCTGGAAGAGCAGTCAGTGCTCTTAACCGCTGAGCCATCTCTCCAGCCCCAGCTTAGTACTTTTGAGTATTAAATAACTGCGAGGGTCAAAGGTAATAAAAAATAAACCATCTTAGAAACTATAAAGTAACCCACGAGTAGAACTTACACATTGAGACTGTCTGTGATACAAAATATCAAGTATTAAAAACAATTTAATTAATTTTCCTTAAAAATCTGGAGTGATTTTTTTTTAAATTGAAGTTTTCAAAAATATTCTCTGTATTTGTAAAATTCAGATTTTGTATGGATTTTTTTTTTCAGACATGTCCTATGCTATTATTTGAAAAGCTAATATTGTTTTCCTAGGTATCGGTGCCTCGGGTTATTAATCTGCCATGAGAGCTTTGAGCTCACATACATGGTTTTTATTTAGCTCTGTTTTAAGAGACAGGCTCGGAACTTATATCTGACCTCAGATAGCATCTGGGACCACCCGTTTGCTTACCGAATCCGAAACTGCCACATGAATGAAACTCTCAAGAATGGAAGAACTTAGTTGATCCATGACATCAATCATTGGCCTGTCATCGTCCTGTACAAAGGAGGAGTCAGTTACACCCCATGGGAAATGTGTCCTTCCCACCCTCCCCACAGCCGTCATCCCAGGACATGAAGCAGAGCCACCTGTCAGACAGCGATAACGGTTTTCTCACAGAGACAGGAAAGAGGAGGCAGGTCCTGGGGGTAGACAGCCTTTCCATTTCCAGAGCAAGATAGTTAAAGCTCCAGTTTCAAACACTTGAACGTACTCCAGAATCTAAATGCCAGCATTGTATCGTAGTCACTGAGACGCTCAAGGGAGGGCAGAGCCCTGCAGGAACGTACCTCGCTGGGACACTAAAATGATCTTATTTGAGGTTACTGGCTTATCAGGATAACTGACCATGTGGCCTGTGATTGAATTTTGGTCCCAAAGAAAACACACCACAGACAAACCCCTTATCCCGCGCTCCCCACGTGCTGCACAGACTTGCCTCTTATCTTAGGAGGACACATTTTCCCCAGCACCATTGAAATTAAGGTGTTTGGTTTGGCGCCGTGACATTTTAAAGAAGATGTATTACTTTTTCTAGTTTATTCTCTATATGTAGCAGCTTCTTAATTAGATGTATGTTGAATGCTGAGAAGATGACCCACAACCAAATTCATCTTAAAATTCTTGGTCAAGTAGAGTCATTTAGGAAATTAGAAGTGGTCTCGTCTGTCACTGACAGAATAGATGATTTGCTTCTAGTAGATTAAGGGTGCCATTGTGCCCACAAATCTCCACAATATGGTTACATGACAACACCACTTGATAGTCCAGTGTGGCTGGGGGAAGTCTCACAGGGCCCCACCCCTGGTGGAGTGCTACAGGCAGTTAATGGCTGTTGAGAAAGATAGTCTCCGTCATGCCTAAGCCTCCCATAGGTTATCTGATCCTAAGCATTCGGCCCTAAGCACATGTGTATGAGCGATACTAAATGAACTCAGCAGGCTGTGCTTACATACCATATACATATACGTACATATAATATACATATGCACACACACATATATAGTCTAAAAAGAAGAGATAATGAAATTGGGGGGGTATGGAGTTGGAGCAGACAGAGTATTGTGTGGAAATACAGTATGAAATTTGCAAATAAAGTTAAAAAAAAGAAGGCATTTTATTAATAGGGGGCCACAGAGATGGCTCAGCAGAAAGGACCCAGGTTCAGTTCCCAGCACCCACACGGCAGCTCACAACTGCCTGCAACTCCAGGGCCAGCTGATTTAATGACTTCTTCTGGCTCTCAAGGACCCTGCATGCACATGGTACACATACTTGGGTGGAAAATACTCGTATATATAAAATAACAATAAATGCAATCTTAAAAGGCAGTTTACACGATTTTAAAAAGAATTCTGTTATAGCCTGGGAATGGTGGTGCCTGTCTTTAATCCCAGAATTTAGGAAGCCGAGCCAGACAGAACTCTGTGAGTTCAAGGCCTGCTGGGTCTACAGAGCTCCAGACCTTGTCCTCAAACCAAAATAAAGCAAAACAGATAAACGAAACGAAACAATAGCCACTACCTAATAATTAAAAACCCAACAGTGTGTCAACAATGAAGTCCTTGCCCCACACACATTAGGTATACCCAATAGTAATGTGTTATTTCTAATTTTTAATCCAAAGCTGTGGGAAGGAGGCTTCTTGAGAACATTCTGTATATACCTCAGGCTGACCCAGGGCAAGGAAGAGAGCTCTGATCTCCTTGAGTATCAGCACCGACAGTTTGCGTGTGGCCACCTGGAAGCTGCAGAGCAAGACGAGAGCAAAGCCTTCTACAGCGTGGAGGACACTGCAGTGCGGGCCTCGTTCCGTCTGCATGCGGTGGCTGGAGCTGTTGGGGATGAGCTGTCATGCGAGAAGAACATTCCAGGGTCAGCAAAATATCAAGGGAAGCAGTCGTCTTTCTGCACGCTTGGCTTTGTAACATTAAAATAAACCGAAACAGCTCAGAGACAGAGTGTATGAATCGATTATTATGCACGAGATAGCTGGATTCCCTTTTTGCCTTTCAGATAGATCAATGGGTGCTTTGTGACAACGCCAGCCATCTGCTATCTCTAATGGGAAATGACTGTCCAAAGACTGTTCGTAGTGAGGAGATGAATCCTGCCTCTCTGTCCATACCATTTGGAATTAAGCTTTGGCTGTGTTCAAAGTGGCCTAATTTATTTTCACTGAAGTTTCTCCAGACAAAAGACACTAGGTTGGATTTTCAAAATTTTTACTTTCTATTGATACTAGTGTGTGTATATATGTATGTATGTATGTATGTATGTATGTAAACACACACATTTAGGGTACTGATATAAATATAAATATATAAATATATAAATATATATATATATATATATGCTTTGTTTCAGACTCTGAGACAAGGGTCTGAGGTGCATATCTTACATATCAAAGCAGACCTGGCCTCCAGGTTCTCCCAGCATCCCTCAGTCCCTACCTGGCATACCCTGCCCCCAACCCTGAACTTTCTAGCCCAGGAGCTGGGCTGCCCTTCCCCCCAGAGGCTCCTCCCTATATAATTCAGACATTTTGACCTTTCCCTTTCTCCCCCCCCTCTCTCTTTTCTGTGCACACACCCTTTCTTTCTCTTCCCTCTCCCCCACCTCCCCACGGCGACTTGCTGGCCTCGGTCCTTGGGGCCAGTGAACTTGCCTGAGAGCAGCTTCCTAATAAACCTGCATTTAATATACTCTACTCTGGCTTGAACTGGCTCATTCTACTGGCGGTGAAATAACTTATCAATGTGCACCGAGAATATTGAACCTAGGGCATCCACATGCCAGACAAGTTCTCTTCCTCCGGTGCCAGCTCAAGCCCCAAGCTGGAGTTTTTCCAAGAGAATTTAGGTTTTCTTAGGCGGGGAAAGGTCACTGTTGTTTATTTGTTTTTTTTTTTTTAACTTTAAAAAGGCTTCTATTAGTTTTTAGTGACACGCTTGTGACTGTCTCTGGGTGTGTGAGCGTGAATGTAGGGAGAGACCAGAAGAGGGCATCAGCCCCCCTGGAGCTAGAATTACAGGCACTAGTGAGCTCCCTGATCGGGGAACTTAACTTGGGTCCTCTGGGAGAGCAGCATGCACACCTGAGTGCTGAGCTACCCTCTCGTCCCCTTATCTGTATTTTTTTGAGGCAGGGTCTCGCTATGCAGCTCAGACTGACCTAGAATTCAAGGTTTTCCTTCTCTTGCCTCCAGGTGTTGAGATCACAGGGATAAGCTGGTCCAATAATTTACATTTTCATAGGTAGAATCTATTCTAAGTTTTTGCATGTTTATAGGAGGGGTTCTGGAAGTTTCCAAACTGCAATCACATGACCCTCAAGCAACGGTTACTTACTGAGAGGCTAGGGCAGGTGCCACCTCCCTTCCCTTCTTCAAGCATTTGGGCTTCCTGTTCCATCAATCAGTTGTTACTTTGTTCATGTAGCCCACAGGAACCCGGATCTCCCCTCCCCCCCCAGTTTTCACCGAGTGCTGCTATGCTGCCCAGAGTCTTCGCAGGTTTCCGAGCCACCGATGATACTGTCCCTCCAGAACCAGAGATCCACATGGCCGATGCCAGCTCACCATGTGGCTCTGAGAACCTGGCCCCCTTCAATGCACGCTCCAGACTGCTAGCAACCATTTTTACCATTCACTAGTGAGTAAGAAACCTGAAGACTGCATTTTCACCTGTGTGGATGTGGGGTGAAGCAGTAAATGTTAACTCGGGGAAAAAACACCCCGGTGGAGAACTCACTGCTGGATCTCTCCCTGTCTGTCTCCACACCACGATTTCCACTCCTTACATGGCCTTGTTGGAGTTAACAAGTGCAACCTTATGGCATGTTGCATCCTGGGTTTCTTGGTCACGATGTGGCTGTGGAAAAGCTAAGGGCCAGCATCACAGGTAGGCCCGAGGCATTGGGGAGGAAGAACTCCAAAGGTTCCTTAGGCTGCCTCTGCGTGCGTGTGTATGCGCATGTGTGTATGTGCATGTGTGTATATATGTGTGTGTGTATGTGTATCTGTATGTGTGTATGTATGTATATGCATGTCTGTATGTGTATATATGTGTTTGTATGTGTATATATGTGTGTATGTGTATATGTGTTTATGTGTGTATATATGTGTGTATGTGTGTGTATGTATGTATTTGTGTGTGTGTATGTATGTGTATACATGTTTATGTGTGTGTTTGTGTGTATACATGTGTTTATGTGTGTGCATGTATGTATGTGTGTATATGTGTGTGTTTATGTATGTGTGTGTATATGTGTATATATGCGTATATATGTGTATATGTGTGCTTGTGTGTGTGTTTGTGTGTGTGTATGTGTGGCATGTGTATTTGTGTGTGTATTTCTGTTTATGTGTATATATGTGTGTGTGTGTTTGTGTATGTGTATATATGTTTGCATGCATGTGTGTGTGTTTGTGTGTATATGTGTGTGTGTTTGTGTATGTGTATATATGTTTGCATGTGTGTGTGTTTGTGTGTATATGTGTGCGTGTTTGTGTGTGTGTGTGTTTGTGTCTATGTGTGTATGAGTGTATTACATAAAAATGTGCACTTTAGTGCACAGTCTGGGGGAATCACCTCTGAGTTTCTGATCTTGCTGGCTTGTTCGTAGACTCTTCCCTGGGTCTGTATGACCAGTTTCCACTGGGTGAGCAACTGCAGAAGCAGCTTTAGGGAGGAATCCAGAAGGGTGTGATGCGTGTCATTTACTTCTCGGAGCAGGAAGTTCGTGAAGCCGAACAGGACGTCTTCCCTCCAGTCGGAGAAGTCGACCAGCAACCCCTGAAGAGAGCTCTGTGCAATGTGGCGCAGTTCATCGTCCATGTGAATCGAGAGCCTGGGGAGAGAAAGGCGCCAGATGGCCGGCTCGGTTACATTTTCTTCTAGGTGGAAGAAAGGATATGCGATTCTAAATGACCTCAATGAAAACCTTTTTTCAAGTTTAATTTTACATTTACTTAAGAGTTACAAAGTATCAGTTCCCCTGGAACCTCTGTGAGCCGCTCCTGATATTACCATCTTAAAATCAATTTTATTATTGTTGTTGTTATTATTAATTAGTATTATTTGGGATAGGGTCTCAGTGTATAACCCTAGCTAACCTGGAACTCACCGTTACAGTGACTCAGATAAGCGATAGAACAAGAGGATGCCTCCTACAGGCTGGGTGTGCCACTGCAAGAGGCCCAGGACTGTCAGCAGGAGTCCCAAGGGCACAGGTTTCTTGCTCAAGGGTGTGGCTGAACACATACAAAAGCTTAAAAGGAGGAGGAGGGCCGGGCAGTGGTGGTGCACGCCTTTAGTCCCAGCACTTGGGAGGCAGAGGCAGGTGGATTTCTGAGTTCGAGGCCAGCCTGGTCTACAGAGGGAGTTCCAGGACAGCCAGGGCTACACAGAGAAACCCTGTCTCAAAAAAAAAAATCACACACAGCCTAAACCCTCTCCACAGGCAAGCCCCAGATTCCCATCAGAGAGCTAAGTTCTTGTCAACAATTTGGTTATTTGGGTGTGTTTCAAAGGGATGGACCATAAGCTGAAGAAAGAGACCAGTTGGCAGAAACGCTGCCATATAAATGATGCTGGAGAAATAAGATATTATCAGACAGACACAAGAAAGCTGCAGCCTGGTGACACCATCAAAGGTTATGAAGGGAATCCCAGAAACTGAGGAGCAGGCTGCTGGTCGGCTCCAGTTGACCAGAAGTCATGGTGAGCGTTGAGGAGGGGACTTCTATCTGTCTGCTGAGCACTGAACTATACATTTCCATTCAAAGAAGCGAGACGGGCTGAGGTGACACACACAGAGCCGACACTTTTCTTAACACAGCGTGCTTACAGACGAGAGCAGAGGAAGTGGTTAAAACATTTCAGGTATCACGGAAAGTGACTGGAGCGTTGTCTCAGATGCACCCACAATTAATAAAAAACACCGACCGAAGCTACTTTCCTTTCTTTTCTTTTTTTAAAGATTTATGTATATGAGTACACTGTAGTTGTCTTCAGACACCCCAGAAGAGGCCATCAGATCCCATTACAGATGGTTGTGAGCCACCATGTGGGTGCTGGGATTTGAACTCAGGACCTCTGGAAGAGCAGTCAGTGCTCTTGACCACTGAGCCATCTCTCCAGCCCCGACAGCTACTTTCCAATTTTCAGTTTTTACATAAAAGTGATGGTGTTTGGTCTCAGGAAGGCTCTGTACATGTAAGAAACCAGATCTTTATTTTTTAATCAAAAAAAATTGATGTATATAGATGCTTTGATGGTATGTTATGTCTGTGGACCTCGTGCCTGCAGAGGGCATAGGAACCTATGGAATGGAGCTATAGACACTTGTGAGCTGTGGTGTGGGTGCTGGGAACTGAACCCGGGTCCCCGGTCCCCTGGAAGAACAGCCAGTGCTCCTATGTTATACCATCTCTCCAGCAGTTTTACTTTCCTGACACATAAACTCTCTAAGTCTAAAATCAGGGATAGGACTGTACCTTGCTGACCTAGCAACATACCCAAACCAGTGTGTAACATGGAATAGATCATGCAAGATAGAAGATTCATTCAAAATAACTAACGCCGTCAGTGAACCCATTGTGTACAGACGCTATGCTAAGTGATGGCCATGCATAATTTAAGTCTCATAGCCTCAAGAGGTGGGCATCATACTAACAAAGCCAAGTTTTTGAAGGGGGAGTAAATATTGAATATCAATTCATTAGAGCCTCTATGACAGGCACCTTGGACAGCTTGCCTCTTTTGTGTCAAAGGAAGAAGCAGGCCACACCCAGAGAGGAGAGAGGAAACAAATGGAGAGAAGTAAGCTTTTGGCCTTGCCTGTGGAGATTCCTTTCTGGTACCACAAGCCACAGCAGGCAGGCTCCAGCACTCAGACAGGACTGCAGAACGGCTTGGGAGTTGACCTCGGTGCTAAGACAATCTCCACAGCCCCCAGGAAGCCCACTGGGTAAGCTTTCTCAGACTCAGCCTTTAGTGACTGGCTGAACAATGCATATCAAAGCAGACATTTAGTAGCTTGAAGAAGGAGGCTGGCTATCTGTCTGCCTGTCTGCAGTTTGTGTGTCTGCTGTATTCAGCTATAGCCGGAAGTGCTGGGGTGGCAGGCCTGCAGCAGCTATGTGGACACCCTTCCTTGAAACCCCTTACTGAGAGCTCAGCCTGTAAGGGATGGGGAATCTGAAGCAACACTGGTCTTACTTTCCCAATTATGAAGAACCCAAGTTTTCTGGTAAAATGCACTATGAAGTCACTGTGAAGTGGGTAGTTCTCTCCTCTGGCCAGGCTGTAGAGACTGGATCGCGTCAGCCTACCACCCTGCTGACTGAACTTTGGGGTACAGGGTGATGCACTTCCTGTTGGCAACTCAATCCCACATTTCATTGTGTTCATTCACCTTTATGTCCTGACTCTCTGGGGGGTGGGGGGCATCCGCAGAGGCTCATTTTCTCAGGACCTAGAGGACCCAGCGTACAGGTCACAGGCTCCCTCCCTCCCTCCGAGGACACCCTCTGACTCCCCTTTGAAGTTTATAAAAAAAAAAAAAAAAAAAGCCTTTTTCATGAACTTCCGATAAAGTCTGGCCATTTTTCTTGAACTTTCAAGAATATTTATTTGTTCTTTTCCCTTCTCAAAAACAGTGCTCATGGCTTCGGGCTTTTATAAGAATGTACACAATAATAAACAGGATGCTATAAATAGCTCAGACATTCCAACTATGTCTAACAATTCCCGCCCTGCACGTCTGGCACCACAGCCTGCAGACGCCAGCATCCTCGGATTAGGCTGTCAAGGTGATTTCAGAGGTTAAAAGCCTTCTATGCAGAGCCACAGCAAAGCAGTGTTAGAAACTCTCCCAGAGTTCCAGGACAGCCAGGGCTATACAGAGAAACTCTGTCTCGAAAAACCAAAAAAAAAAGAAAAAAAAGAAAAAAAAAGAAAAAGAAACTCTCCCAGAATGCTCCGCGTTATCTACAAAGCCTGGCACTTCCAGAGCTTCAGTGCAGGCAATCACAGGCTACATCTCCGAGTAAAGCCAATGTCCCTCCCACCCTAAACTGATAACTGGCTCTTTCCCACAGACCTTCTTCTGACTAACCAGGGTGTAGACGCCACAGTGCTCTTTGCCCCTCTCAAAGGTCCTCGGAGGCAGGCGGCATCCTTCCGAGATTACAAAATTTTTACCAAGGGAGGAAAGCTATGTAGGGGGTTTGAATAATTTGTCTAGATCACAAAGGCAAGCAGAGATACCAAGCTCAAACTTTCTAGAAAATTCTGTCATCTTCCCCGTTCTCCCACACCGCTTCCTGTCTCTCAGGCAGCAGGCACCTGGTCCTCTGGTGACCATGGTCACATCCTCATCTCTCCAAATCCTGCCATAAAAAACACTGATTTCTAGTTGTCAGCCCGTCTGCGGTTGCCCACAGCAACTGACAGGTGGCTCCTTGTGGTTCAGAGCCATTCTGGAATTTTCCAGAGCCTTTTCTTTATTCTCAGCCTCTGCTCTCATCCCAGGAGAGAATTTGAGTGGATGACCCTCGGAGGATACCAAACTTCCTCCCACACCGACTCCTCCTGCAAATCAGGAGTTTTGTTATTCACCGTTAGTTCCTTCGTGGGTCTCCTGGGAATTGGAAGCTCACCTCACTTCAGGTCTCTTTCTCCCCACTTTGCCTCAGCGTCCCTGATACTGGGCCTTAAGGAGAGCTGAGGCTGTTAATTGTCTAAACCTTATACAGTTTTGGAGGGACTGGGGATTAAACCCGGAGCCACAAGTAGCTGAGGCAATCTCTTCATACTGTGTTCTGTCCCCAGCCCATGTCCTCCTTAAAGTGCGCCCTGATCACGGAATAGAGAGAAGGAGCCATGGGCTGAAGGTTATCTGTAGAGCAACGTGCAGGTTATGGCTAACCTGATGAGGGCTAACAAATGACGAACGTGGAGGGAAGGCTTGCTCAGAGAACACCAAGACTGAGGAGCACGGTTCTGAAGTCACAGATCCTCAGCTGCCTTCATAGTCAGCCATCAGCCCATGCTAGGTGTGTGGGAACAGTCTCAGACAATAAAAGTCGCTGCGTGAGGGCCAGAGAGGGTGCTCTCGGGCACAGGCTGCTCCTCTGAGCCCATCTGTTGATTCCCTCTGGTTCTCAAGTAAGTAGCTGAGAAAAAGATGGGCAGTGCATAACCGAGGCTGATCCCCTCGCCAGCCTGTGGACCGTGTCCCATCAGAAGCTAAATAAGTAAACCGAAGCTTGCTCCCAGGGCACAGAACCTCTTCAGGCTTTGGGTATCCCTAGGGGGTTAGGCACTAATATCTTTCTTTCCTTTTTTTGTCACCGTTATCAGATTAACATATCTAAAATGGCATTTTGAAACTTGGATTTATGGGGGCTGGAGAGATGGCTCAATGTCTGTTCATTGTCGGCTTTCTTAACTCTTTTTGTTCCCCGGCCCGATGCTGACTTTCATTCTCCCTCCCATTCCTTACATCCTTGCATCTAATGGTTTTGCCTTCTGTGTTTCTTTTCTGATTATAAACGAAAGGCGCGTTGTCAGTTGGAGTTTCAGATTACAGGAGATGATGGCGTATCCTAAACGACAAGGAGAGACTTTCGCTCGAAGCAAACCGTTTTTGGGTTATAGTTGGGCTGTGCAGTCATGTGGGTGAGGGGAAAACAATAAATGAGATTTTTGGTAGCTTTCAGGAGTACTACTGGTAGATTGAAGATGGCTGTCGCTTTTGACCTTATTAGAGAGTCTAGGGACCTCAGACTGAGGGTCAGATGTGGGATGAACTGTCACAGCGAGGCCACACACTTCTCTGCCTTTCTGACCTTGATCCTTCCTCTCCAACTGCTTTTACAAGTACACCTTTTATTTGCTGGCTTCCCTGGTCCACAGCTCTAACCACCAAACTCAAGGGTCTACTCTGTGCTGGTAATCTGTGTGGACCCATCCTGGGGTCGCTAGTAACCTTGTGGACTTCTGTATTTATTTTGCAGAGGTTTTTGTTGTTGTTTTTTATTTGTTTTTTGAGACAGGGTTTCTCTGTGTAGCCCTGGCTGTCATGGAACTCACTCTGTAGACCAGGCTGGCCTCGAACTCAGAGATCCACTTGCCTCTGCCTCCCAAGTGCTGGGATTAAAGGCGTGCACCACCACTGCCCGGAGCCTAGTTCTTTTGTAACTATTGTAAACTGGATTTTAAACCCTTGAACATGGAAAAAAAATAACAAATATCTTAGAGTTACAAGCCAGGTCTATGATTCAGGCCTATAATCCCAGTTACTCAGAAACCTGAGGCAGGAAGGCCATAATTTGAGATCAGCTGGTGACTTACTGAGACCCTGTCTCAAAATAGAGTAAACAGAGGGTTGGCAATAAATCTCAGTGGCAGAGAGCTTACCTACCTAGCACAAGTGGGTTCCTAGGTTCAAGGCCCACAACTAAAATAAAATAAAATAAAAAAACCAAAACTCTAAATTCCTTCCACCTAGTTATACATAAGATCTAGAATACTACCTTACGAAGTAAATCTCCATCAGTAGAAAATAATCATTGTACTCTGCGTTTTTGAATGGTGACTAAAGATTAAAATCAATTTTGATCTAATAACAGCTGAGATTGTTCCCACCCACCTGGCCAGCAAGTCGATAAGTTCAAGTCTGGACATCCCATCAGGTAGCAGTCGAGGGATTGCAGCAACACAGGTCCTGAAGAGATCGATCTTGGGTTTTCTTTCACCCCTAGAGTTTGAAGGCAAAATTTAAGCAAGTCAAAAGATTATGAAAAACAATTTAAATTTATGTGTTCATGCATTAGACATATATGGGCACGGGCCTTCTAAGTACAGCCAGGTGCTGGCGCCTGTTTATCTCCTCAAAGCTTCATTAGGACCAATGAACTTTTAAAAGTCTAGATGCAGGGGCTAAAGAGAGGGCTCCGTTGTTTAGAGCAGTGGAAGCTCTTACGGAGGACCCAGGTTTGATTCCCAGCACCCACATGGAGGCTCACAACCATCTGTTAACACCAGTTCCAGGGGATCTGATACTCCTTGTAATATTTACAGACACAATCATGCATGTGGCACACAGACATATACATACAATTCACACGCAAAATAAAATGAATAAATCTAATTAAAAAAAAAAAGTCAAATGGTAGCACACGCCTTTAATCCCAGCACTCAGGAGGCAGAGGCAGGTGGATCTCTGCGAGTTTGAGGCCAGCCTGGTCTACAGAGCAAGTTCCTGAACAGCCAGGGTACGGTGAAAAACCCTGTCTCAAAAACCAAAATAAAACAAAACAAAAATTGGAGATCATTTTCAGGGAAATCTCATCAATACATCTGTTTAACCACCCTTGGAAACTCCGAGTCAAGCAGGAGAAGAAGGTCGGCTTGGCCACCCCAGCCCTTCCCGCCATCTTGGCCGCACTCACGTGATCATGTCTTCCGGCTCTTTGTTTAGCATCTGGACATTGGTCAGCATCATGCACCGCCCCACTTCTTTATCAAGGTGTCTTAAGATGTTGCCTACGGCCTTGCGGACTTGAGAGTAATACAAGGACATTCCTAAAAAACATGTGTTAGCCGTATTTTCAACCAAATACGTCAGAGAATCATAACCTGGTCTACACAGGGTCTACAATATTTCTTCTTCAAGAGGGTCCTCTGCACCTGGGGTTTCCTTGAGTGCAGAGCTGAGAGTAGTTCCATCTCTGTCTGCCTGGCTCCTAGTGCACCGCCCCACACTTTGGAGATGTTCACTAAATAATCACTGGGACTTACTTGAGAAGAACTGTAATACTTTCGAAATGGTTCAATTGGCTTGTATTTTATATTTGTGAGTGCTTTGTGTGCACATATATATGGCTCACCGCATGTGTGCAATACTCACGGAGGCCAGAAGAGGGCGCTGTATCCTAAGGATTATATTTACAGATAGTTGTGATCTGCCACAACTGGGAAACCACTCTGGGTCCTGCGCAAGAGCAATCAATGCTCTTAACGACTGAGGTAACTCTCTGGCTCCCTATTCCTAAAATTCCAATGAGAAATACTTTTCATAAAATTTAAGTAATTAATTTTGCTTTCGAAATGTTACGTTTTTGATTAACAAGAAAACCTACCAGCATTGGCAATTATATGATAAATGATAATTCTTATTTGGGGCTAAGAGCTTAATAGTTGTATATTGTTCTCTGAAATGCATGTTCAGAGTCTTAGTAAAATAAACAACTGACTTCACTTATAAACTTTAAAATGCTGGAAATACATTGCTCCCATTGCATGTGACATAAGTATTCTATAGATAGAAGACAGCAACACACACACTCACACACATACACACACACACTCACACACACACACTCACACACACTCAAACACACTCACAGTCACACATACACACTCACACATACGAACACTCACACATAGATATACTCACACACTCACACATACACACACACTCACACACACTCACACATACACACACACACACACTCACACACACTCACACATACAGACACACACACTCATACACAAATCAAATGAGAAGTGGTATGTATCATACTTTAGCAAAATGAGTACCAAGAGTCACTTCTTGCACATGAAGTGTCTTGAACTCTCGAGCCTAAGGAGACCAATGTTAAAATGAAGAGTTCTGCATGTGTTTCTCTCATATCTTTGGAATTTAGGAACTGTTTATAATAGTCTCCAAATCTGAGTACTTAAAAGGGAACAAACAAACATAAAAAAAAAAAAAATCACCTCTTTGGACTCAGGAAGATATATCAGAGAGAGAAAATTTCTCCTGCAGTGTTTGTGGGGCTTGGCATGCTTACAAAAGAAGAGAAGAAATTTTCTTTGAAATATGAATTGATGGAAAAATTATAAATAAGATTATTTGCCAAAACACACAGATATTGTGGAAACTTACTGTACAATGTAGATAACCAATAACCAGTATTAGATGTCTACCTGGACCCAGATGAAGGCCAACATCTAAACAGCAAAATATTTATTTGGAAGTCCTAAAGAGTTTAGGACCCATTGGGAATCAGTCAACAACTGTGCAGGAATGTCTCACCAGATACTTGCTAAATTCTTTTCCTTTTCCCTTTCCTCCCTCTCTCTCTCTCTCTCTCTCTCTCTCTCTCTCTCTCTCTCTCTCTCTCCCTCTCTCTCTCTCATATGCGGCTCACTTACAGTAAGGACCTGATAATGATTTTCGGGGGTTTGTACCCACCTATCATTTTGGCTTCCTCTTCAGTTAGTGTTTTACTCAAATACGTTTTCTTTACTCTCAGGGTGTTTCCTGAAGGGAGCACAGCTCCCGTCACCGGCATGGGCGGCTCACCGTCCTTTTGTTGTAAGCTGTCAGCAATCACCAGGAACGCCCGCAAACCTATGTTCATTCTCTGGAAGAGACACAAGGAAAGACCCAGTCATCTAGAAGAATCTGTCAGGGTTTATCTTCAGGATAAACAGGAGGGGAGATATTCGGAGGGCATGTTTGAAATGGGTACGCGTCTGTTAAAGGGGTGTGTGTGTGTGTGTGTGTGTGTGTGTGTGTGTGTCTGTGTGTAGAAGGGACCACCAAAGAGATCGGTAGTCACTCTGTGAGCAGCTGCGACTAAGGTAAACTGAGTTACACAATAGACTCAAATGCTTCATAAAAAGAGACACCTCAGGTTTTAGTTCAAAGACTGTGAAACTATCGAGTTCCAAATATGAACCACAAGTGAAATACCTATTATTTATTTATTTTGAGATACATAAATTACCGTGTAGCTCTGGCGGGCTTGGAATTCATTATATAGGTCAAGCTGCCTCAACTCTTGGAGATCAATCTGCCAGACATTAGCGGGAGCTCAGGGACTCTTATGGAAGAGTTGGGGGAAGAACTGAGGGTCCTGCGGGGGATGGGGACTCCACAGGAAGACCAACAGAGTCAACTAACCTGGACCTTTGAGGACTCCCAGAAACGGAACCACCAACCAAAGAGTGAGCATGGGTTGGACCCCCACCCCCACATATGTAGCAGATGTGCAGCTTGGTCTTCATGCAGGTCCCCCAACAACTGGAGTGGGAGCTGACCCTGAATCTGCTGCCTGCCTGTGGATCCCCTTCCCCTAACTGGGCTGCCTTGTCTGGCCTCAGTGGGAGGGGATGTGTCTAGTCCTGCAATGACTTCATGTGTTGGGGGGAAGAGGGAGACACCCATAGTGGGGCTCCCGTTTTCAGAGGAGAAGGGAGGGGGAATGGGGGAAGGATCTGCGTGAGGGGGTTCTGGGAGGCGAGGGGTTCTGATACTGGGATGTAAAGTAAATTCATTTTTTTAAAAAAAGGTGTGCCCCACCACGGCCAGCCAACGTCTATTATTGATCTCTGATTAGAAAGGCCAGGGAGTCTGAGAATAAAATTTAAAAACTGAATGCTATCAAACCCGTGAAAAACACAAGGACACGTGAGGAGACATGCCATTCCTAAGGGCACAGCTAATGATTCAAATGAGGGCTCAGCAAGGCGCTTGCTCTCTGATCACAGTCTCAGGGGAACTGCAGGAAGATCTCATTCTCTAGACCCTACCCCAGTACACCTCACCGTCCTTTTTATCTTACATTTCCCCAGGGACCAATGATACTGACCGGTTTTTCCTAGGCTTACTGACCGCCTCTATCTCTTCTTTGACAAAGAAGCCATTGCTTCTGCTCACTTAAAAGGGTGTTGTTTATTTCCTTATTATTGACTTTAAGAGTTCTTTATATATATTCCGGAAGGAAGTACTTTGTTAGGGGTTGTCAAAATATTTCCTCCCATGCTATGACTTTCTAGTAAAGATCTCAGCAACATGCAAACTTTAAAGCATGTATTCAATCTATTAATCTTCTGTGATTTACAATTTTGTGTTCTAGAAAGTTCTGCCCACTCAAGGGTCATAAAAGTTTTTATGTTATTTGTTTTCTGGAAGACATACAGTGTTGGATTTCTATTTAGGTTGCATGGTCCAGTTTGAGCTTGTCTTTGCTTACAGTAAGAATTATGGCCTGGAATTCATGATTTTGCAAGGCGGGCATCCAATTGCTCAGCACCACTGAGAGCAAAGATTTCTAGGTGCTGAATAAATCCCCTTGTCAAAATCAGCCAAGCATTCACATGTGGGTCTGGCTCAACAGTCTCCATCCTCCTGGGGCCCTCTTCACGTTCACCCCCGACCTCTATTCCGATTTGGTGATTGTATGATTTATCAGGCCATGCTAATCCAACTTCATCCTTCTATTTCTAAGTTATGTTGGCTACTTTAGTACTTTGATGTTCCAATATCAAAATTTAAAACCAGCTCATTTGACTTCTAGTTTAAAACAAGCTATCGGGACTCTGTGTGATTATTATTAAGAAAATAACGTGGGCTGGAGAGATGGCTCAGTGGTTAAAAGCACTGGCTGCTCTTCCAGAGGTCCTGAGTTCAATTCCCAGCACCCACACAATGGCTCACAACCATCTGTAATGGGATCTGATGCTTTCTTCTAGCATGCAGGTGGACATGCAGATAGGGTACTCATATACATTTAATAAATAAATAAACATTTAAAAAAGATGATAACATATTTAAGTTAGTTTGGGGACAATAGAACTCAACAATAGCAAATCTTGATTTGTTATAAATACTTATCTCGACTTATTTGGGTATTTGTCTTCTTTCAATATTTTTTAATTTTTGCAATAAAAAAGCAGTGTGTATCATTTTGTTTTATTGCCAGGTATTTTGCTTTTCATCAATACCATAAATTGTTTAATTTGATTACTCATTATGAGATTATACAAATATATTATTTATTTTGTAATTTGAAAATTTTCTAAAGTCATGCATCAGCTCCAAATCAATTGGTATTTTCTTGTTTTTTGTTTTTGTTTTTTTAAATAGTGATATCTTTATTTGTGCTAATGTTGTTTTCCTTGTTACAGAGTCTCACATTGCTGAGGATGGCCTTGAACTTCCTACGTAATCAAGGATGACCATGGACTCCTGATCCTCCTGCCTCCGTCTCTCAAATGCTGGGGGATTATAGGTGTGCCCCACCAAGCATGGCTTTTTTGGCAGTTTTCTACAGTATTTGCTCATGGATAAAAACAGCTTTATGCTTTCATTTCCAATCTATCAGCACACACTGTTTTTCTTTTCTTGCCTTCAGCATTGAGTAGGACCTCTAATTCCATGTTCCTTTAGATCAGGGCAAAAGAGAGAAACTGACAGCCTAGAAGTTTATCTCACAGGTATGTCACATCTCTTGACGATGGACATGTATACAGTACCTATTCCACGCCCACACCCGGTAAGACAATTATCAAGAAGCTATGCAACTGCTGAGTTTATGCCCAACACACTCACTGTTAGGATAATCCTTTAGGTCTCTGAGCCTTGTTATACAAACTATCCCAAAATACTATCTAAGAACCATTATGGAGCCAGGGATGATGGCGTTAGCCTACAGTTTACATTTCAGAGGCTGGGACAGGTCCTGCTCAGCAATACAGCAAGTTCAAGACCAGTGTTGAGACCCCTATGGAATCACACAATCAACAGATAAGCAAGCCCCAACAGGCCAATCTTTTTTTGTTGTTCTCTAAGAAACTGTACCCAATAGCAGCATTTTTTATCACTGCTGGTAAACTAACTTCTGCTGACTGGCCGCTGAATGCCTGTGTCTAAATGGAATTTTATAGAGAAGTGAGACACCCAAAGTTAAATCCCGAGTGAATGCATGTGTGTGTGTGTGTGTGTGTGTGTGTGTGTGTGTGTGTGTGTGCGTGCGCATGCATGAGCTGGCCATCTCAAAGATCGCAGAGCCTCAGACCCATGGAGGAATGCAAAGCCTTCCCCCACAGAGTAAGGATCAGAGGGAAATGGCAAAGACTTCCTCAGTGGGCCGACTGTGAGTACTAACTGTGCACACAACATGTCTACTATATAGTTTTCTCCCTATTGGATGTTTATGGCCTGAAGACGGCTCCCCTACGGAGGCTGCTCCTACTAAGAGCAAAACCTCTCCCCTTGATCCGGCTACCTCCTTGTTTATCTGTAAGTAATAACCCTGTTTCCTTGGTCCAGCTGTACGCTACAACCCAGCCACGCTGTTGAACTCTATAATAAACATGCTGAGCTTCCAGAATGCTGTGGCTTCTTTAGCTAAGAGCCCAGACCACCCAGATCCCAGATGTCTGTCCTGGATTCCTCGGTGTCTGTCTTTTCTTTATTACCTCTCTGCCCCAGTCAGGCCTTTCTCCAGAGCTATGCTGGACGTGTGTAATCTGATGGCTTATAACTGTCAGCTACTAACAGGCAAATGCTTCTACTCCCCATATAAGAGGAAGAGACAAGGAAGGAACTGGCAAGCTGACTCAGTGGGCAAAGATGGTTACTGCCAAACCTGGCAATTTAAGTTTGAGCTGCATGACCCACGTGGTAGGAGAGAACTGACTTCCCAAGTTGTCCTTTGACTAGCACCAAGCAAGCAAGTGCGCACGCAAAACTAATGAGTCAATCATAATAGGTGACATTAATAAAGATAAAGAGACACGGAAGACTCAAATCTTTTCCTATTGGATTCTCCCTTTAAACTATAATTCAGCTGCTCTTCACCAATGGGTCAGCCAACGAGCCACTGACTAGATAAAGAGTTCATAGACCCAAGGATAAATGTTACAGGTGGTGGTGACTCTGAGAGCTCTGCTTGTTTGGGACGGGTCTTCCTATGCAGGCCAGTTTGGGCTTAGACTCACCATCCTGCTGCCTCAGTCACCCTAGGACTGAGACGACAGGTGAGTGTGACCACACTCAGCACGGAAGCAGCATCAGAGATGTTCGCTTTAGACAAGCGTGCTGGCTAGTTCTATGTCAACTTAACACAAGCCAGAGGGACTGAAGAGCAGGGAGTGTCCATTGAGAAAATGCCTTCAAAAGATTGGTCTGCAGGCATTTTTAAAATTAGCGATTGATATGGGAGGGCCTAGCCTGTTGTAGGTGGGGCCACCCTGGGCTGGTGGTCCCGGGTCTATAAGAAAACAGGCTGAGCAAGCCTGAGAAGCAAGCCAGTATGAAGCAGCCCTCCGTGCTCCTGCCTCCAGGTTTCTGCCCATTTTGGTCTCCTGTTCTGACTTCCCTCGGTGATGGATTATAATGTGGAAGTGTAAGCCAAATTAACCCTTTCCTCCCCGACTTGCTTTTGGTCATGGTGTTCTATCAACAGTAGCCCTGACTCTAGGACAACAGTAATTCAGAGTATTACTGAGTGACCCGGTATTCTGAGAACTATTAAAATAGTAGATTTATAACTACTAAGAAATGAACAAGATGTTGAGAATATTGCCAGCAAGAGAAGTCTGTTACTGCTCAGCTCAGGGCCTCTGTCCGGCCCTGGATTTGACCTCCTCCTGACCTGCTGACTGTGACAGCCGCCGCTGCTCCAGAGGCCTGTGAGTCGTCAGCCACCAGACAATGCAGGGTATGGTGGAAAGGGGCAGGGGATGCAGGGGTGGGGTGGGGCAGCTAACAAGCTATGTATGCCCTTTGGACCAATTTCCTTAACGATGGGATGAAGGAGCCAGGATATTACAGATGACAGAGATACGAGTTCACTTTCTTCCTCCTTCTCCCCTTCATGCCCTTTTCAGTCTGCAATGCTTTAGTCCTAGACCCACTATTGGAGCCCCGTGACAGGTGGTAGAGCTGGCTTCCAATCTCTGCCCAGAATAAGGGCGGCAGAGCTCGGCTGGCAGGGTTCTGTTGGCTGATGGTGGTTTTTTTTGTTTTTTTTTTTTTTTACTTATTTGTTTATTATAAGTACACTGTCTTCAGACACACCAGAAGAGGGCATCAGATCCCATTACAGATGGTTGTGAGTCACCATGTGGTTGCTGGGATTTGAACTCAGGACCTTTGGAAGAGCAGTCAGTGCTCTTCACCGCTGAGCCATCCCTCCAGCCCCGCTGATGGTGTTTTTTGAAGCGTAAGACTGTATTGCCACTCGTTTGCAGAGCCAAGCATTCCCTGAGCATAGGAAGCTGGGATGTTGTCACAGCACCATGTGTTTGTTTCCTGTTCCCTAATTCCGTTGTGCTGTAGCAATCTCTCCACTACTGCATTTGCTCATCTGCTTCAACACAGCTTTGAAGTGAGAATGATTCCATTTTAAAAGAAGAGAGGGCGCAGCACACAGGTACTGGGTCATCCTCAATCAGCTCACCTCAAATTTTACTTCTGAAAAGCTGATGCTCAAATCTGGACACGAGCAGAAACAAACAGAAGTTCCCCCGCCCCTCTCCCATTCGAGCCCCCAGACTTTCAGAGCAAAGGTAGGGGCTCTGTTCCCATGGAGAGTCATTCATACCTCTGGGTTGAGACTGAAAGCTTTGGCTGGTTTTCCCACACAAAGAAAGTCAAAAATAATTTCCTTCATTGCAAAGTCCAGACGTTCCTGGCGGGGGTTAGGGGTGGGGGAGAAGAAAAGAAAATAAAACCACGGAACACAAACACAAAGCGCAAGTTTTCACTACGTGCAGAAAACAGGTGGCTTCTGGAAGGGCTATTGCCTAGTGTCACAGAGAGAGAGAGCCCCTGAAGGAAGATCAGGGCCATCAGAACTGTCCAGGGAGTCATGGTGATACAGCGACACACAGAACCAGCTCAGTGAGCACAGTGAGGCTGGAGGTACAAAAGCAAATACCAAAACAACAGGGCACCTGGGCATCTGAACTGGAAACAGCCTGGGTTCTTCCTGCTTCTATGAGAAATGCACTTTCTCTAAGGACAGATGTTAAAGAGTTCTCTCATTGGCCACAATAGAGAGAAAGAGAGACGCTACTCTCCAGATAGTCTCTGCCCTGAACCGTTTATTTTTATATTAATATCAACTGTATTTCAGCAGCATTTGCATGCCTATAATTTCCTTTCAGCCATATAGTATTCTGAGGCGTAATGGGCAAAGATGTCTACCCTCGATTTGCAGATAAAGAAACGGAGACAGAAAGATATTTTTTAGTTTGAAGTGAAGGGCTTGGTTTGTGACAGAGGCCAGGCAGGTGCAGGCTCCCAGTGCCTCTGTAAGTCACAGAGGTCAAAGTGGGGGTAAAAATATTTACTCTTCAAGAATTTTAAAAAGAAAAAGATAGCTTGGTATGGTGGTGTGTGTCTCGAAGCCCAGCATGTGGGAGGCAGAGATAGGTGAGCTTCTGTGAGTGTGAAGTCAGCCTGGTGTACAGAGCTAATTATAGGCCAGTCTGGGATAAATAATGAGACATTGTTTCAAAAATAAATAAATAAGTAAGTAAATACACACACACACCAACAAATAAATGAAACAGTAGCCTTGGGGAGCAATTCAGTAGACTGTACACCTGGCATGAGTGGGGTCTTGGCCTCTGTCCACCAACCCCTCCCCCAAGTAAATGATCTTAGTAAAAATCTTATGTTTGAATAAGAAATCACAGCCAAACCAGCGTTAATATTCCTGGAATCTGTTTAAAAGTAAACTAATTCATGTGTAAAGCGCTTTGAATAGTTGTGAGCATAGGAGTAAAGTGGGTAAATGCTAATTTCCCCAGGAAATTATTTTCTCCCCGGAGAGGAACTTTAGAAAATTACTATTTACTCCTTAACTACACTAAATCATCTTTTTAAACTAGATTAAATTTCTGCCAAATGTCAGAGCTTTTGATTCCTTTTTACTTGTGGAATACAGAGCAAAGATCTCAGGCAAGTGGGAAGGGAGACTCAAGCAAGAGTCTCTGTCACAAACGTTTTCTCTGTTCTGTTCCCGTTGGGACTGACCCAGGCAGGACCTTATCTATGCTATCGAGGTGTTACTGCTCTGCAGTGTGGCCTTGGAGGAATCAGTTAAACGCCTTGTTGGTGTATTTCCTAGAGGCCAAAGGCATTTAACATATTCACGGGCTGTTATGAAGCGAAAGGATAAGTTGTGTGGCGAAACTCCCTTTCTAAGGGGTCTGGACATATGAAGGATCTTGTGTCCTTTTCACATGATTACCACGCCGGAATGGGCCGCTGCAGAAGTATGGGCCTTACCTGAGCGATGAACTGGATAATCTTCACGAAGATGTTCAGAGGCATATCCCTGGGCACCACGCCGCGGGACCCTTTGGGGAAAAGCGTGGTGGTGATGGTTATGAGTCGGCTGGAAGATAAGGGCGGGCGAAAAAGAGAAAACACGCAAGATTGGCTGAGATCTAGTTGTCAGGGAGATGATGCAAATTTCATCTTAGTATCAGAGGATAAAAAAAAAAATAAATAAAAATAAAGAGACCAAACCACCTCAGCCCTTTCCTTTGGCACAACTACTCTAGGAAGAGGTCTTTTTTTTTTTTTTTAAAACCCAGGGCAGCTGGAAAATAATAGACAGCCATTTCCTTCCTCAAAGTGCCGTGTGCGGCACACAAGCAGACCCTGTGGAGACCCTGTTCTGGTGGAGGCTGATGCTTCGGCAAAGACCACTGAGGCAGTGATGAAGTTCTGAGGCCTCAGGTCTTGCACAACTTGGGCTCTGAGCAGGTTTTAGCCAGGCCAGGTTAGGCAGCCATAAAGGAGAACACCGGATGCGGATGCCCTGTGGAGGCTGAGCAAGTCTGACCTAGCGCCTGGCTCGCCCCCCGTGCTCCTGCTCGCCCCGCGCTCGTGCCCGCCCGTCCTTACCTCTGAGTGGCCGTGTTGCTTTCACATTTGATTCGAATCATGTAAACCCACAGTAATCTGTAGAGAGATTCCAAGGCAACGCGAGCCATTTTGGGGTCTTTATTCTGTAACAGAATGCAAACTGTAAGATTACTGGCTGAATGGGCATGTGGCCCGTGCAGGAGGTCTCCCCTAAGCTTGGGTAAGGCCGCTTGGGTTGGGGATGGACACATATAAGGCATAGGTCACCATCTGGGTCACCTGGACCATCTGTCTCCCAGTGTTCACTGGATAAATAGTCCATGGTATGACCATGACAGTGAGACGGGAATGCCAGGGAAGTCCCCGCACGGTCTTTTGCCAAAATGGAAACTCAAGAGATGCCAGGCAACCAGTATAATTGCACAGCGTTTACAGAAAAATCGGATGGTCTTCCCATGACAGATGACGTCTTTTCATGCAGTTACTGTTCTGATTTTTCTATCTGCGATTCCATCTGAATTACTCTCGAATGCTTACAGAGACGAATATGTACTATATACCAAACTACAACCTAGACATTGAGAAAATAGCTCCTGTTTCTTTTCTTTTTAAAGATTTTCTTAGCTGGGCAGTGGTGGCGCACGCCTTTAATCCCAGCACCTGGAAGGCAGAGGCAGGTGGATTTCTGAGTTCGAGACCAACCTGGTCTACAGAGTGAGTTCCAGGACAGCCAGGGCTACACAGAGAAACCCTGTCTCGAAAAACCAAAAAAAAAAAAAAAAAAAAAAAAAAAAAAAAAAAAAAAAAAAAAAAAAAAAATTTTTTTTTAATTTAATGTATGAGTATCTGCGAGTACACCTGTGTGCGAGAAAAGGACATCGGATCCCATTACAGATGGTTGTGAGCCACCATGTGGGTGCTGGGAATTGAACTCAGGACCTCTGGAAGAGCAGCCAGTGTTCTTAACCACTGAGCCATCTCTCCAGCCCTAGCTCCTGTTTCTTAAGGTAGGGTAGGAGAGTATTTGTATCTTTATCTTCTCCCAGTTTGTTTTATTATTAATATAAATAGGTTATACTATACACTATCATAATATATATTAAATATAACAAACATTAATAAAAAAATTAATACTAATATGGTAATATTAATAATTTCATATTATTTATCATTATGCATTTGTATCTGCTCCTAGCTTATTTTATTTATTTATTTATTCATTGTTTTATTTGTCCACCCAAATGTGAATAGTGTATTAATTTAATTAGCAAAGTCATAATACATTTTAATATCTGGTACATCAACTTTCCACTGTCCACGGCTTTTTTTTTTTTTTTTTAATGTTTTATTTACTTTATGTATATGAGTACACTGTAGCTGTCTTCAGACACACCAGAAGAGGGCATCTGATCCCATTACAGATGGTTGTGAGCCACCATGTGGTTGCTGGGATTTGAACTCAGGACCTCTGGAAGAGCAGTCAGTACTCTTAACCACTGAGCCATCTCTCCAGCCCTGTCCACGCCTTTTTAAGTAGTTCCACTCTCAGACCCAGCTATAATACTCCTGTACTGTGCCCAGACTCCACACCCTAGTTGACTTTGGCTGTAGGACTGGACCTGGTCATACCACAGAGAAGCATGCACATCAGTGGTCCCTGCCGCATCCCTGAAATGTGAAATAAATAAGGAAAATTGTTGTGATTGGGCCTGGTGCTGTTTGTATTTTGATGCTAATTCTGCTCTCCTGGGAGGGGCTGCTGAGGAGGAGTGAGTCATGTACTCAGGTGACCTACTGTGAACCAATCCCTTAATGAATAAAGGAGCCAATCACTGGGTGAGTAGGAGGCACGCCCTGGTTGGATAGGGGGAGAGAGGAGGAGGTGAGAGAGAGGGTCTTTTGGAATGGGGACAGCATAAGGGCAGGATGCAGCTGTGGGAGTTTCCCAGTATCATGGTGGATGAACAAGGATTTGACACCAGAAGAATCAGATTTAATAAGGCTTCCAAGATTAGGTTTTAGTTGTTGCACCCAGGGATTGAGTTACCATTGTTTCTAAGCTAAGTTTGTGTGGTGTTTTTCTTCTCGCGGCGACTCGACTGGGTTCCAGAGAGAAAACAGCGGCAAAGCATGGGTTTGCCTGAAGGGCACCACAGGGGCCGTGGAGGATTTGAAGCATGGGGCTAGCATGGTAGCGACCTGCCAGTGGGAACCTAGCAAGCTGGGTGGAGAGATTGTGAAGCTCTGAGTCAGAGTCTCTATGAGTTGGCCATCGCCCACCAGTGCATGGCTGGCCAGGCCCCCAAACCAGAGAGTTGCTGGCAGTAGCACGGGAAGCCTGCTGGTCTCATTTTTTAATATTTCTCGCAACAGAAAATGTGATATATAAACAATAAGATTTCTTCTCAGCCACAAAGAGGAGGAAAGTTAACTGCAGGCAAATAGGTGCAATCAGAGACCAAACTGAGTGGATTAAGCCAGTCCCAGAAAGACAAATGTTACATGTTGTTGTTCATTTGTAATCCTAAATTTTATACAGTCACATAAAGTTTGTGAATATTAAATAAAAGTAGAAGTGAAATTATCTAGGAGACAGAGGGAATTGATAGGAGATAAGGGGAAGGGAAAAGGGGGGAGGAGGAATTGGGTGTATATATACCTGTAAGAAAATTTAAAGAAAAAAAGAAATGCGGCAATAGGGGCTTTGGGTGTAGCTTGTGGATTAAATGCCTACCTACTGTGTTCAATGCTTAAATCCACTACCCAGCACCAGATTTTAAAAAACAGTAAGAGTAACAGATATATTAATATTTAAAGGCAAAATTAAAAAAATATTTTTCATATTCTCGCATGCTTACTCTTCTATGTAAATGTTACATGTACTTGTCTTGCTTCCAGTGGGGGTGGGATCCAGCTTTTGACAAGTGCCTGTTTATGTACAATTTAAAAATATTTTTTTTTGTCTGTTAATGATCTGATTTGTATGATGCTTTGACTTGTTAAACGGGGTTGTAACTAATAAAGTAACATGGAAATTCTCTTCGCATTTAACGAGACAATGCAATCCAGACCCACAGTAGCAACTGTCTGTCTCTGGTGTTCTTGCAGTAATGATGAAAAGCAGCCTCTGAACTCAGCTGGCGTGGGCTTGAATCTATCTGACTCGAATGCTTTGGAGGTGTGGCCAACCTCTCTGGGTCTGCGAGACTCATGTGATAATCACGTGCACCTCACCGGAGCATTACGAGAGTTAAAAGATCTAAGGATGGGAGGCATGGCCCATTCTACCTTTCCAGAACGAGTCCCTGTCTTTTGAGAGCCTCTGTCCCAGAGGGACCATCTTTCCCTTACCAAGTTCCCTTTTTAGTGTGTATAGTGCACAGAATATCATCTGAAATTCTCTCATAAACCAGAGCTCGAACTGTGAACCCTGAAAGCCTGTATCTTCTCAACCTGACTCTGGACTGAGAACTCTAGTTCCAGTGGCTTTTCTCAATGCTTTTTGGTTTAATTTCAACTTTAAAAAAAATTGTATGTGTATAAATGTTGTGTAGCGCATGGGTGCAATACCTGCAGTAACCAGAAGAGGGCACCGAATCCCCAACTGCCATTAGAGATGGTTGTGAGCCACCATATGGATGCTGGGAACTGAGCCTGGGTCCTCAGTGAGAGCAGCCCGTGCTCTTAACTGCTGAGCCATCTCTCTAGCCCCTCAACTTCTTTTTAGCAGTCCTTCTTTCTTCCAGCGTTTTTGGTATAGCTGATTTTCACTTATGTTCTTTCACGCAAAAGACTACACGTGAGCTATCAATGTAATCAGTCAGTGTGTGGAATGCTAAGTAGCATGCACAAAGCCTTTGTTCAGTCTTTGACACTGCATAAAGCTAGGTGTGGTGTAGCATGCTTGTAGTCTGAGCACAAGGGTGGAGAGACAGAGGGTAAGAAGTCTGTTTGGCTCTAGTGCAAGTTAGAGGTTAGCATGGGTTACAGGAGACCTTGTTCCAAAAAGGAAAAAAAAAAAAAAAGACTATGGTGTTCGCTCTTTTTTTAAAATTTTAAGGTTTATTTATATATGTATTTTATGAATATGGGTACTCTGTCTGCATGCACATGTATTCCTAATGGTAGTTTGGGGATTCAGAATACAGCATCAGATAGCTGTGACCTGCCATGTGGGTGGTGGGAATTGAACTCAGGACCTTTGGAAGAGCAGTGAGTGCTCTTAACAACTGAGCCATCTCTCCAGCCCCTATCTGTTCATTCTTTAGGAACAGTAGTTTCTATTGTTCTAAACAAATATTCCGATTGTTCCTAAAGAGAGAACAGCAATGTGGTTGACTTAATTTTTTTTTTTTTTTTTTTTTTTTTTGTTCTGCCAACAGAATAGGTAGTGGTAACTGACTTTGCCATTTCAGGATGCTGTCAGTGATGCCTGCATCCAGTCCGTCACCTCTCTTCTAATCTTTGTATGGTCAAATGATACCCTTAAAATACAAGACATAAAAAAGTTACGTTTGTATTTAAAGCCCTCCAGAGGCGTGTGAACTTGGTCCTGCCTCTCCAGGACCACCGCTGCCCCTACCGCAAGGTAAGGTATCTTTCATATCAAAACATCCTTCTGCAATTCACTAAATTGCCCTGGCAAACTCTACTAGGAAGATCCTGCCTGGCCAGCAAGCCCCAGACGCCACCCTTCTTACCATACAGCCCACTCTTTCCGTTCTCTCCGTGGGCCCTGCGGGTGCTCTTAACCACTGAGCCAGGTCAGTAAGCGAATTTCTTGACTTCTAAGGTTTCTTTCTTTCCCTTAAATAAATCTGGGCCTCACTGGTATATTATTTTATTGTTATCATTCAAGAAAAGAGAATTTGAAATGGTCCCAACCACACAGCTTGGAGGATAAGAATTCGGCACACAGTAATCAGTGCCATGAACATGACCTAGAAGTACCAGTAACTTTTCAAAGCCTGTCTCCGCGTTTCCAGTTAAGTGTTGTGTGAAAGACACACATATAGGCATCAATTGTGTACAGCTAAAAATCACTGACCGGGCTGGAGAGATGGCTCAGTGGTTAAGAGCACTGACTGTTCTTCTAGAGGCCCTGAGTTCAATTCCCAACAACCACATGGTGGCTCACAGCCATCTGTAATGGGATCTGATGCCTTCTTCAGGTGTGACTGAAGAGAGCAATGGCGTACTCATATACATAAAATAAATAAATCTTTAAAAATCACTGACCGAGCGTTCCTGAGAGGTGCTATCTCAATGACAAGGAACTGTAAGTCCCCATCACTCCACAGGGGCATATTGATAAGTATGGGTGACTAAGTATAAACAACAAAGACCTCATGCCTGTGCTCCCAAAGGCAGCTTGCTCCTGTTGGTCTCATGCTGTGGCCAGACTAAGGCACCGATGTTAAATGGGTGGGGCTTACTCTGAGAATATGTGGCTGTGTGCACAACCCTCTACTTCACACCAGTCGCGGTGTCACACAAGTCACGGTGACCCTTGTCAGCTCAGCTCTGCAGAACATACCAGTGGAAGCTACCAGAATAACATGGAGGATGCAAACGCTGGGCCCCTCCCCTTGAAGCATCTGGGGGGTAGAGAGGGAAGTTGGGGAGAAGACTGTGAAAGGCAGTACACATGGGAGGGTCTCGTCCCTTCTCAAATGGAATGGTGCAACAGAGAATACAAACCCCTGAGGCTATTGAAGGTAAAGTTTACATTGGAAGCCAAGTTTTCTTCAGGCATCTCCTCCATGTTGGATGTGTAATATGGGGGTTCTATGTAGTGATGACATTAGGAAGAGCCCCATCTAATTCATACTGGGCTCAGATTTAAACATAAACAATATGACTTTATTCTGCTTGAAATTCATCAAGCAATTTTTGAATATCTTTTTCCATTGGGGCATGGCTTCTAGCAGTTTACCATCCATATAAATAACCTAACCTTTATTTATGAATTTAGAATCAGGGTCTTGATGTGTATCCCAGGCTGGCTTGAAGACTATATATAGCCCAGGCTGGGATATAGAACAAGACCCTGTTACTTAATTTATAAATGAGAGAGCTTGAGATGGGAGGTGGGGGGCAAGGAGGCTGGGAAGATGGCAATTCTCCTACCTCAGTCTCTCCAATTCTGGGGTCATGGGTGTTCATTGTTATACCTGGATTTTCATTACATTAATTTATTTTAAAGATTCATACTGTGTGTATGTGTGTGTGTGTGTGTGTGTGTGTGTGGCGCGTGCGCACATGGGTGCAGGCACCCATGCATGCCAGAAGAGGGCGTCAGATCCCACAAGTTGGAGTTGCAGGTGGTTATAGGCCACTCACTGAACCATCTCACCAGCCCACTCCTTGCCCTTATCTTGGCTAACAAGAAGCTCTTCCATGTTTCCTGGGGGTACAAGACTTCTACAAAATTCAACCCTGAGCACCTCACAGATGGAGTCTGCCCGGTGCCCACATTTGACACAGGGCTCTTCCCCGTGCATCCCATTCCAAGACACAGCAACAGAGGGTAAGGAACAAACCCTGGAGACTGAAACTGGAGTTTGGAATGCGTTCCAGTCTCCGTAGCATTGTTCCCACAGGCTCATTCTGATCTTACAGCTTCTAGTTTTAGAACCTTCTAGCATGTGTAGGGAGACATTGTCTGACCTACACTTGTGTCCTTCCCCAGGGCAGTCCTGCTGAGTTTTGACAGGAGCACTAAAGAATATTCTAATTTTGAAATTATTAATTTTCAGAGTAAGATGCCCTGCTCTGTTTCAAAAACAACTTGGGCCAACCCCAACATGGCTCTTTTGGCCACAGCAATAAGTCACTGTATAAAATATTTTAATGTTTAACCCCAGATGCATTCAATATATCCAGAAAGCTGTGTTATAAGCATTCTTAATCATTAAACAAAAATTCTGTTCTAGTTGCTTCCTGCTGCTGTGATAGAACATGGACCAAAAGCAACTTGAGGAAAGAAAGGTTTTGGGCCTATAACTTACAGTCCATCATCCAGCCAAGGAAGGCGGGGAGGGAGGCAGAGTCCGCGGAGGGTTGCTGTTTACTGGTTCACTCCTCACAGCTTGCTCCATGTGCTTTCTTACATTTTTGGTTGTGAGTCTAACCTTTAATGGCTGAGCCATTTCTTAGCCCTCAGCCTACTTTCTTATAGAACCCAGGACCATCTGCTCAGGGGTGGTACTGCCCACCAAGGGCTGGCCCTACCAATCAGTCATTAATCAAGAAGATTCCAAAGTCTTTCTGTAGGCCAACCTGATGAAATCAATTATCCCTTAGCCGAGGTTCCCTCTTCCTATGGGACTCTCATTTATGTCCTGATGACAAAAACTATTCTGTGTTAGTTTTGAACAAAATGGCCACTTTATATCTTAAAAGATACATTGTAAATATTAGAATTAGTAACTGCAAACTTCAAATAGGGAAAGTGGTACTGTGAGGCTTTTAGCTGGTGCAGCAGAGCAGATGAATGCCTGGGAGGGGACACTGTGTAACCACCGATGACCCCTCCAAGGCATTTCAGTTTGCCCATCCCTGAAAGCCTCATTCTCTACCTGCCACTATTAGATTTCGCTGCCAACCTGAAGGAAATGAACGATTGCAATCTCGGATTTCATAATCAGCTCTTAGAGCAGGACATAGCGCTGAGGTCAGACCCATGTAGACTATTATATAATTATAGTAAATAACAAAATAACATAATTAATCTTAACTACTTCTCGAAATTAAAATGTTTTGGAGGGAAAAAACCACACACACAAAATGAGGCAACATGTATAAGCATATGCAAGAATTTTTAGTTATTATTATTTTTTAAATGAAAGTAGCAAATATTGAGCCAAAGATGGAAGCTGAGCCACAGCTTTGGACACAGATGAGGTTGTGAAGAATTCTTTTGATTTGCACTTTTTTGCGTTGTTTTTTAAATGGTTTGTAAAGATTTATGTATTTTAGTTTATGTGTCTAAGTGTCTTGCCTGCATGTGTATCTGTGCACTAGCTATGTGTCCGGCATCCACAGAGGCCTGAAGAGGGCATCAGATCTTCTGTACCTGGAGTTGTCACAACTGTGACAGACAGTTGTGGGTCACCATGGGGATTCTGGGAACTGAACCTGGATCCTAGGAAGAGCAGCTAACACTGAACTAATGAGCCATCTTTCCTGTCCCTGGTTTTCTTTCTTGGGGGGAAAAAAAAAAAAGGTCTTGTTATACATAGATCAGTTTAGCCTCAACTTTGTGATCCTCCTGCCTCAGCTTCTCTAGAGGACATGCATGACTACACCAGGACGATCTGCTCTCCTGTTACGGAGGGCTCTTGTCTAGCTGCTTTGTGTCAGCAGATCACTAAAATTGAAAGAATGTTTCTATTTGATTCAAAGTCAATTTCTTTTTCTTTTTTTCTTTTCTTTCTTTCTTTCTTTTTTTTTTTTTTTTTTTTGGTTTTTCGAGACAGGGTTTCTCTGTGTAGCCCTGGCTGAACTGGAACTCACTCCGTAGACTAGGCTGATCTCGAATTTAGAAATCTGCCTGCCTCTCTGCCTCTGCCTCCTGAGTGCTGGGATTAAAGGCATGCGCCACCACTGCCCGGCCAAAGCCAGTTATTATAACTGTATTTATTATAGCTCCTTGGTCCCAGGGGCTATGGCTTTACTCTTCCTATCTCCCAACACCTGTGTTGCCTCCTGAAGAGCAGCAAGTGTTTAGGACACAGATCACAGGCAAGAATGGCAGGAGACAATGCCCTCTACCACAGCAATCCTTCCATAGAACAGAGCTTTTGTTTCCAAAATATCTACCTTAACCAAAAGGGACAGAGGTGTCACAGGGTATCTGAGATAATTTCACATGTCCAGATCAGCTAAGTCTATCAATCATTTCATTTTCCTATCACTTAGATACACGGGATGACAATTATATACCGAGATACATATGCACAGTGGTTTTAATTCTGTCTTCAGAGTGATTCTTACTAGAGCAGATGCATTTGCCCCAAATCGGCAGAGATTTCTTTTATTTTTAGGTTGATGAATATGTTCCCTTAAGAATTTTGTTGTAACAAGGTATAGTGGCTTCATCTACAATCCCAGAACTCTGAGAGGCTGGGGGAGGGGGACTGTGAATTTGAGGTCAGCCTGGGCAACTATATAGTGAGTCGTTGCTTCAAACACACAAATATCAACCACAGCTCACTGAATTTTTTTTTTTCTTTTCATAAAAGATGTCTGCCGTGGTTGAGTTGACAAATACTAACCTTAAGGTTGGACAAACAGTTGTTGAGGAAAACATGCCACCTGTTGAGGAACAGCTGCTTCTGACTGACGCAGAGGAGACAGGTCACCAGGGGGTATAAGGCCTGTGGAGAAACAAGTGGAGGCCGAAGGGTGACTGGCAGTTCAACAGACCAGGAAACACACATTCCCCGCACCCAAAGCTTCAGCATGTCCTCTGTGGCCCTGTGGCCCCAAATAAATGCAATGCACAAACACCAGAACTCACAGGTGCTTGCTTCCTGATGATGATGGCATAGAATTATCTAGAATGCTGGCTAGTAATATACATACAGTAAGATGTTTGTTTCAGGTCCAATGATACAGAAAGCTGATTCACTAACTTAGACTTTCACTTATGAACTCTTAAAGCAAACTTAGAATTTTAGATTATGCTCTCAACCACCACAGAAATAAAACAGCTATCATGCTGGTTCTTTCTGTCAATTTGACACAAACTAGAGTCCCCTGGGAAGAGGAACCTAACTTGGGAACTGCCTCCATCAGACTGGCCCATGGGTGTGTTTATAGGAGATTGTCTTGATCATTAATTAATACAGGAGGACACAGCCCACTGTGGGCGGTGCAATCCCTAGACAGATGGGTGTCCTGGGCTATATAAAAAAAGTAGTTGAGCAAGCAAGCTCTGGGGAGCAAGCTAGTAAGCAGCATTCCTCCGTGGTCTCTACCTCAGTTCTTGCCTCCAGTTCCTGCCTTGACTTACCTTCATAATGGATTATAACCTGTAAGCCAAGTACATGCTTCTTTCTCCTCTTTGGCTTTTGGTCAGTGTTTTACCACAGGAACAGAGAAGCCAGGACAGCCATGAAGGCAAACTCAGTTTGAAAATGTTATTGGCTTTCTCACTCATAAATATCTAGTTGTCTGTCTTTGTCTTTGCAGCAGGTGTACACACACACATACACACACACACACACACACACACACACACACACACACACATGTATATTCAGGAGAAGGTAAATATTTACCTTCTCCTGCAATCTTCCTGTAATTAAGGGGGATTTCTGAATGAGCCCTTACGGTTCTGGTATAAACACTACCAAGACAAATGTAACCGCAGCAGGAATTTGTTCATGACGGAATAAACAGAGGTGCTACTGAGCTTTTCCTGTCTAACTGGGCCCTTTTCCCACAGCAACTGGAAAGACAGCAAAGCTAGCAACAGGCAGCTATCCAAAGAATGCACACACACAGCTCACCATCATTTTGCTTAACCAGGTAGCACACACCTCGAGGGCTAGAGGAGATTTAAAGGGAAACACACCTATTCACTTGGACTAGCAAGAAACAATGGCCGACAGATGAGCCTCTATGGTCCATGCTTCAACTCAACATTGTTCTTGACATGAACTTAGTCTTAGAGGACTCTGAAGTACTGTGCCCACTGAGGACATCTCTAATGCCAGCCAATAAATGCAAGCAGTTAGTCCCAATGACCATAGGCTCTAGGCGAATGAGCAAAGTTGGCACTACTCCCAGCTGAACAACCGGGTGCTGGCTCAGACCCTGACAGGAATGCCCAGGTTCTTGGAGACTAGCATAGGCCAGGCCTGTGGCCGGCTACTGAACTTTGGATTTCCCTTATACTATCATGACTACAACTGGCACACTGCTGCCAATTTATAAACCAGAGTTTAATTCACCATGCAGCAATTTGAAAGACTTTATATACTGCCTTCTCAAGAATTAAACGCCAACCTTCAGAGATTCTTGCCTGGGAGGTCATCTCATCTCTCGATCCTTCTGGGCTCAGTTTGGATTCTAAGTGTCGAGGCGGGAATTAGCCAGCACAGGCTCATTCCCGGGACAGAGACAAAAAGCTGTTACTATAAACTTTAGCCTTTAGATTTAAAAAACTTCTCAGAAATTCAAACAGAAACTCAGTTTAGCCAATCTCTAAATAAACAGCTGAGGCCATGGGACTAGAGAATCCTTCTGAGGGGATGTGGGATAATCCCCGTTTATCACAGTTATTTATGGGCCCGAGCTAAACACAAGCTCTGAAGTAGGAAAGGTTCGGCTCCATCCATAGTTACCAACCAAGGAATGCTTTTTCCGAGAGGAGAGTTCCAAAGTCGTATCGTACAGGCTCTCCACGAAGTTCCTGAGACAGGGGACATTGACTTCATTTTTGACAGCCTACAGTAGAGAGAGACTTGTATGAGAATATCCACTCAGGAAACTTTTGGGCATGCCATCCAGGTGGAAGAAGTTGTTAGAAATGAAAACGCAACTCACAGCAGCCACAGGGACAAGGATTTCCACAAAGAGCCCCGCCAAGGCGTGCTTGATGTCTTTGTCTTTGACCTCCAGAAAATAATGCGCACATTCCTAGAAAGCAGAACAAGAGCACCGGGAGGAAACAGAGATTGAAATACAGCATGAGCAATGTACTTAAATAAACCCAATTATCCTGCAGCACATTCTGAGATCTATTAAAAGCCACTGTCTTCAAGGATTCATGTGAGGTCTAAATGCTTGAGAGGGTCAGGAGTCCTTCGAAGATTTGTTTTCTCTTTACCCTGAAAGGACTAACAGCCACACCCAGGCACAAGTCATGTGTTGGTTGGTTGGGTCGTTCGTTTGTTCATCCATTCATCCCCAACACATTTCTGTGGCTTCCTTCACCCTCTGTGGAGTCCTGGGCCACTGATTGGGCCACAAACAGAAATCCCTAGAGAGAACAGCAAACTCCTGTCAGGTCTAACTGCAGGACAGCCTCCTGCCTACAACAGTGTAGGCTCTGACATTCTAGGTGTGTTTATGATTCCCACGATTCCTTAAGCAAGTCTGGAAGGCTTCATGCAGGGAAGCCTCTGGAACACTTCCTCACTTTCTCTGCCTACAAAGCTACTGGCTACTAGAGAGTGTATTTCTGGTTGCCTGGGGACTAATTCTAGAGGAAGGTTGGCCTGCCCGAGCCAGCCAGCCCCTTCAGTTATGATATTTATGTCTACACTAACTCTTACCCTTCATATTTCAACCATTATGAGCAATACTAGCAAAATAATAATAATAATAATAATAATAATAATAATAATAATAATAATCCTAAGGTCTTCAGTGTATCACTGCACCAAATCTCATCCTAGGCTGAATGGCCTGAGCCTACGAAGTCCCTGAGACAGACTGACTATAGAATGGAGCCTCTGGTTCCCAGGATCCTGGTCCCCCTTTCTGCATCATTCTGCACTTGTATGTAAATGATCTCCCAAGTGGGCATTCCCATACATAGATATGTGTGTTGTTTTGTTTTTGATCTTTTTCTCCCCCAGGACAGGGTTTCTCTGTTCAGTCCTGCTGTCCTGGAACTTGCTCTGGAGACCAGGTTGGCCTCGAACTCAGACGTTCATCTGCCTCTGCCTCCCGAGTGCTAAGGGTCTGCATCTCCAGCCTGGCAGTATGTGCATTGTTAACTCAGAGTGGAGAAAGATAATAGTTGACAGCCACCTGAGAGCTGCTTCTTAAGGTTAGGGACTTGCAGACAGGGCAACTGAAGCTGGAGTTGGGGAGGTGCAAGGGAGCTGGCCCTGAATTCAAACCCAGGAAAATTGATGCAAAGAGCCATCTGTCCTTCACCCACCCTATGGATTGGCAACTGAGATACATTTCACATACCAATGCAACTCACTCCTTTAAAGTGTTTAATCTCTAGTCTTATTCTATATTTATAGTCGTGTTACCATCCTACAAGCAACCTACAGCTTTTTAATGACATTCTTCCCCCCCCCCCCCCCCCCCGAACTCTGTACAATTTGGCAGTCTCTCTCAATCTCAGCATCTACTCTGGTCCTCAACCTAGGCAACCTAGTTACTCTACGATACCTTCTGTTGTAAACTTGCTTACTATAAACACTGCGTGAAATGGATTCATACAACTTGCAGCCTTTTCTGTCTAGTGATGAACCAGCCCGCCTCCTTCTTGGGCGCGAATGCCATCTTACCTAAAGACAAATTGTGTTCGTCCTACTTATGACTAAATCTGTTTCTCAAGGATTGGGCTATGCCTACCTGTAACCTTAACTACTGACGGTTCTGGACTGCCTCTTCCCAGAAACAGCAACTATGTGTTTGTTTCAAAAAGTTATTCTAACCATCTTGCAACCCTACCTTTGTTTTAAACGTTGTTGACTACCTTGTTACAACCACCTTGCGATCATGTCTTTGTTTCGGGAGGTCATTGCATCTTAACTTGTTCTGCTCCTGTAACCCTAGCCCATCAAATCCCCCGTTTGAAAGATTCCCCCCCCAAGCTATAAAAATCTTGTCTTCCTCATGTTCCGACCTTAGGGAAAGGCAGCCTGGTTATACAAAAAGCTTGCTAAGTAATCGCTTGTTTTATGTAATGTGGCCGCAATGATTTGGGTCAGTGGTCTTCTCCCATCTTTGGGCTTAATACTAGTTTCTTTTCTTCAGCATGATGCTCTAAGGCTTATATCTGCGCTGTAGCAGACAGCTGGAGCTCATTAAGTGAAACTGCTACCACGCTGCATGGAAATACGATGGGTTTTTTTGTTTGTTTGTTTTCAAATCCATTTATAAGTTCAGAGATATCTAAACTGCTTCCAACTTTCAGCTACTATTAAAAATACTGCTATGAGGGCTGGAGAGATGGCTCAGCGGTTAAGAGCACTGACTGCTCTTCCAGAGGTCTCGAGTTCAATTCCCAGCAACCCCATGGTGGCTCACAACCATCTGTCATGGGGTCTGGCGCCCTCTTCTGGTGTGTCTGAACGGAGCGACAGTGGACGCTCATACATAAAACAAATAAATAAATCTTAAAGAAATACTGCTATGGACATGCCCAAGGCTTTATGTGGGCTGTAGTTTCACTTTCTTTGGTGTGAGAAGAAGGGTGGACCTGCTGGATCAACTGGTAATTCTAGGTTTAGCCATTGGAGTGTAATAAACATATTGTCTTTTCTATTAAACACTATGAAACTCGTGTTTACAACAAATCTTTTTATCTGCAGCTTGTATGCAAACACTGTAATGCCCTCCTTCCCCCATAAAACCTTTGTTTACCCACAGGCCCGGCTATGCTCTCAGAATGTAAAGGATTGGAGGAACTGCCCTCTTCCCTCTTCATTTCCTATGCTGGGTCTTTAAAAACTTGAGAATCATGAAAGACTGTGATGTCGGGCTCCAGCCAATGGGGGAAAGACAGAGCCATTGCCTGTGTTAGAATAAAACTCAGGTGCACTTCCTGCCAGTATCCTTGCTCTTTGGAGCACACCCTCTTGATCAAGTTCTGCCTTGTCTGGACACGTCTACTGGAGTGGTGGTCTCTTGCAACCCTGAACTTCTTTCTTTTTTCTTTTTTTTTTTGGTTTTTCAAGACAGGGTTTCTCTGTATAGCCCTGCCTGTCCCTCTGTAGACCAGGCTGGCCTCGAACTCAGAAATCCACCTGTCTCTGCCTCCCAAGTGCTGGGATTAAAGGCGTGCACCACCACAGCCCGGCCTGAACTTATTTCTAACAGGAAGGCTGGCTGTACTGCGTTCCAACATGCTACTTGTGACCCACACTGGCAGTGCAGAAGTCCAACCTGTCTTCACTCACAGCTGTAGTCTCTTTCTGACCGTGGCCGTTGGAACCACGAAGACATACAGTCTGTGTTCCTAATTTATACTTCCCAACTCTCAAGGAAGATCAACACCAACCTCAGTCACAGCAGCATTAGAGAAATCCCTTCAGACAGCCATTTTCCTTCAATGCAGGGGAGGCTTGCGTTCTGCTAAGTTCTCAGAAGTCGGGGATGTTAAGACTCCCTTTCATAGTACAGAGAAGACAGATTTCTCCCTTTATCAAAGTCCTTAGGCTTGCGAATGCCACTACGGCCCACCCAGAGCTGCTGCCTCCATGGTCCCTATCAGCTAAGATTTAATCACCGAGTGGTATCATGGGTAAAGGAAAGGAAGTCAATGGTGCAGCCAAACCGCAAGAGGATTGGAAAGTTTAAATTATGTCTTGGCAATCTGATTATTTGGTATTAAGGTATTTTGTGACTCACCTAGAAGCTAAATTTATGTGTGTGTGTGTGTGTGTGTGTGTGTGTGTGTATCTATGTCTATGTATGTGTACTTGTATAGTTAAGTGCAGACACTCTTTGACTTAATAATGGTGTTTTTGTCCCAATACATTCAGTCTAAGTGGAAAGAATCACAAAGGGGGCTTTCACTTAAAACTCCCAACTTTCCACAATGGCAGTACACAGAAGAGTCCCTGGTTTCCTTGCTGGCTGTGTGGCTGGCCCGGAAATTGCCATTACTGACATGGCCCAGCACGCACAAGGCTCAAATACAAAACATGAGCTGGGCGTCTGACACAGGAGGGCTGCAAGTTTGAGACCGACCTGGTCAACCAAGAGAGAGAGCGTTATACAATAAAAACTTTATTTAAAAAAGTGTTGGGTTGCAGTTCAGTGGTAGAGAGTGTTCTTGGCGTGTATGAGGCTCTAGATCCAACCCTGGGTACTGTGAATATCTTCTATAATGTGAAATAAGTGTTCTATTGAGTGTGTGTTGAGCCACAGCTTTGAAAAGTTTAAACGATGGCTGTCGACCCTTCCTGTGTTGGGCGCTGCCTGTGTGGGTTTTCTACCTTCTAGCCGCAGTATTGGCTGGAAGGAACGCCATGAGGGAGACGCCTGTGACTCCCATGCGGGGACTTCACCTGCATGAACTGGAGGGATGCCTCGAAGTCCTCCACTGGGTACATCTTAATTCGGAAGAATTTCATTCCCATTATCAAGCTAACGATGCTTTGCGCCACACAGGGGCTCTGCTCTTTGTGCCTTAGCTCCTTCAGCTCTGCCATGAATTTCTTCTTGACAGCAGGGAACCTGAGAAAACATAAAAGGCTGACTAAATAACAGGTAAGAAAGTCACTACCGTGAGAGGGCCAGCGTCCAAGGGTGACTGGGCCCAGGGGCGGAGTCCGGCAGACCTCTGGCATTTGACAGAGTCCAGATGGCCCCTTTCTTCTCTTTGTCCAATGGGATGTTCAAAATCTCTTTCAGACTGAGCTAGACCCTCTCGTGATGGTTTAGCTCTTAACCTGAGCATACCAAACAGACAAACAATCACCCGTCTGTTTTCTCAGGCCTAGCTAACAGCAAAATGCTTGCAGGTCCCTAGGGTCCTGAGTGTCCAACAGCGAGCATCTGCGTGCAGCTCGTGGGATCGGCTATTTCTGACAGTGACCACAAATAATTTTTGGATCTGTATCTCAAATAATGCCTAAAATACCTCCAATTTCCATTGCTGGAGTTTTCTGTTGTTCTTGTATAATTTTAGGTTAATGATTATGGAAAAAGTATATTTTAAGTTGAAGGAAAAGTCTAGTAATGGGAAAAACTGAAATTATATCTGAGAGAAAAAGGTGAAGGCTGGTACATGACTCTGACTCCTGTACTCTAGAAGCAGAGGCATTAAAGAGAACCATTAGCTTGAGTCTAGCCTGGGCTACATGATGAAACTGTTTTAAAGAAAAGAGAACCATTAGTTTGAGTCTAGCCTGGGCTACATGATGAAACTGTTTCAAAGAAAAGAGAACCATTAGCTTGAGTCTAGCCTGGGCTACATGATGAAACTGTTTTAAAGAACCAACTACTGGGGATACATCTCAGTCAAACAGCACTGGTCCAGCATGGCAAAGTCCGGGCTCCCTGGTATTATAGCAACAACAACAATGACAACAACAACAACAACAACAACAACAACTAGATAAGTAAGAATGATCTGTCTACTATGTGTAGTATGAGTCTCTAGGGTTTGAGCTGGTGATTGAAGACAGATACAAAAGCCACAGTGTCTATTTTCAACTCCTCTGGATTGCTGGAAAAGCAGATTAATACCAATTACACCTGTAACATCATTTTTTTTTTTTTTTTTTTTTTACATTTAAATCAAGGATATAAAGCTAATTGTTTGGGCCAGGTATGGTGGTACGTGATTTTAATTCCAACACTTGGGAGGCGGAGGCAGGTTGATGGGCAGCCTGGTCTACATAGTGACTCCTGGTCAGCTAGGGCTATGCAGAGAGACCCTGCCTCAAACAAACATAAAGCAAAACAAAACAAAAAACCCTAAAGCGTTTCTAGTTCTAACTCTGTCATAGATTTTCAGGCTTTGGTGGTAAATAAATGCAGAAAACGTATCTGAAAGTGTAAAATCCAGTGCGAATTGGCAGCACCGTGTTGTAAGGAGTTCGCTGAGATGTACAGACTTTGAGTCTGGTTAGTGTTGGAGCATGGGGTCTTTTATTTGGGAGTTTTTTAAAAAAAGATTTATTTATTTAATGTATGTATGTGAGTACACTATAGCTGTCTTCAGACACACCAGAAGAGGGCGCCAGATCCCACTACAGATGGTTGTGAGCCACCATGTGGTTGCTGGGAATCGAACTCAGGACCTCTTAACCACTGAGCCATCTCTCCAGCCCCGGGAGTTCTTTATAATAAGGTTTTAGTAAATAATAATAAAAGATTCAATGTCAAGGCTAGGAGTGTTAGTGAGCTGGCCCGATGCTGCTTGTATTCTCATGCTAATATTGGGTCCCCCAAAACTATTTAGACACAAGAGAGTCTGCACGGTCAGACACTAAGTGACCCTGACTCCAAGTTATCTCTGGATGGTAAATAAAGATGCCAACAGCTAATAGCTGGGCAGAAGAGACACAGGTGGGGTTTAGGTTTCATGGAATTGGGGGTCAGAGAGGGACCACCAGGAAGAGGAAGGTGCAGGAGGAGAAGGAGAAGCCGTCGTGGGTTAGGCATTTTTATTTTTATTATAGATTTATTTATTTATTATATGTAAGTACACTGTAGCTGTTTTCAGATACACCAGAAGAGGGCATCAGATCTCATTACAGATAGTTGTGAGCCACCATGTGGTTGCTGGGATTTGAACTCAGGACCTTTGGAAGAGCAGTCAGTGCTCTTAACCACTGAGCCATCTCTCCAGCCCCCGTCGTGGGTTAGGAATAAAGAAAACATGGCCCCGTGGGCTGGCCAAGTGGAGTTAAGAGCAGCTCAGATGAGACATAGTAAGTAATAACTCGGGGTTATAGATAGGAAAGTAGATTCTAACAGTATGGGAGGTAGATATTCACCAGCTCTTGTGCTGTTTAAGACTTATTGTAGATGTAAAGGCTGTGTGTGTTTTTTATCTGGGGACTCAATGATCAAGGGTGGGGTAGAAACCCAGGTTGGGATTAATAATTCCCACAACATAAGAGGCGGGGGGTGTGGCCAACTGTGATCGCGAACACAAACTAGCCGGGTCTGGTGAGTTCAGAGCAACGGTTGTTTTGAGGTAGACATCACAGGACACGTGACAGGAAGTAGAAGCAGGCACAGGGACACGCTGCTAGCAGACATAGGACAGGTTTGAGGTGGTGGTGGTGGTGGTGGTACATGGTGTCCCCCTGTCGCACGCAGCTTACTAAACCTTACATTTATAGGGTTTCTAATGTTTGCTGCATTCTTCTCAGAAAGGCAGCTGAGCAGAGAGGGCTTTTTTTTTTTTTTTTTGGTTTTTTTGAGACAGGGTTTCTCTGTGTAGCCCTGGCTGTCCTGGAACTCACTCTGTAGACCAGGCTGGCCTCGAACTCAGAAATCCGCCTGCCTCTGCCTCCCGAGTGCTGGGATTAAAGGCGTGCACCACCACTGCCTGGCCTGAGCAGAGAGGTGTTAACGGCTACTTGAAGATTTAAATGCATTTGAGGGAGGTATTCTCCAGCAGGCTGGTGACTCGGCTAAGAGCTCACTCCTGACCTGCGGTGGCATTTTATGGATTTCTACAAAACATCCACTTCCTGGGCAACATTTCAAACGGACCCATCTTGCTGTCTCTGACGTTGCCTGAATACTTGGGAAATGAGGGAGGAAATATTGGTTGTATAACATTTTGTAAGTAAAAATAACCACAGGGATTGTAAAGTTGTGGTTTTGTCTCTCCGATGAGGATACTAGCAAAGATTAAAATGCAAATTGTATTAAATTTAGAAAGCTTGATTTGGTGTCAGGTAATACCCACTGGAGTGGAGACAGAACTGTACTCCTGAACGTTTTAAAAATATAAATCCTAAATTCCAATGATACCATTCTTCCCTATGTCATATGTGTGTGTGTAGTGCACATGTGCCCCACACATAAATATATATACCACACACATATATGTTAAGATGGCAAAGGTGACCACAGAGACAAACATATCTAGGCGGAATCAACAGCACTTCAACCACACAGAGTAGCTCTTTAAGTCTCAGGGCAGTTCCATGAAGGGCATGGTTGTATCCTTCTCAAACATCAAGACTTCAAAGTCTAATAAAGCCCGACTGCTGATGGAGGATGGGGCTGAAGGCCGTGCCTGACCTCAGACTTCTCTCCTCTTAGTCCCATGCGACACACTAAGGCTGACTCCAGGATTGTTTAAGTATGTTCCCTAGGTGGGCAAGGTCTGAAAACTCACTAAAAATATCTCTTCTACCCCTGCCTAGATTTAGTGTTACGGATTGTTTAGACCTTTCCCCTGTAACCCCAAGTCACACACAGAATGAGTGTGACTATTTGAGGAGATGGGGCCTTTGAAGAGGTAAGGGCAGACAGGCTGTCTGGCACGGGCCCTCACTCAATGTGCCTGGGATGTTTTAAAGACAAGATAATTGGAACACGGCATAGATAGGTAAAGCCACAACGAAGGCTATTTCTCCACAGGGGAATCAGCCCTGCTAACACCTTGAACTTGATGCCTGGAACTCTGAAGAAATTAATGTCCATCAGTAAAGCTCTCAGGTCTGTTGTCTTTGTTACAGCATCCTAAAAATCCTGACATATCACGTGGGCAACCGCCTAGCCAGATAACGCCTACAGCTTGGAAGTGAGCTGACCTGACCTACCGAGACACTTTCCTCAACGACTCAAACAAACACTGTGTGGATGAGTACACAGACGTCTGTGCGGCATGCTGGCCTGTGGTACAGGTCTGTAAGTCCCAGCTACTGAGGCAGGATTGGGAGTTTTAAGGGTTATGGTCTGCCAGGGATACTGAGAGTTCCAGGCCAGCCTGGGAAACTTCGAGAGATCCTGTTTCAAAAGAAAGAGCCTGTAAGGAAACATAACAAGAAGATGAGGGCTGGGTATGGATCTGCAGTGGAGTGTTTATTTCCCAGCATGCTTGAGGACCTAGGTTCAAAGGCGGTCTCTGGCCTAACATGTGCAAGGTCCTGGGTCCAACTTCTACTACCAAAGAAAAAAAGAAGAAAGAAAAGGAGGAAGGAAAGAAGGAAGAGAGGAAGGAAGAGAGGAAGAGGAAGAGAAATGGGGTGGGGAGGGCAGGGAGAAAGGCTCCTAACTTGAATGAGTTACAATTCACTCCTTTAATGTTTATTGTCTGACACCTCTGGCTAGATGCTGTCTCCACAAGATCAGGCACACAGTAGGTACTCAGGAACTATGCTGAGGGCATTAACTGCCTAGGAGTGGGAAGTCTGCGGACATGGAGGTGGCTAAGCAGAAGCCGTGCACACCCTTGTGCCCCCACTCGGAAGACATCGTTGAGAAGTGTCTCAAAGCGAACACGGTTAGAACGTGTTATTAATATGAAATGTTATTAATATCCATTCACTTCTCTTGTGGAATACAGGCATTTCTCATAGAAAAGGCCTGCAGTTACACATTTATTCTTTTAATCCTAATCCACAGCTAACAAGGAGAGTCAGAAAAAGGCAGGCTGCTTACGTAACTCAGTACGTCAATACAATGAGACAGTAGCTAAAATGTTACTTTTTCATTTAAAAATAGATGCAACTATTTTTTACTGTGAAAGTTCCACATGGCACAAACATGTTATTTTAGGATACAACAAACTTGCAGATCTATTTCCAGTTAAAATCTAATTTCCTTTATAATGATCTCTTTTGTTGTTGTTGTTTTTTAGAGAAATAAGATTATCTATCGTCTTTTCTTTAATATTTCATTTGGTGCTGTATTTAGCATATACAGCAATTAAACAATGATTCAATTTGTGGTATTCTATGAAACTTACATAAAGGGCCCTGCAGAAATTACTCAGTGGTTAAGAGCACCGGCTGTTCTTCCAGAGGACCTGGGTTCAATTCCCAGCACCCCAAACCTCCTGTTAACTCCAGTTTCAGGCAATTTGGCGCCCTCTTCTGGTCTCTGCATGCACCGCATGCATGTGGAACATACACATGAGGGCAAAGCATCCATATTAGGAAAAAAGAAAGAAAAAAAAACACAAATAAAGATAAGCCTTCGTTTTAAGATGTATAGTTCATAGGTATGGAGGAAAGAGAAGAAAACCCCAGTTTTCAAATCTAGGAATCTTTAAAGCAATTGTCAGATTTTCACTCAAGTACTTAGAAAATCTAACTTCGGGAGAAATTAGTACTATATTTGAATGTCGATATCAAAACGGACCTTACAGGCAAGGGACTAAGTGGCCTCGCCACTGCAAAGGTTAAACGCTGATTCAGCTAAAATTCCAGACCAAACAGAGCCCCAATAACCAAGTCACAGAGGGGAGGGAGCTGATACTCCATCTCAAATCAGAATGAGCTGGTTCAACCTCATTAAGGGGGCAAGTTAAGCACACTGTGTCCGGTAGCCATGTGCCCCTCTCCCCCTCTTGATAACACAGAAAGTAGAACCTGTCCTCTGAAAGAATGAAGTGGTGTCCCTGGTACACTTCACGTGTGATGATGACGTAAGCTTGCACCATCTGTCAATAAAGACAGCACGCTGCCTGGCTGAGAACATCTCACGGGCTGTCCGAGTCCCTGAACACTTTAAGAGTGGGCTGGCTAGAGTATCTTTTAAATTTATAATAGACTTTGAAAACATTACTGATGAGAAACCAACCAACCAACCAACCAACAGCCCAGCCTTTAATTAATGGCAGCAATTAAGGAATTTGCTAACGAAATGGAAGTGTTATAGTTTGAGGTATTCTTCTCTTTCTCTCTCTCTCTCTCTCTTGCTTTTGATTTTTTGAGACAGGGTTTCTCTGTGTAGCCCTGGCTGTCCTGGAACTCACTCTGTAGCCCAGGCTAGCCTCTCACTGGCAGCAATCCTTCTGCTCCAGTGACCTGAGTTTTGGAACGATGGTCTTGAGCTAGCACGCTTGGCATGACACTGTTTCTCAACTTGTTCAGAGCCTGCCTAGCTAAGGATAGTCATTTGACAATATGCAGTATTATGCATTATTCTTAAAAACTAGGACAAGTATAAGCATTTATTTATATATATATATTTTTTGGTATTTCAACATACCAAACTTTCCATGTTATAACATGAGAAAATTTTGCCAGTATAATTACAAATATACTGAGATTTTTCCAGAATCTGATGAGTCAGCAAATACAATATTGATCTCTTCTTTTAAAAGTTATTTCTAGGTATGCCCAGATTAATGACCAGATAATTGCAGTTTTATTCAGTTTAATGCAAGTATATTCACTACTGAATTAAATAGATATAAAATACATCTTTCCTCCTTTCCCTAGTGACTCATGAACCATAATAGATTTTTAAAAGTATACTTCAGACTCAAGCACAATGGCCTGCAGTACCTGTGGTAGCCAGGAGAGGGCGCCAGATCCCCCCTGGAACTGGAGTTACAAGTGGTTGTGAGCCACCATGTGCTGGGAACTGAACTCAGGTCCTCTGCACCTCTGACCAGCTCTCCAGTCCCTGCCATTTAATGTGTCCTTTATCTGGTTCTACTCTTGGGACTGTCTGTCATTGACCTTGATACTTCTCCCTGATGTCAGTGCCTGGCCCTCCACACGGTCCCTCTCCACTCTCTAACACTGACGCTCTCCTGTGTTAGAGAGCAGACAACTCATTTGTGTGAGCTGGGAAGATGGATCAGAGAGAAGGAAAAGCCACTGCAAACCATGCTGGGGGTGAGTCTGCTTTCTATGATCGTACGGTTTTACCTGGGTTAGGTGAAGTTGCTGTGTTTGGGAAATGTTACGGAGGGACCAGCGAGATGGCTTAGGAAGTAAAGGTGCTTTGCTGCCAAGCCTGAGGAGCAGAGCTTAATTCTCAGGACTTGACAGTGGGGAGAATCGACTCTTGCCAATTGTTTGTGCCCCCTAATAAAAGGATGATAATGATGACAACGTAAAACTTGTTTTGATAAATTATGCGTGTCTATGCTAAGTGAGGACATTTCATTTCTCTACAGTGGGGGTCTTTTTTTTTTTTTTTTTTTTTTACTGTTCCCTGAGCAATGCAGCATGTTAACTATTTACTCAGCATTCACATGGTATTAGGGGTTATAGGTTCCCTGGAGTGACTTAGCTGTATGGCGGAAGAGCAAAGCTTACGTGTAAAGACTGCATATGTGTTTGCACGGGAGGTGAGCATCCCAGACATTGGTATCCATGGGAACAAGGGGTCTGGGACCAAACCCAAGTGCACATAGCAAGGATACCTGTACTAAAAACATTAAGCATTTTCCTCTTTAGATGAAGTTATGTGACTAGTTTTTAAGATAATTTTTAATTTTTAAAAACTTTTTTTTTTTAACCATTTGAGCATTTCACACCTGCATCTAATGTGTTTTGATGAGCTCCAGTCCCAGCCTCTCTCCAGCTCCTTTTCTATCCCCCATTCTTTCCAGCGTCACTTTTAAAAAGCCCACTGCACTCACACACTGCTAGACAGCATGGGCAGACTCTCCAGACCCCCAGTCCTGCAACCTGATTCTCTCTCCCCGGCAGCTATCAACTGCCAATCGCCTCTCAGTCAGGGGGGGAGAGTTTATGAGTCCTCCCCCATCCATGAGGGGATCTGGGCTGGCTTGATCTTATGCAGGTCTTAAACACAGAGCCATAGCTGCTTCGAGTTCACACGGGCAACAGCCCTGTCATGTCTAGCAAACACTGTCTCACGGCACACAACCACTACCTCTGGTTCTTAACCAGCTTTTTGCTTTTTCTTCCTTGATGCTCCCTGGACCTTAGAGACATGGAGTATGATATGGCTGTCTCACGTAGAGCAAGCATGCCATTGTATCTTAATCTGTACCTTGATCAGTTGTGAGTCCCTGTATTATTGCCACCTACTACAAAAAGAAGCTTCTCTAATGAGGGTTGATGGATGCACTAACCTATGGGCATGAAGAATTCTGTTCCTTGAAGAGAGACATCTCTCTCTTTCTCTCTCTCTCTCAGGACTGTGCTTCACAAGGACCGAAGCATCATTCGCTATAAGCTGTTCCTTGGCCTGAATTTGCACCATGTCTTTGGCTCATTTCACCTGATCTAGACATCCAGGCTCTTGACTGGCTTGCCTCTGGGTTGGACGGAATGAAGACTGGTAAGTCGGGTGTGACCCCATCTGGAATGAGTTTATCAGTGCTCACAGTGTAACATGGCGCTATTCTAGCCTGCTAAGTATCATGGGGCCAGATAAATTTAGCAAGGAGAATTTCCCTCCCTGACTTGTTTCCATGACAATGTCTGGGACATTTTTAGCTCAGTTGAATTAAAGTAAGGTCTGTAGTAAAAGGGACATTGTAGAATGGAATTTTCCCACTTAGGGGGGGATAGATTGTAACTATCTGGTTCTGGTGGATTAAAAAGCAAAACAAAAATGAAGAACTAAAAAATGTCTTTGGAATATTTGAGCAGAGAGAAAGTAATTTGGTCATGTCCATTTTTTTTTTTTCTTCGAAACAGTGGCCTGAAATTCAGGGATGTGGTGGGATCTTGCCCAACTGCCAAGACAGAAGAGCCAGTTTGGACCTGCTTCAAAGGAGCCTCTAGTTGGTTTCAGGATGTGTTTGTATACCAAACTCAATGCCAGTTCCTAAGCAAACGCTTCTGTAAGTTAGAGGCTCAAGGGCCCTGGTGCTCACTCACTTGGCTTGGGCCAGCACTCCAATGACCTCTGCGTACAGATCAGCTACAATGTGCATATTGCCAGTGTTGGGACCCAGGTACCTGAGTGAAACAGAATTAGACAAGTTAGGGAGCTGGTGTCTGGAAAAGACCAATGAGCTAACTTAGAAGTAAGCATTCAATGTTGTCAATACTCTAAGGAGAGAGATCACCTTACCCTTCTTTGTATTTAAAGTGCTTGAAAGCCAAGTTAATAATATCATGTATTAAGCTGTCTATTACAGGATGAAGGGGGATCTGAAAAAAAAAAAAGATGACATTGAATTTGGAAGACTATTAAACAGCCCGTCTCTAATAGTCACTCCAACAATGACCTATGACCTGTTGTAATCAATAAACAGGATTCACATTGCTCAGTAATTCATAAGCCATAATCTCAGACTTTTAAAACTTAGTTAGTCTTACAAAGTGTTATAGAAAGTGATAGTAAACGGATCACTCACCTGTTTTAAGACTTCTATTAACACTAAAGAAAAGATAAAATCGATGGCGAGGTCCCGCCTCTCCATTAAATAGTCTCGCTGCTGTTCATCACTGCGAAGTTTAAAATGAAGGCACTTTTAGTGAAATGGACCATCTCAACAGAAGACTGCTCCCAGCCCCCTCACCGCCCCCCGGACCACCCTGCTACGATGAGATCACGTGTGACCCACACAGGAAGGCTGCTGCTGCTTTTTACTTTGGTTCAATGGGCAAATACTGCCAGAATATTTGACTTTTAAAAATGCTAACCGTATAGCCATCTGTGGGTCTGGAACCGCATTCTGTGAACTTTTCTATAGTCCCCCTACAGCCCAGGAATGCGACTGTTCATAAAATACGATCCATATGTGGGACAGAGCTTCTACAGTGGGGGTGCGTATTCAAAGGATCTTGGGTCATAAGGTAGCGATGTAATTAGCAGATTTCATGAAGGATCTCAGGTAACGAGACGCTGGAAGCATCGACAGTGGAAGCGGCATGGCAGGAACAGAGATAAGTCAGTTCCGCTTTCTGTTCTTTCTTGTGGTCCCTTTGCCACTTGAGACTTAATGGTAGGGGAAGGAATCAAGGCTGGATGAAAGACTAAACCGAAGATGGAAGGAAGGGAGGGAGGGAGGGACGGACGGAGGGACGGAGAGGTGGAGTCATCTGTACTCATTCTAAAGTTAGGGGGCAGAAAAAGGCTTGCCAAGGGAAATGGGTCATCTCCATGCCCGCCTTCTGCTGGGTACTGACCCCGACCCTCAGCGGCAGCCGCTGCGATGACCGCGGCGGGGAAAGGTCCTGACTTAAAACTATGCCTCTTCTACCTTTCCCAACTTCGAAAGCAGAATGCTAAGGGTCCAGACTGAGTGTCTCTTCTCCAAAATGCTGGGGACCAGAGTGCCAGATGTCTTGTGACTCTGGGGTATTTGTACACATAACTTCTCGGGGATGAGAGCCAAATCTAAACATGAAATTCCTCATGTCTCATGAATACTTTTTAGAGAGGCTGACGGTGATTGGCATGGGTGTGTCACTCACTGTGTCACCTGCATCTGTTGCGTGAGACCAGCTGTGGAGTCATTTACTTTTGACCTTCCTGTTGGCATCAGACATTCATTCATTCATTCATTCATTCATTCATTCATTTATTTATGAGCATTTCAGTTTTGGGTTTTTTTTTTTTCTCCAAGAGTGATGGTCAACTTTGCTTAAATGAAGGTTTGAGGTGGTCAGGCATACATAGTAGTCAGTGTAATGTCCTAAACACATAAAGGGTCCATACTTGTTGAGGATGACAGGATACACACTCCTTTGGAAGGTATTTTCAGAATAAGCCAAAGGAATTTAAAGCATGAAGTGTTTTTGTGTCTAGGAATGAGGAGTAAAAGGAAAACAAGGTGAGATTTAACACGCACACACACACACACATGCACACGCACACACACACACACACACACACACATGCACACACGCATGCGCACACACACACGCATGCGCACACACACACGCATGGGCACACACACAAATGCACACACTCAGGCACACATGCACACACACACATGCACACATGCACACATACACAAATGCAAACCCAAGCAAGCACGCATGCACATGCACGCACACATGCACACACGCACATGCACACACACATGTGCACACGCACAAATGCACACACACACGCATGCACACACACAAATGCACACACGCACGCACCAATGCACAGACCCATGCACGCATACACAAACTTCTGGAAGTGCTTGATACTGTATGACGTCATATCTGGAAGGTTGGTGAGGTTAAGAAGGGAAGCTTTGGTTTTGCCTTCCCAAGGGAAATCATTTCAGATCATTTCTGAGCAGCAAGGCAGGAGGAAGGGCGTAAACAAATCAATCCGAGGTCGTTCGAGACCCACTTGAGCTCCATGCTAGAAAGTGCGGCTGGAGCCCGGGAACAGACATTGTTCAAATCTGTGTTCAAAACGAGAGTCTTTCCGAGTCAAGACTCCAGCCTGCGCCTCACAAGAGGGAAAAGGGAGGTCTGAAAGCAAGAGCAAGAAGGCTCTCAAGACAGCAGCAGTAGAGAGCAGTTTGGTAAGGCTTCTCTAAAGCGGCCAGAGAAGGCAAGCACCTGCTTGAACTGAAGAGTTTGACAACGCAAGCTCCATTCCTAGAGCCCGGGGTGGAGGTGGCTCCCCAAAGCTGTCCTGTGACCTCCGCATAAGGCGCTTAGACACGCGCTCATGCCGGTCCCCCGCCGCCCCTCGCCTCTACCCAGTAACGATAAAATAAACAAGTAAATAAAGTAAACAAGTAAAATAGCAATAGTAATGATAATAATGACAATGATGATAATAATAAAAAACGAAACCTAGAATTGTTTCTAAAAGTGCCCAGAGAACCCCAAGAAAGGGGTAATTCCTGGCTGGGGGCGGGGGGGACAACAAAAAACAAAAAATAAAATCGAACATTTTTAAACCCCGATTTTATTTAATAAGGCAAATTATGCCTTCAGAGAAAAGATACATGCTTTTCTAAAAGTGATTCAATTTTATTGCCTAGTTGAGGTCCAACTGACAGGCGCCAGAGGCATCTGACAAACACTTTTGACAGTGAAGATGCTGCTACTGCGCTAATCTTAGATCCATGACCCAGGGACAGTTCCTCCACTCGGCTGCTTTCCCTCCCTCAGGCCTCTCCCTCAAGTTCCCATTTTAGTTACAGCCTAGCTAAGTCATACTCTGAGACTCTTCAGGCATAGATTCTCTCTCTCTCTCTCTTTCTCTCTCTCTGCTCTCGCCCTCGCTCTCTCCCTCCCTCGCTCCCTCCCCTCTCTGACAGGGTTTCTCCGTGTAGCCCTGGCTGCCATGGAACTTGCTCTGTAGACCAGGCTGGCTGCCTCCCAAGTGCTGGGATTAAAGGTGTGCACCAAAGCTGCCCGGCTAGACACTCTTATTTTAAATGTTGAAATATAGCTAAAACGCTACTGAGGTAAAGTTTACTGTTCTAATTCTGTGGACATTTGACCTCAAAACTGACCCTGGCTTCCTGCAAAGGACCAGCAGTGATTAAAAACAAAACCCAGAAACAAACAAACAAACCCAAATAACCACCACCACCACCAACACCCCAACAACAAACCTTGCGTTATTAATTCATCAAGAATCCAGTTTTAGTAACTGAATTCTGACAGGGCAGAGGGAAAAGACCAAACTCATTTAGTTCCGTTTTTACAAATGGCTGCTGGGTCCCTATGGAGAGTCACTCCCAGGGGAGTCTCTCTCTCATTCACAAGCCAATGTGTCTGACGGGAGAAAGTGACTGCATGAATTTACTGCAAACCATTTTCAGACATACCATGGAAATTCTGTCATCAAATTTTAACATATTAAAAAGTTATTCTTGAAGAGAGACTGCTAAAGGGGCTGGGGAGATAGCTCAGCAGTTAAGAGCACTGGCTGCTCTTGCAGAGGACCTGGGTTCCCAGCACCCACATGCTGGCTCACAACCATCTGTGAGTTCAGTCTCAGGGATCTGACGCCCTCTTCTGGCCTCCTTGGGCACTGCATGCATGTTGTGCACATACATACAAGGCAGGCAAATACATATATACACAAAATAAAAATTAAAAAACTATATAAAGGAAAAGATTAAAGAAAGACTGGTAAGGGGAACAGGCTTTCTTTTTGGTTTTCAGAAAACACTAGTCTTAGTGGTGGCAGCTGTATAGTGCTGGGAATCTTTTTTTTTTTTTTTTTTTTTTTTTTTTTTTTTTTTTTTTTTTTTTTTTTTTTTTTTTTTTTTTTTTTTTTTTTTTTTTTTTTTTTTTTTTTTTGGCTTTTTGAGACAGGGTTTCTCTGTGTAGCCCTGGCTGTCCTGGAACTCACTCTGTAGACCAGGCTGGCCTCGAACTCAGAAATCCGCCTGCTTCTGCCTCCCGAGTGCTGGGATTAAAGGCGTGTGCCACCACTGCCCGGCTCTAGTGCTGGGAATCTTAAGAACAATGAACATGTACTTCAAAGCAGTGGCTGGTACAGGATGTATACTGTGTCATTGGGGATTTCCTGCAAGCTCGTGTCCGTAATCTCAGTAATTAGGAGGTTTGAAAAGAAGGTCCACCAGGCACACCGGGCTACCCCAGCTAGAGAGTGAGACTCTGGTTTTATTTGCTTTGTTTTTAAAAATCCCTTCAACTAAAACGTACTCAGTGTGCAAAAGTTATCCATCACCTTCTCAAACAAAGTGATCCATACGATCGAGACTGTTGCCGAAACTCAAGTGTCTTAGAAAACTAACTTACCCACCCTAAAGAGATGTATTTGATAGAATTATGGGCCTTAAATTTCAAAAAGAAAACTTTACACATAGTATCAGGATTATCAAGAAAAACAAAGGCTAAACCACTTGAAAGCAGTGGCGGGTATCTGATTTTTAGTAGCGGATTTCAAGTTACTATGTTTAAAAGCATTTTTTAAAAAAAGTACAATCAGTTCCTATGGAGAAGTAGAACTAGTTGCAAGATAGCCTCTTTTTTTTTATTTCAAGATTCATCTTATTTTTAATTGCATGTACATATGCAGGTGTGTGCATGTGAGTGCAGGCACTCAAAGAGGTAAAGAGGAATGTGATCCCCAAAGACCGGGGACATCGGTGGCTGTGAGATTCCTGATGTGGGCCTGGGGACCCAGCCCAGGTCCTCTGCAAGAGCAGAATTTAATTTCAAAGCTCAGTCTTCCCTCTAGCATCTCATTTTTAAAAAAGTTATATTAAGCCTTCTTCATACCCATAATTTGTTTCTTTCTTTGCCTAGGTACCATACCTTAATTTCAAACTTCTGAAATGTTTGCCTAATATCTGGGGTCATGCACTAACTTGATCCCACAAGAATGTAGTCAGCTGCCAAACAGCTCCTGCTGTAGTAAATCCCACTTCTCAAACCCGCAGGGGAAACGGACCACAGAGTGCACGGACACAGTCTTCTGCTGGTAGCGGAAGTCATAGACACAAATTTAACCTCTACCTTTGAACCCTCTCTCCGAAGTACAGAGAGATAGCCAGCCGCAAGACTCCCCGCCGTCAGCCCAGTGCCTGTCTACCATGGTCCCCTAGCACTCCAGGTTACCTGGATAACAGGCTAATATTAAACTATCTGATGGAGTTACTGGGCCTGCAGTGGCCTGATCTTAAGGAGAGACCTAGGGAGGGGAGACTGTAGAGGAAGAAAGCAATGTGATGACCTGGGGCCTATTATAGTCTATGTTGACAAATATATAAATATGGCCCCGTGCGTTTCCAACTGGAGCCAGCCGCAGGGATAGGATGCTCCAAATGGCTTACCTACCGAGAAC
>CM052721.1:4657991-4773203 GCA_028551405.1 Uromys caudimaculatus | reverse complement strand
GAGGCCAGAAAACATTGTTGGATCCCCTGGACTGGGAAGTGCTGGGAACCAAGCATGGGTCCTCTTAGCCTCTGCACCATCTCTCCTGCCTCTGAGGGCATAATATTAAAACCACACACCTGTGGTTTTGAGGAAGTTCTCAGCTTCACAGTGGCCATCCCCACTCCCTGTATCTTCTGTTCCTTGTAGCTCCTCCTTACCTCGCTAAGCTATGCCAAACACCAGGGCCTGGCTCACTCGAGCCAAACCCTCAGCCACTGAATTACATCCCCGGCTCCTGTTTTGTCCATTTTGGTATAAATAGAAAAACACACAACATACACAGCAGCAGCCTTATACCTGATCAAACTGGGGGTCCTCTCCACGCTGCAGAGATTTCGTCAATGGCTTTTCCTATAGGAAAAAAAAAACATACAAAAGTAATTTTGTAGGCGTGTAAACACTGTAAGAGAAATATCATTACTATTATAATTTCCTCATTCATTTTTCCCTTTATAGAACAAGGGGGTGCTGTTTTTTAACTAAGTTAAAAAGTATTCCTTTGCTAGTCTGACTTTTACCTTTCTCCTTTGGATTTTTTAAAATTATGAATATATATGTGTATGTGTGTGTGTGTGTGTGTGTGTGTGTGTGTGTGTCTGTCTGTACACATGAGTACAGTGCCCACAGAAGCCAGAAGAAGGTGCTGAATCCCCTGGAAGTGGAATTATAAGCAGTTGTGAGGTGCTCCTAATCAAACTGGGGTCCTCTTAACTGCTGAGCCATCCCTCCAGCCCCATTTCTGTCATAAGTCTTTTTGCTGTTCCTGGTTCTTTGAAACAGGGTCTCCTGGGGCTAGCCTTGAACCCTCTAGCTTCCATGCTGATGGGATTACAGGTGTGCACCAGCTGGCCGGGTTCTTGACAGTCTCCTTAGCCTACACCTCTCTGCTCAACGTGAAGAACTGACATTCAGGAAAAGGCAAATTAAATTCAAAATGAAATCTCCCCTCATATAGGCTAAAATGAATTTTGTCAAAAAGATAAAAGATAAGCATGGGTAGATATAGAGAAAAAAATGCCCCTTGTAAATGGTGAGCAAAAAATGTTAATTATTAGAGACCTTAAGGGAAATGGTATGGTGGCTGTTCAAAACCAAAAAACCAAAACCAAACAAAACCAAAACAAACGAAAAACCCTCACAATTCTGCTTCTGAGACTATATTGTGAAGAGGCGAATTCATTATGATGAGGGGCACCCGCATGCCCATGTTCCCCGAGGCACCGTCCAAGATACCAATTCAAGGGTACCCTTAATGACTATCAGTGAATACGTGGATAAGAGCTGATACACTCCACACAACGGAACACTAGTCAGCCTGAAAGAAGAAGGTAAGCCTGTCTTCTGGGACCCATGAAAGATGCTATGCCAAGTCACGGAAGCCAAGCACAGAGAGAAAATCCTATGTGTACATAATAAATATTCACAAAGTATACAAAGAAGCTGATGCTACAAGCAGTCCTGTGTTTTTAGTGGAAATCACATACTAACAACTAAGAGATTTCTTTTTATTTTTAAATTTTAGTATATACGAGCTGGGGCATAGACCAGTGGCAGAGCACGTCTAGCATGCTCAAGGACCTAGGTTTCATTGCAAGTCATACAGAAAAAGGAAAGAAAGAAAGAAAGAAAGAAAGAAAGAAAGAAAGAAAGAAAGAAAGAAAGAAAGAAAGAAAGAAAGAAAGAGCAAAAGAGGGAGGAAGATAAGAAGGAAGGAAAATGGATGGATGGACAGATGGATGGATGGACAGATAGATGGACAGATGGATGGGGAGATGGATGGATGTTGGGGCTAGAGAGATGGCTCAGCAGTTAAGAGCACTGGTTGTTCCTCCGCGGAACTGGGATTTGGTTGCCAGCACCCACATTCGGCAGCTCACGGTTCCTATAACTCTAGTTCCAGGGAACCGGATGCCTTGTTCTAGCCTTCCTGGGCACTGCATTCATGTGTGCGTGCGCGTGCGTGCACACACACACACACACACACACACACACACACGTGCACACAAACAAAAATAAAGCTTAGAAATAACTTAGTTTGTATACTAGGACTTGATAGAAGCAAAGTTGAAAGGTGTGTGTTTTTAATTCCTTTCCATGTAGAAATAAAGTTGGTTTACTAGACCAATATGGAGGACAGTTTGCTAGTCACCCTCTTGCCAGGTGGAACTGGTGAACTGGGCCATGTGATTTGACCAACTCAAAAGCTAACTGCAAAAATAGTCTCAGCGGTGACAACGGTCACCACTCTCTAACATCAACCTCTGATTACTCCAGGAAGCCTGGCTGACCCTCAGCATGGCATTATGTGGTTTCTTATCTTTGGGTTTGTTTGGTTTGGTTTGGTTTTTTGCTATGGCAGGTAAAACATATTTTAGAGACTGTGAAGGCTGATCTTGGAAACTGTCTTAGTTTGGTTTTTATTGCTGTGAAGAGATATCTTGACCAAGGCAACAATTTAATCGGGACTGGCTTACAATCTCAGAGGTTTAGTCCAGTATCATCATGGCAGGAAGCATGGTAGTGTCCAGGCAGACATGGTGCTGGAGAAGGAGCTGAGAGTTCTACATCTTGATTCGAAGGCAGCCAGGAGACTGTATGCCACACTGGGCATAGCTTGAGCATATGAGACCTCAAAGCCCTCCCCCACAGTGATACTCTTCCTCCAACAAGGCCACGCCTCTAATTGTGCCACTCCCCCCCCCGCCCCCCCGGCCCAGCGCTTAAATGCATAAGTCTCTGGGGGCCATATCTATTCAAACCACCACAGTAGTCAACTTGACACACCTGGAAAGGGAGAACCTCAAATGAGGAATTGCCTCCATCAGACTGGCCAGTGAGCATTGCCTCCATCAGACTAGCCAGTGAGCATTGCCTCCATCAGACTAGCCAGTGAGCATGTGTGTGGGGTACTTTCTCAACTGCTAAATGATGGGGGAGGGCCTAGTCCAGCACGGACAGTGCCATTCGCTGGGCAGAGCAGGGATTCTACAGGAAAGGTAGCTGAGAAAGCCGTGAGGACCATGCCGGAGAGCAGCATTCCTCTGTGGGCTGTTCCAGTTCCTGCCATGGCTTTTCTTGATGTTAAACTTGTTCTTCCCCCAAGTTGGTTTCCATCAGTGCTTTATCACAACAGAAAGCAAACTAGTACAGGGATTTTTAAAAATGTAAAAGATATACGTATGTACACACATATATGAATGAATAAATGAATGAATGAATGTAAAATTTTATTTGGCCAGTATAAATAAAGGTCCTAGAAAAACTTCATATATATTTAGCGTATCACACAGACTTATGGCTCCCCACTTCTCCAGTCACAAAGATGACACATATCCAAGGCTGACGCAAGCCCCATCCCTGCCCTGGCTGGCCTTGAACTTGTGGCAGCCTTCCTGAGCACTGGCCTGACAGGTGTCATCATAGACTCAGTCCACACCCCTGAGGTCTCCCCCAGCGACTTAGGAATTAACGGCCCTCTCTCATTTGGGGACCATACTGTGTTCTTATCGGCTAGTGAGCCTTTCTGCAGCTCTCTGTAAATCCAGCTAAAATGCAAACATTAACATCAATCATTTGAAAAGAGGAGGCCGTCAGGTCCCACGGACACCCTTGAAACAACTGTGGGTGAGTATTTCTATGTGGAATTTTCTCTGTTCATCCGGGAGTGAGAGGTCACTTTGTGTCCAACTTCCAGGCTGGGTGGAGGGCTGGGCAGCATGGCGGAGAAATTAGGTGAGTGGTCCCTCTGCGTTATCACCGCCCACAGTTCTGCCATCCCTCCTCAGGTGCCAGCCTCCAACACCAGCCCCGTGTCCCAAGCTTTCAAGCCTGCAAAGCCCCATTACTCTTCTTTATCACAGCACACAGCATGGTGCAAAGCCACTTTACACTGAGATGTGTGCATGAATGAAGCTCCTACTTGTCAGAGGCTCCAGACTGGCAGCAACCTCTATCTGTTTCAATATTTAAAGGTCCTGCGGTAGAGCAGGGCTTGGTGCAGGCTAGATATAAAGCCTACCACCTTGTGTACACATGTGTGAGCTAAAAATTAAAATGTATATCAATACATGTGGTGGTTTCAATACGCTAGGTCCAGGGAGTGGCAATATTTGGAGGTGTGGCCTTGTTGGAATAGGTGTGGCCTTGTTGGAGGAAGTGTGTCATTGTAGGTTTGGGCTTTAAGGGGATATCTCTTCCTAGTTGCCTTGAAGCCAGTCTTCTAGCTGTCTTCAGAATACTTGGTGGAACTCTCAGCTCCTCCTGCACCATGTCTGCCTGGACACTGCCATGCTCCTGCCTTGATAATGGACTGAACCTCAAAACCTGTAAGCCAGCCCCAGTTAAATGCTGTCACGTCACAGTCCACACCTACAGTGGGATTCCCTTCTCATTCCTCCTCAAAAGAGGATTCAGCTGCTGGTGTGTGTGTGTGTGTGTGTGTGTGTGTGTGTGTGTCCAGGCCAGCCACACTACAAAGTAATTTTTTACTACAAATGGCGGGGAGCTCACACACACGGTGCTTCCTGCTGACACATTTGCATACACACAGGAAGGGGGCAACATTCTGCAAACAGCTCAAGCTGATAAAATTACTGCCACACACAATAGTCAGGTCCATTAGCTAAGAATGTGGGCTTGAAACCTCAGAAAATAAAATACCGAGTTTTTTCCTTATCTATATTTATTCAAATACTCTGTCTTATTCATTTTCTTTTAAGACTTGGATGCAATATCACTTTCAAAATTATAGCCCCCTATTCCCCTTTTCCCTGTCTGTTAGTGTGATGGCTAAATTTAAGTTTTAAATTTAAATTACTGTGCTTAAGAGATCTATAGAACAAAAATGCCTCTAACCTTAAAGCCCCATTTGGCCAAGGACAGGTAATGTCCTGGAACGCTGGGGGTTGTTGGTTACGTAAAACAACAAGCCTCATGACCTCACTTCTGTAAACAAGCTCCGTTGTCCCAACTGCACAGGACGTGCTTGATCACATGTAGGTGGGAGGGACATAGGCAGGAAGTATGTCGGGATATATGCTTGTCTCTGATTGGATGAAGGTGGGAAGCACATAGTTTTGTGGGTTTTGCCTTTATAAGCCTCTGATTAATGTAATTTGGAGCCACACTCTGGGAATCCTGGGTAGGCGGGATAACATTACCTGTTCTTTCATACAAAGCATTTTGTTGGCACCTGCTTTGGTCACAATGCCTCCCTCTCATCACATGTCTGACTCCCTCCCCACATGGAATTCACTACTGGGGGTGGGATGCTACAGGAGTGACTATGTCCCTATGCACCTGGAAGATGGCTTTGGGTAGAGAATCTACCTGACATGTAAACATTACAAATATCATCTTTGCACCAGTATGGATCTATCAGTATTCTGGGATCCTGAAAGCAGAGGGGACATGAAGATGGGAAGATGTGTCAAGGGTCTGAGGCATGAGATAAGATGTGTTTGGGGTTCTTGTAGAATGGAAGGGTAAGTGTTGAGGGGCTTGGGGAATGAGAGCTGGATGTGTTTGTTAGATGTTGGGGTGCTGGCTGGTACTGTGTGTCAACTTGACACAAGCTGGGGTTATCACAGAGAAAGGAGCCTCCCTTGAGGAAATGCCTCCATGAGATCCAGCTGTAAGGCATTTTCTCAATTAGTGATCAAGGGGGGAGGGCCCCTTGTGGGTGGTACCATCCCTAGGTTGGTTGTCCTGAGTTCTATAAGAAAGCAAGCTGAGCAAGCCAGGGGAAGCAAGCCAGTAAGAAACATCCCTCCATGGCCTCTGCATCAGCTCCTGCTCCTTGACCTGCTTGAGTTCCAGTCCTGACTTCCTTTGGTGATGAACAGCAGCATGGAAGTGTAAGCTCAATAAACCCTTTCCTCCCCAACTTGCATCTTGGTCATGATGTTTGTGCAGGAATAGAAGCCCTGACTAAGACAGGGGGTGGGGGGGGGCTCTTGGGGAAGTGGAAAGTTGAGACAGGTATGATTAAGATACGTTATACATGTATAAAATGTTAAAGGAAAAAGAAAAATATTCTAAAAAAAAGAAAGAGTCCAAGGCCAAACTGGGTTATGGAGTGGGAGCCCGTCTCCAAACAAAATAATAAAAAGCATATGGAAGACCGTGCATCCCCTGTGCCAAAACAACATCATTTCCACAGGCGCTTGGGTATCTGTGGAGTTGGCATATGCAGGTTAAAAAGGCTCCTGGATCCAATCTCTGTGAATCTAAGAGTTGCAACGAATCAGCCATGTGTGTTTGGGAATGACCGTGTGGCCGGAGATGCTACTCTGTTCTCATAGCATATGCTTGAATTCTTCATAATAAAACAGACAACAAAATACCACCGTGACATGTCCAAATTTTTAAAAATTTAAATTATACACTGCTTCACTTTGAAAGATGGTATCAGCCTTTCTCTAAATCCACTTCAACAGCTGGCCTTCTGATGGCGCCTGCTGCTGTAGACCTGCCCAACTCCTGGTTCCTGCCACTAACCATAGCGTGTGGGGGACACTCAGGGGAATTCTCTCCTGTCAGGCTTCTGCAGATCGACCCTTGCTTGTATACCTTATGAGTTATGTTATGGAATTTGCGTCCAGTCCACTCCCACCCAGCACCCGCTTAAACAAAACCCACCTGTAAAGCTCTTTGTGTCCGTATCTTTCTAATAGGGCAGAGAGAAGCCACATATGTCCACCCTAATTTCTAATAATTCCAGTGTGTTCTAGCTTCCTGTCACTTTACCGTCTGTTCACACCAAGTGCTCTCTGCAACACCGAAGAAGAATGGTGGCCAAACAGGCTAGATCTCAGCTAGAAGCCTCGAGAGCAATCTTATCCTAGGAATTCAAGAGGCACATAAATACATCACTTCCCACTTCTAGCTTTTTAGTGGATTCCCCAAATTCCTGGACCCACACAGACTAGATTTCAGGAAGCTAGAAGACTCAAGTTATACCATCTGTGGCGTCATACCCATCGGCATGTTTAACCCAGCAGAGGCATGGGGCTCAGAGGATTGATACTCAGAGTGTCAAATGTGTCATCCTCCTGGCCCAGGACCATCCTAATAAGTCTTAGGTATAAAAGTAAATGGAGGAACGTATGAGGGCACAGGATGGGAACCCCCAGCCTCCTGGATAACCTGGGAGCCTCCTACCCTCACTAAGATCTGGTTATTATTTAGGTAAGATGGGGAGGAAAAGAAATACAGTCAGGACATGGAGAAGATGCGTGGTGTAGAGCACTGAGTGTCATCCTGTTAGCAACCTGTCAGCGTGGCTGTCACTCTCAAAAATTTCTTCAGAAATTTCTCAGGGCTGGAGAAATGGCTCAGTGGTTAAGAGCACTGACTGCTCTTCCAGAGGTCCTGAGTTCAATTCCCAGCAACCACATTGTACTGGCTGGTTTTGTGTCCACTTGACACAAGCTGGAGTTATCACAGAGAAAGGAGCTTCAGGGGAGGAAATGCCTCCGTGAGATCCAGTGGTAAGGCATTTTCTCAATTAGTGATCAAGGGGGGAGGGCCCCTTGTGGGTGGTGCCATCCCTGGGCTGGTAGTCTTGGGTTCTACAAGAAAGCAAACTGAGCAAGCCAGGGGAAGCAAGCCAGTAAGAAACATCCCTCCATGGCCTCTGCATCAGCTCCTGCTTCCTGACCTGCTTGAGTTCCAGTCCTGACCTCCAGCAATGTGGAAGTGTAAGCTGAATAAACCCTTTCCTCCCCAACTTGCTTCTTGGTCATGATGTTTGTGCAGGAATAGAAACCCTGACTAAGACAATATCGAATTCCCTGGAACTGGAGTTATAGACAGTTGTGAGCTCCATATGGATGCTGAGAACGGAACCCGGGTCCTCTGAAAAGCAGAGAGCACTCCTAAAGGTGAGCCATCTCCAGTTCCAAGACACTAACCTTGATTGTTAATTTAGAGGAAACTTCTGGGGTGACTATTAAAACAACCAAAATAACACTTCAACCAACCACCAGACTCTGCAAGTCTTGAGCCTTGAATGTTTGCTTATAAGAACATGTTTTGTGGAAAATTCACATTATATAAATTTATATCACACATTATATGTGAGATGGCAAAAATGTCAAAACTCAGATCAGCTTCCCCCCTCTTCACTAGGCAGAGGAGGATTGTGAGGGGTGTGATATCCCATCACCATGGTGACAGTATCTTTCAGAGTGGATGTCTGGGGACCCAACTGTTGTAAATCCTCTGAAGCGCTTAGCCCAGACAATGGGCTCCCACAGCAGCAGGAATGCGCTCTCAGCCTGAACTACAGAAAAGCAGGCACAAGATATTTTCCTATCATATTTTTTTCTTCATATCTTATTAGTGGCAGCTTAGACTTGACTTTAAAAACATGCTCTGAATAACAATAACCTTTCGCCCCAAGCAACTTCCCCTGTGTGGGGGGTGGGGCAGGCACCTGAGGGTAGGAAATCTGATGAGATGTGTTGGGGTACGGCCTGGCTGCTGCACAGATCAGTGCCAGACACGTTTGCCCACAGGTAACAGTATTGTTCTGTGACACCCTGAGCATGCCCTAGTAGTGACGACCCATGACTAGTAAGAATCCTCAGATTTGTAGCGACTGTGCTTGCAGAGGTGGGCACATCTGAGATTCTGTAAGCAAAACAACATACACTGATTTTTTTTACCCAAAGCATTGGGAAAAATAATTCAAGATCAAGACAATGATACTGGCTGCCCCAAAGAAGTCAAAGATATAGGCAGGCAGTTTTCTGTCTGGTGGTGGTGATGGTGGTAGTGTGTGTGTGTGTGTGTGTGTGTGTGTGTGTGTGTCTGTGTGTGTGTGTCTGTGTGTGTGTGTCTGTGTGTGTGTGTCTGTGGTGTGTGTGTGCGCACCAAAAAGCATGATGGGAGACTCGAAGCCCTTAGGACTATCTGGGTACTCCTTTTTTGAAAATGAAACCTCTTGAGGTGATCTGTCCTATTTGCGGCTGGCTCTGCTCATGAAAGGGGAACCTATTTCTCTGTCAGATTTAACAGTTCCAAGACCAAATCCATTATCTGAACAGTGGAGGGGAAACTTCAATTAAATTTGGCTACAAAGTTAATCTTCATGTTAATTGAAGAAAATGGCTCCCAGACACCCTTCTCCTTCTACAAGAGCCACCGTGAACTGTGAGCTATGACCTTCACTCATTTGCTTCTGAGTTAGAGTCTATTGTTGGTGACTGCTACTTTCATTGCTCCAAACCTACTGCTTGACAGCCTCACCACGTTTAATAACCAGACTTTCTGTTCGTCTGGCTGGATCTTTGTGTCTCCCTTCAGGTCCTTGCTCCACACAGCAGCTCTTCACAGCCTCTCGGTTCATCTCCCCAGCTTGCGCCTGTCCTGGCCAGCCATCACCATGCTTGCTTTTGTTCTGGTCATCTCTGCCACTCTTCTGTTTCCCAGCGAGTGGCGTGCACTTCTGTCTACTTCTGCCTTCTCTTCTCTGCTCCCCCACCCCTCTATCTTTGGTTTTGACCCAGAGTTTCTCTTTGTATATAGCTCTGACTGTCTCTTTGTAGACCAGGCTGGCCTCAAATTCACAGAGATCCTCCTGCCTTTGCCTCCCAAGTGCTGGGACTAAAGGCATGCACCGCCAGCACCAGGCGTGTGATCTGGTATTTTTCTTGACACAGAAAAATATTCCCAGAGGCCCTGGGAATCTCCAAAATGGCAGCCATTACTTTCAGTACTCTCTCTTTTGACCTCCAGTTGCACTGAGACGTCCCCAACTGTCCCTTTCTTTCCACTCGAATCACCTCTCACCCCAGCCAGTTCTCATTTTTCTCCATGGCCTTCACAGGCTAGTCTCGCCTCTAAAATATTCATACTCTGTAGTGCTGAAGCATCTTGGGAAAATCTCTTGGAATCCATGCTTACATCTATTCGACCTAGGACTTGAGAAGAAAGAAATCCCCGAAGGTAGCAGGAACATCGTTGAACGGAGTACTGTGTGGCAAGAGATACAGATATGAATAGATACTGGTAAGCTATCTAATATCGAGAGGCAGATACTGATCACGTGACTAGTGGGCATCAAGATTTGTGCCAGTTAAAGTTGCTACCAAGCCAAAGCAAACATCTCTACTGCCCAAATTATACGAGCGATCTTAGAAATGTGAAAACTTAAAATGCTATGTGGAAACAGTCATGCTACATCAAAAGGCGGCCACGCAAGACTTCACCAGTACTGGGCATTTGTTTACTTGTTTATCTGTTTGTGTATTTTGCTGCCAAAGCTAAGACCCAGGGTCCGGTGTGTGCAAGGCAAATTCTCTGCCACGCAGTGACACCTCTAATCCCTACAACTGAATGACTGTGAATAGTTCTATGTCAGATCCCTCTCTGCCATGACTTGGGATAATCCTAGAAACGGAGACAGAAAGTCTCTAAGAGCCACGGGGAGTAGATAACATGTGGAGTATTTACTGGGCAGGATTGGGCCACTGAACATATGAATCCACGATGACCGAGACTGTCTACAAAACATGCATAAGATCAAGCCAGGCAAAAATCACAGCATGAGTGGGGGAAGGGCTCATGAGCTCCCACCCGTATCTGAGGAGCTATTGGCTGTTGATGGTCCAGGGAGAGGGCTAGTCACCTTTCTTCAGGGATGTGAGCGGGACAGGCTGCCCATGCTCCAGTAGGTCGGCTCACACATACATGCATATAGACAACATTAAACAGACTCGGTGGGTATTAGGTTGGAAAAACGAGAAAAGGGGCCCTTGAAGTTGGGAGGGAGAAATGGCAGGGAGAATGGGGGAGAACTGAAGGGAGGGACCAGGAAGTGGATAAGATCCAAACATTCTATGCACGTGTGAATAGTAAGTAAAATATTTAATAAAATACCTTTTACATTGTGTGTGTGTGTGTGTGTGCCTGCCATGACCTTTGAAGGTCAGACGACTCGCTGAGAGAGTTGCTTCTCTCCTTCTATCAAATAGAATCTGGAGACTGGATCAGGACGCCAGGCTTGCTGGCAAGCACCTCTACCTGCTGAGCCATCTTGCTGGCCCTTGAATGAATTTATATTAGTATCTTGTTGTCCCTATAAAACACAAAACGCTTTGGTATGATCTCTTACTTGCGTTAAAAAAAAAAAAAAAAAAAAAAAAGATGCCTCTGTCAGTTCCCGAAAGAAGGTACAGATGACAAAGACAGACACAGTTGAAGTGGAAAGATCAAATCAAAAGAACATTGAAATTCCATCTCATCCCAGGCGGCATGGTTGTCATCACGAAGAGGAACTTCTGGCAAGGACGCCATGGGGATGAAGAGCCCTCAGCGGCTAGAGAATAGAGTAGCCACAGAGGAAACACAGTATGGGGGTTCTTCCAAAGGCTAAAAATATAATCCCAGCGCTTGGGAGGCAGAGGCAGGCGGATTTCTGAGTTCGAGGCCAGCCTGGTCTACAGAGTGAGTTCCAGGACAGCCAGGGCTACACAGAGAAACCCTGTCTCGAAAAACCAAAAAAGAAGGCTAAAAATAGAATTAGCATGTGGTTCCTGGATATTGCTCCCAGGAACACTGGAAGGAGTCTAGGCCACCTTACGGCAGAAACTCCTGCACACCTGAGTTGATGTGGCACTGTTTACAGCAGCTGGGGGCCGGGCGAGGATTAATCGTGTTAACAGAGGATGATAAAGAAAACCTGGCAGATATAGACCGTGGAGTTTTCCTGTTTACATTAATTATAAAGATGCAAGGAGGTCTGCTATACGCATAAAGGTGAATGGAGTCGGGTGGCATCATTGCATATGACTTCTTCCATACGAAGGATAGAGATATCATAGGGGTGTGTGTGTGTGTGTGTGTGTGTGCGCACATGTGACACACACACACACACATTCATTTGAAGCTTTCTTGGCATCAGAGTCACCTTCTTATACCTTCTTATTTGGGAAGAGTGGCCACTGGTAATTGACCCTGACACCCAAGTGTGTATTCAACCCAGTGGGTTATTAAAAAATGACATGAAGTTCAGAGGGGGTAGGGAGTCCTGGTGGAAGCTGGAGAGGGGGGGGGTATGTTGAACATACACTGAACACATGTATGAAAATTTCAAGAAATCAATAAGAATGTTAAAGTAAATAGATTATAGCCCCACCCACGGAGGAACTAAATATTGCTAAATTGGAACACAAAAGCCCTTTGATCTTTTTTTTTTTCCTATTTCGAGATACTTTTCACATGGTTTATTTGTTATAAGTTTCCGTTGGACCACGGTGGGGCATTAAATTCCATTTCACAGATGAGAAGCCTTACTTAGGAACCACAAAAGAAATGGTTTTCACCTGCTTGATTCCAAGAATGAAAAGAAACCAGGTTTCGCCACATGCCGAGAGAAGAGACTCTGTGCACTCAGCTGGGAAGGCGTCTCAATCAGCCGCTCGGTGGAATCTTTCCTCAGCTTATCTTTCAGCCATCGGCAATGCTCTGGTTCTTAGTCACAGTGTGGCCACAGCAGCAGTTCTTAGCCTTCCTGTTGCTGCGATCTTTTAATGGGTTCCTCATGTTGTGGTGACCCCCCCAATTGTAAAATTATTTTCATTGTTACTTCATAACTGTAAGTTTTGCTACTGTTATGAACCATAATGTAAATGTCTGATAAATAGGGTACCTGATATGAGACCCCCCCAGCGGTGTCACAGCCCCACAGGTTGAGAACTGCTTGTGAAATTAAGAAAGGGCAATGCCAACCAAAATGGCCTCACTACCAAGCAGCTAGTTCAGAAATGACTGGTTTAATTATACCTGAAAAATAAGCCAATTTCTTGTCAAGCATAACAGAAGTATTCCCCATATGACTAGTCATCCTCCGGTCTCTTTTCTGAAGAGTAACACACCTGCCTTCATCACTGCCCTCGGCAGGGAGCTCAATCTAGGATATTCTCTGTGAACTTTTAGCAGACACATTGAAGCAAGCAGCGGCTTCAGATTAAAGGGGGTTTTGGTCAGAAAGAAGGGAAGCAGATTTGAGAGCACAGTGCAGAGACCTGAAGGCTCTGTCTCCTGTTGACACATCCCCAGCCAGCAAACACACAATGCTTTCTTAGCACAGAAGGATTGCCAGGTACGATGGTGGAGGGGACTCGCCCTCGTTCAGGCTCGCCTGTCTACACCTACCAGGGTAATGTTCATGAAGCTTTAAACACAATCGAATACAATAGACTTCATGAGAATTTGGCATATAAAAATCCTGTCCCTTAGTACAGAAGGATTTCCCAACTCACAGACCCCTTAAATATTTAAGAGGTTCCAGATGAAAGGATGTGATGTTTCTGATATCTGGATGTCGGAGAGGACATAGGCCATCTGAGGATAAAATGCAGAACAATGGCTAAATGTCCAGTCTCTGGACTATATAGAAAGTAAAACCAATCCATTGAATTATTGTTTGACTGATTGACTGATTATTTATTTATTTATTTTAAAGATTTGTTTTTATTTTACATGTATAGGTGTTTTGCCTCTCTCTCTCTCTCTCTCTCTCTCTCTCTCTCTCTCTCTCTCTCTCTCTCTCTCTCTCTGTTTTGAACCATGTACATGCAGTACCCGAGGGTGCCAGTAGTGGGCATTAGATCCTCAGGAACTGGAGTTATAGATTGTGAGACACCAAGTGGGTGCTGGGAATGGAACCCTGGTCTTCCAGGAGGCTAGCCAGTGCTTTTGGCTTCCGAGTCATCTCTCCAGTCCTGATCAGTTCATTTACTTTGGGGTGGGGGTGGTTCTGGGGACTGAACCGAGGGACTTGTACACACTGGGCAAGTACTCTACCATTGAGCTACATGAGAACCGGAATCGCTGGTCCCATATAGATTGACAGTAGTTGTCTTGGTTCTAGCATTGTCCCTACTTATGTCAGGTAGACACCAAATTGTCCCTGTGCCAGTTCTAAAAGCAATCCCAGGAGATAAGCTGGAGGCAAGGGACAGAGGTTTGTCAGACCCTTCTTCCAGCCCCTGGAAGGTTAGCATGCTACAATGCCATTAGTGAACTGCTTGGCCTACAAGAAGCCAGCTGGTCATGACCGTAGTTCATACAGGTTTGGTCTTAAAGCACAGCACCCTTCATTGCACACACTGGCTGTTGCAATAATTTGGCATGCTGGATTCTTCCAACATCTTCTAATTTAAGGAAACAGTTTGTGATGCTTCTAGTTTATGTTCGGTCTCATTTATTTCTTTGGAGGTTAGCAAACCAGCTAGGTCTTGCTGTGGTTTTTTTAAAGCCTCTACTCCAGCTTTATGGTAACACAATTAACATTTTAATGAATTATTACAGCTTCCACCAGCCCACACCTGAGCCTCCAACAGGGCACAGGGCCAGTATCTGAAAGACCCTGCCTAGGTCTGAGCCCAGGGTGTATCATGTAAGGACGTTACCCTGGCTTGGGCAAACCTCTCCTTCATAAGATCTTTCATCCTGGAAGTACTTGCAACTTGGTTCTCTCCCTCCATCTTGGTCTCTGCTGAAGGACAAGATAAAAACTACCTGGGTTGGCTGCTTTTGAAATCATAAGGATGTCTGCCTTTTCGGAGACTCCAAAGTCTCCAAAAACCAAAACTCTTTCAAACTCTTTTGTCAAGTGAGTTGAGATTTCTCCTTCCTGCTGGATGTTCTAGGCTCAGGCATTTGCCGATGCCCCAAATAGTTTCTGCTGCAGTTCTTTAAAGAGACAATGGAAAGTTCCAGAAATGCAAGAGTTAAAACATTCGTTGCACATATTAGGACTACGACTGTGCTCAACTGGCTGCTTGACTGTTCTCACTTTACAGGTAGACAATGCTGGATCCTGACTGATTACCTAAAGCATGAATCACCTGCAGTTTTGTGATGGAACTTAAGCTAGACTATAGAAGAGGGGTCAGAAAGAGCCAGCCTGGGAAGATAGAGAATTTCTTGAAATTTTGGACTTACTAGAATAATCCATCTTTTCCCATCGTGGGCTGCCTGGCTTTTCGGTATGACCTGGCACTATGCTGTTCCTTGCTGTCTCTGTGCCTGCCTAGCCTCAGGTCTTTATGACAGTTCTTCTTTGAAAATCATCACCATTGGACTCACTTCCTATCCTGGTTACACTTCTGTGGTCCTCAATATTTACATACGTGGTGGTTCAAATGAGAAATGTTCCCCACAGGCTCATTGGTTTGAACACTTGGTCCCAGTAGGTGGCACTGTTTTAGAAAGCTATGAAACACTTAGGAGTTGCAGCCTTGCTGGAGGAAGTAGGTCACTGTGGGTAGGCTTTAGCAGTTTATATCCCTGCCCCACCTCCAGTTCACTCTCTCTCAGCTTCATGTTTGTGGTTGATACTTTTTCAGGTTCCTGTCCCACTGCCTGCTGCCAGGTTCCTTCACCGTAATGGACTCTCTAGGTCCACAAGCCTGAATAGACTCTTTTTTTCCCTCTTAAGTTACTTTTTTGTCAGGATGTTCTCTCACAAACAGAAAGTATCCATGGAAACCAAGGTACTTGTTGGAAACATAGTGAGAGAGTGGCCTTGTCTTCTGTTGTGAACTTTTATTTGTTGACCTCAGTCTTAGGGTTTCACTGCTGTGAAGAAGCACCATGACCAAGGCAACACTTATAAAGGTTTACTATGGTCACGGCCTGAAGCATGGGCAGGCAGACATGGTGCTGGAAGTAAGTTCCTGCTGCTTTTTCAACCAAAAATTCACCCCCCCATATAAATACAGTTTATACTACGGTCTGATATGCACATACAGAAACAAAAGCCTCACAAAACAACTTCCACTCTTAAAAAAAAAAAACCTATAATATTCTCTATTTTAGTCCAATGAATTATTCTAATTCAATAAGGACAATACCTTGTCTGAGAGAATAAGATGGTAGCTCTAATAAAGTGTGTGTGTGTGTGTGTGTGTGTGTGTGTGTGTGTGTGTGTATGTGTGGTGCCGGGAGAGCGAGAGTAAGGGAGAAAGAGAGAGATAACATGCATATGCATGTGTGTCCACAGGGACACAGTTTTACAGACACATCAGCAAAAAAATATAAGGGAGAAGTGTGAGTTGGGTCTCAGTGACAGGCAGGAAGAGAAGCTGAGAATTACTTGAGGTGCAATATTCATCACTACACGGTGGCCGGCAAGAAAGGGTTTACACAGGTGCATGGTACAAGTAAGACAGACTGTGGCAAAATCCAGAGATAGAAGAATGTGAAATGAGTGTTGGCATCCGGACCGCCAACCGGTGACGTCATGCCCAGGCGAAAGCGCAACCCGCCCACCAAGGCAACAGCCACCATATTCCCAGAATCCACTTGGCCCACAGCCCACCTTTACCTGCAGCTCTGTCACTCTCTCTATATAAAAGGAAGACCCCTCTGCTCTTTCTCTTTTTCCTCTCTCTTTTCCCTTTCTCTTCTTGCCGCTACCTTGCCCCCCCCCCCCCCCAATAACCCTCCCCACGTGGAACTGCTTGGCCTGGTGTGGTTTCTGGAACCAGGCGACCATCCCCGCCGATTATAACGCTGCACATATCCGACCATTTCATCATTTTTACAAGAATGAGGGTTTCAAACAAGAGGAAAGAGACAAAGGTACACCTAGGAAGATTTAACAGATAGGATGGGAGGAGAGAGAGAGATCGTCCCTGTCATTCTCCACTTTGGGGACACACCACTCCGCCATAGGCACTCCTGCTTGTACACGCAGGCGTTTACTCTGACTTTCATCAGCCTGGGGAGCAAACCAAAAATCCCACAGATGCCAAAGGCAGAAAGAAAACTGGACAAAGAGGACCACGGAGCGTCCGTGCAACATCTGGAAATGCTGAGAGGAACACACGGATTTCTAAAGCTCAGAGCTGAGCTGAGGAGAAGCACAAAGGGCAAGGTTTGAGATAGCAGCGTGGCTGCCTGTGGGAGGGCTTTTTGTCTCAAGATCCTGGCAGCATTTCTGCTGTCTACAGGAAGATAACAAAGGAAGGCGTAAGCCCCCAGTGGTGGGACACTGGAAAGACAAGACTTTGTACAAACTCACCTCCAAAACAATGAGGACAATCCCTTGCTGGCCAAAGTTACCAGGCACAACAAACAAACACGGACCTTTGAAAATCGGTATCACAGCACAGCCACTTACAGGAGGACAGAAAATGTTCACTTAAGGTGACCGAATGCATAAAAGAAACCTGGGACTGTAAGGGAAAAAAAAAATACAGCAAATCCCCAGGAACCTTTAAATAGATATTAAAAGAGAAATAAACAGGACTTTTAGGGATTAAAATTGTAATTGCTGAAATTAAAATTCTGCTTAGGAGGATTAAATAACATCAGATAAAGCCCAAATTCTCTTGAACACTAATGAACTAAAATATAGGTCTGAGGAAATTACTTAGAAAGCATTCGAGGGGCTGGAGAGATGGCTCAGTGGTTAAGAGCACCGATTGCTCTTCCAGAGGTCCTGAGTTCAATTCCCAGCAACCACATGGTGGCTCACAACCATCTGTAATGGAATCTGATGACCTCTTCTGGTGTGTTTGAAGAGAGCAATGGTATATTCATATACATAAAATAAATTAATTAAAAAAAAAGCATTCGAGATGAAGTGTTAGCAATGGGAGAAGAACAGGAAAAAGATACAGGATATAATACATGAAGACAATAAAAAAATGTATATGAGGAGCTGGGCAGTGGTGGTGCACACCTTTATTCCCAGTACTTGGGAGGCAGATGCAGGTGGATCTCTGAGTTTGAAGCCAGCCTGGTCTACAGAGTGAATTCCAGAACACTCAGTGCTACACACAGAAACCTCGTCTCAAATCAATAATTAATTAATTACTTAATTAGTACTGGGAATGTGTAAAAAGGATAAAAGATGATACTCAGATAATGAATGGTCAAGTATTTTCCAGACTTGGTGAATGAATGTGTGACGTAAGTCTGAATTAAAAAAACTTAAGAGTCTCAAACACAAAAATAAAAATAAATTTACATGCAAACACAGAGTGATAAAAGCACAGAGCTCCAAAGGTAAGGAGAAAACCACAAAAGCAAACTGAGAAAAAGTAAATCATCTACAAAGAAATAAAACAAGAGACTTTTCAACAGGAATCCCAGAGGCAAGCGAGTGAAATAGAGCTCCAAAGATCTAGTCTCAAGTCTCAAGGTCTGGAGGACAAATGATTTCCACCCAAAATTCTATACCCAGCTGAACTACCACCAGAGATGTAGTGGGGACGCTGAGCTGAGAAACAGTGAGCCCTTCCTTTGACTTTTATGCTTTAAAATAAATAGAATAAAATTATCGACTTTTCCATCAATATTAATGACTCTGACTTGAGCATCTTTTGGGTACAAATAGAAATAATGCTGAACAACTGAAATATGTTTGTGAAGATACTAATGAAGGAGAAAACTGAAATCTGATTTCTGCAGGACATTTTTAGTGTCCATCCTTTTTCCTCCACTAAGGATAGCTCTTTGGAAACTGAAAAGTCATCTATAAAATTTTAAACTTTAATGTGCCATGGCGCAGGTTCTATTGTTGACATCTATTGAACCATTACAGTGACAGCTGCTCTCCCTTGGGCACCATCAGAATTACTTTTCCCTCCTTCTGCTTCTCCTTCTACAAGGTTCTCTTTTCTCCCTAAGTCTTTAGAAAGGATTATATCACATGCCTTTCATCCATCAATCTATATTTGAAATTGAAATAACACCAAATTGACTAAGGTATTAAATAGAGCTGGGCATGATGGTGCATGCCCATAATGCCAGTTCTTGAGGCGAGACAGAGACATGAGTTCAAGGCAGATTTGCTACAAACACAGTCTGAGACCTTGTCTCAAAACAACAACAAAACCCAAAGAGAATGCTAAAGAAAAAAAAAAATCAATGTCAACTGCTAAATAACCTTTCTTCAGATTTTAGAACTAAAGTACCTAATGATGCTTAGAATAGGAAAGACCTTTCCTTCGTCTTTGGCTCTACACATCAATGAACGGAAACATGTATGTTTCTGTAAGGGTTAGCCTGAAAGAAAATAATATTCCTGTTGGGGAAAAAAAACAAAACAAAAAACAAAAAAACAGGAAGTAGCCCCAGGAGGTCAAGTTTGTGATATTCTTACTACAGAAGAAAGTAAAAACAAAATGCATGACCCAGAAGACCCTGCTCAATGTGTAGCCATATTACCCATGATGCTTTGCTTTCCATGTCACTAGCTCTTGGCTCTCCTGAGTTCCTCCAGATGAAGCTTTGAGGATACCAGCCCCTTCATTATCTAAAGATGTTTGCACTTGAACAAACATGGGTCCTTCCCACCAATTCTCTTCTGGGCTTACGGGAAGCAGCCTGGGTCTTGGTCTCATGGAAGACTGCCATAGGGAGTCTCATCTTTAACAATAAAACTCTCAGATAGAGGGTCACATTACTCCAAGCAATGAATATTTATCTATGTCTATATCTGTGTGTCTGTCTCTCTGCCTGTCTGTCTGTCTCTCCCTATCTATCCACCTATCTAAATATTACAGTATGTACATGCCTCATAGCTATATTTGAAAGCAGACAGAACAAGTAGGTATCAATCTTCCATGTCCTCTGCTCCAGTTCCTGTCTCTGTGTTCTGGCTTTTTTAGGTCCTGCTATGACTTCCACCAATGGTGTACTGTGAGCTGTAAGATGAAATAAATCCTTGCCTTCCCAAGTTGCCTTTGGTCATAGTGTCTGTCACAACGGGAAACCAAACCAAGATAACAGTGCCTGCATATCATTTATGTATACCCTCCTGAGTAACTCTGAAAATCATCTCTAGGTGGCTTATAACACCCACTACAGTGTAACGGCTAGGGGATAGTTGCTATGATACCGTATTGCTCAGGGACTCACATCTCATTCAGTATATGCAGTACACCTCCCCTACCCTCGCTCTCTGTGTTTTGATCTGAGCTTGGTTGGGTCAACAGACCAGGGACCCATGGATCTAGAGTACCAGTCACGTTCGGAACAAAGATGGATTTAAGAAGAGGTCCTTTCATGGTCCGTACTCACCAAAGGCTCTGCCATGATGATTCGAATCTTACGCTCGGCCTGAGTGGTGAAGTTCACAAACAGACTCTTGAGGACATACTCTCCTGGCTTGCTGTCTGGGTCCACATTGATCGGCAACATGGCCGGTGGTCCTTTCTCTCTGTGTGTGCCTGAAGCAGGTGGGACTGGAGGCTTGATGTAACCGTTGCCAACTGGAGAAGCTGAAAAGCAGAGTGGATTTTAATGGATGAAAAAAAGTCATAGATATCTGGATGGTGTATGTTAGTAAATCACAATTGTAAGAGTTAATCATAAAAAGGTAGCATTTTGGGGCTGGAGAGATGGCTCAGCGGTTAAGAGCTCCGACTGCTCTTCCGAAGGTCATGAGTTCAAATCCCAGCAACCACATGGTGGCTCACAACCATCCGTAATGAGATCCGATGCCCTCTTCTGGGGTGTCTGAAGACAACTACAGTGTACTTACATATAATAAATAAATGAATAAATAAAATTTAAAAAAAGGTAGCATTTCAAATCGTAGCTTGCTCATATTCTTCAGAAATGGTATTAGAATTTAAATATTTTGATCATATGTTTTTATTACAATCAAATACACCATCCCAAAAGTCTTCTTTTACCACATGGATATAGGGATGAATTGTATAACATTTAAGATGTTTGGGGCTTCTTTTTTTTTTTTTTTTAATAATCTAGGCAAGTAGATTGAGGAGAGTCAGAAAAGCAATTTCTTGTCTAGGTTTTTAATGGCGGGCTCCCTGTTTTCTATGTTTCATAGCTGAAGAAACTCGTGGCTCATGGCCTCTACAAATCTCTAAGAGCCAATTTTCAAAAACTCAGCTGGCTGCGGCTCTCAAACAGATGCACCGCTAGAAAGAAAAGGTCTCAGCAGCTCATGCTTGCAATTGTAGCTCTGGGAGGCAGAGGCAGGAGAATCTCTGTGAGTTCAAGGCCAGCCTGGGTAACAGGAGAGTTCAAGGGCAGCTTGGTATTCAGTAAGAGCTCCCCTTTCTGCATACAGTCATCAGAGCAATGCAGCACTCAGCCCTCACCCAAGAAGCTTCTATTTGCAGAATGCGGTGGTTTGAATACCCTTGGCCCTAGGGAACTGGCACTATTGGGAGGTATGGCCTTGTTGGAAGAAAGTGTGTCCCTGTGGAGATGGGCTTTGTGGGCTCCTAAGCGCTCAAGCTCTGCCCAGTGTGGAAGAGACCCTCCTCCTAGCTGCCTGCAGAAGAGTCTCTTTTGGTTGCCTTCAGATCAACATGCTGAGCTCTCGGCTCTTCCAGCACCAAGTTTGCCTGGACGCTGCCATGCTTCCCGCCATGATGATAATGGACTGAATTCTGAAACTGTAAGCCAGCCCCAATTAAATGTTTCTTTTTATAAGAGTTGCCTTGGTCATGGTGACTCTTTACAGCAATAAAACCCTAACTAAGACACAGTAGATGGTAGTTAACACCGAGACCCACAACTGGCAGAGGTGCAGAGAATAAGAGACGTAGAATGCTCAGCAGTAAAGGGAATTCCTGCCTCTCCACCAAGGATCAGAGATCAGAGTGTAAGAGCCAGAGGTGGTGCATAACTATAAGAAAACAGTGTTTTCTGGAGGCAGCTGGCCATTTGCACACATGATTCACAGTGGTTCTAATAGTGTGCACAAGACCTGTGCAAGCTCACACCAGACCAAACCCCAGCACAGAGAGGGGGCTGCTGGGAAAGAAAAGGTCTTGTGTCTTTGAAGAGTATATAGCCTCTGGCAAGTCAGCCATGGTCCAGTAGAGACCACATATCAAAGAATATTTCGGGCAGCACAGATGGGTCTTGAAGGATTTTGCTTCGTTTTGTTTTGGAGAGGGGAATACAGAGTTGGGTGGATAGGAAGAGGGGCAGTCTGGGAAGAGTTGGAAGAGTGACTATAGTCAGGACACATTGGGAGACACTTGGAGTTCTTAAAGAACCAAATCAAAAGGGGGAGAGGGGCTCTACCGATGACATACAAGGTATGGGTTGAATTTTTGATCCTTACCACCACTGGGCCAAGTTACAGTGCCTGTTTTAAGTTTTACAAAATGTATAGAGTCATATTTGTGCTGACTCCTAGCAGGGGTAGCCATCAAGGTTCCTTGGATGGGGAGGGGGCGGAGGTCTCCATACAGAACCTAATTTAGTGGAAAAGTATTTTAATCAGATAGTTACTGAAAATAATTTTATCTATGAATGCAAATGTTATATCTGTTTTTAATGGCATTTCGCCACGTAGAATTCTGAGTATGGAATATTTGAGTGTGGTGGTATAAGCCTATAGCTCCAGATACTGGGGAGGCTGAGGTAGGAGGCTCATTTGAGCCAAGAGTTCAAGGCCAGCTAGGGCAACAAGTTGAATGCCTCTTTCTTTTTTGTTTTGCTTAGCTATTCCTTTTCAAAAAGAGTCTCAGACTGGCCTCAGACTTGTAGTCAATCATCCTGCCTTAGCCTCTCAAATGTTGGGATCACAGCATTCTGTCACCGTGACCGTGCAAGAGAACTGTGATTTTCTAAGAGGAAAAAAAAATTCTAGCATCCACCAGGCAAGTACTAATCAGGTGTCAATTATCCTGTGGAAAAACTAAGATCAGGTTAGTTTAGGATAGAGAGAGCAGGAACAAAGATGGCAGGACAGGGGTAAAATATGGCCTTCAAGGGGAATGTGTGGTTTGGGGTGATCAGGTACAGGCATTAAAGAAGGGTTGACAGGAGGGGAGAAAGCCCAGCTTATCGAGAGAGCTTATTCTACAGGCAAATAGTCCAAGTCGGCTGATGGAGGTCACTGTTGCTCATGCCTGCCTGGCCTCCAATGCTCGTGGCCATCTTGTGGAAGTAGGGCACTGCCCCAGCTCAGAGGGACATCGTATCTGCACTATCTTCCTACTGTATCAAGGTCACCACGCTTCAGAACCAGAGAACTGAATGTCAACCCAAAACCTTCCTTGGGAAACAATGCTTTATTATCCCGGTGCCTCACGGGGCTGAATGCTTTTCTAGAGGCCAGCAGTAGCTGTGATGACATAAGATCCTGAGATCACAAGATCCTGAGACTAAACTCATAATGATAGTGAGGAGATGTTCAGGACAGTGACCCTTGGCAACCCCTGGCAAAGTCAGATAGCGGAGATCCGGGCACCGGAATACCTGTCGTGCAAACTCTCCATTTATAAGCCCAGAGTAACCATCCACAGCTGTCTTTAAAAAAAAGTATCCACCTTTACTTCCAATCTGATGTCTTTGTATGTAGAGTCTACCCACGTATCAAGCCAACTACCCCTCAGTCGAAGCAGAGAGTGAAGGGGAGGCAGTCTCAATGATTGCTGTGGGTTCGAACAGTCCAGCCATGAGAGATGGTGGCACAGTAAAGGTCATGGGTGAAGGCCTTTGAGCTGAATGCACTCCCTGGTTTCAGAAAGCCTTCTTTATCTCACCATCATCAATTTCCAACAAGTACTAGCCTCTGTCGATATCATTCTCAGGAAGAAGCTCAACAAAGCAGCTTTTAGTGAAGCCACTCCCCACTGGGGAGCTACGTATTTGAGAATCAGCTTGGTCATCAAAATCAGTGCCAGCTCCTCCCTAGTATAAGCTTGGTGCTACACGAATGTAATCCCAACCCTTAGGAAGGGGAAGCAGGAAGAGGAGAAGTTTGAGGCTAGCCCAGGCTATAGAACATCCTATCTCAGACAACAACAAATACCCCCAAGAATAACAACAAAAAGACCTCCCTTTATTTAATCATACTATAGATAAAATCATCAGCCCTTCTTTCCCCTGGGCATTTGCTTGTTTTTAATCCACACATCACTAATTCCATTTGTCCAAAAAGAAAGAAGAAAAGAGGAGTGAAAGAAAAACTCAGTTGAGTTTCTAACTTTGATACAATCTTCTCTTCTGCCCTCTCCTTTTCTCAGCCTTTTGAGACACCACGTGTAGCCCAGGATAGCCTCAAGTCCTTCCTGCAGCTGAGGATGACTTTGAATCTTCCTGCCTACTTTAACAACATTCTCAGGACCAATGCAAGCAGTCCCCTAACTCAGCTACAGTTATAATGGTGCTGGCATGAAGGGAAAGGCAGCCTCTCTGTCCTCCCATGCGGCCCCCAGAAGCTGAGAGCGCAGCGGAATGACAGGCAAACGGCCCATCCTTGGTCGGATTTTTCCATAAGTAAATTCTGTTTCTCACTGGACACAAGCACTCAGACAGTGAGTGCTCAGTGGGCATCTAGGTTTCAGGCCCTGATCTAGGTACTGAGAACCGTTGGTGAAGAGGGCCAGTGTTCCTTCCTTGTTGTACTGCCTACTTTGTAACAAAGCAGATTCATCACACACACAGACACAAACACACCCAGAAACACACATACACATAGACACACATATACACACACAGATACATACACACACACACACAGACACACATAAACACAGATACACAGACATACACTGAGACACACAGATACACAAACATACACACAGTAACATACACACACCACAAATGCACAGATATATAGACATACAGATACACAATCATACACAGAAATACAAACATATATATACATAGACACACATACACACACAGATACACACACACAGTGACACACACAAGCACAGATACACAGACACACAGATACACACACACACACGCAGATACATAGACACACAGATACACAAACATGCACACAGACACACACACAGACACACACACAAACACACAGATACACACAGACACATAGATATACAAACATACACACACACACTCAGACACACACAAACACATAGATACACACAGACGCACAGATACACAAACACATCCACACACAGACACACACAAACACACAGACACATAGATATACAAACATACACACACACACTCAGACACACACAAACACACAGATACACACAAACACAGATACACACAGACACACAGATACACAAACATACACACATACACACAGATACACACAGACACACAGACACATAGACACATAGATACACATACAGACAGACAGACACACAGACATACAGATATACAAACATACACAGATACACATAGATACACACAGACACACACAAACACACACACACACACACACACACACACACACACACACACACACACACACACTGTCAGATGACAACGGTTCAAGATGGAAAGAGAAACTGAAGCCCCTGTGGCCAGAAGCCTTTCTAGACTTGACAAGAGGAAGCCTGAGATGCTGGGACTCAGGCTATGAGTCAGGGAGGGAAGCCAGCATGTTTGTATGTGTGTCTAAGGAAGTCTAGACACACTTGGCCATCGGGATCTGCTCTTCCAATTCATCCCTGGGCACTGCCTGTATCTGTGCACCCATTTCAGGGGAAGCAGGGGCTGTAGCAGCCTGTGAAGAATAGAAATCGAATGTCCAACAAGTGCACGGCGCCTCTTCCTTGATTCACAAAGTACATGCCTCTGAAAGGAGGGCCAGTCTCCCTGGTTTTCCATCCAGTTGCAAGGATGGACAGAGCACACAGCCATCTTTTCAGAGAACTGGCTGCTGTTTACAAAAGCTCCCCTTCCGGAAGCAATACTGAGCATTTGAAATGAGAGGCCCACCCTTAGTATGCCTACCATGGTCGGTGGCAAGCAACCTGCTGAAGTAGGTGCACTTCTTAGACGCGGTGGCCTAACTCACCCGATGACTTTCTAGAGACAGTAGACCTTATTTTTCAACTAAGGAATCGATGTGTTCAGGAGTCTGTGAATGCTTGGAGGGACCGTCTTTCTTTCTTTCTTTCTTTCTTTCTTTCTTTCTTTCTTTCTTTCTTTCTTTCTTTCTTTCTTTCTTTCTTTCTTTCTTTCTTTCTCTTTCTTTCTTTCTTTCTTTCTTTCTTTCTTTCTTTCTTTCTTTCTAAGATTTATTTATTTATTTATTTATTTTTGTGAGTACACTGTTGTTTTCTTCAGACACACCAGAAGAGGGAATCAGACCCCATTACACCATGTGGTTGCTGGGAATTGAACGGAAGAGCAGTCAGTGCTCTTAACCCCTGAGCCATCTTTCTGGCCCCGGACATCTTCTTCTTTCTGTCAGTTCTCAGAGCCTTGTTTACTTTCAGGTGCCCAAGATTGTTCTTCAGAACTAAGATGCCCTTTGATCCCAAGTCTCCTCATCCCTGAGGCTCACTTTCTTTCCCAGCATTGCAGGAATGTCCCATGAAACGAAACTGAGGACGACGCAGATGCCTGGAGAGCGTACCACACGGTGTACGGGCCCACTGTTGTGTTCGTGAGGGAGCTTAGGCAACAGAAAGTTGAAAGGCACTACAGCTTCTTAAGAGGAGCAACAGCTCTGGGAGTCAGGTAAAGTAAACGTTGGTAAAAAGAAGAAAAAAAAAACCTTCTAAACACAGGAATGAGTAGCCTTGCTCTGAAGAATGATGTTGATAAATTGACAGTGTTGGGAATGAAAAGTCAGTTTGTGAGCATCCGCAGAAGGTTGCTTAACAAAGTGTCAGGACAGCAGCCAGGGAGATGGCTTAGAGACTGTACTAGCATCACAGAGAAAGGAGAGGAAATGCCTCCATGAGATCCAGCGGTAAGGCATTTTCTCAATTAGTGATCAAGGGGGGAGGCCCCCTTGTGAGTGGTGCTATCCCTGGGCTGGCAGTCTTGGGCTCTATAAGAAAGCAGGCTGAGCAAGCCAGGGGAAGCAAGCAAGCCAGTAAGGAACATCCCTCCATGGCCTCTGCATCAGCTCCTGCTTCCTGACCTGCTTGAGTTCCAGTCCTGACTTCCTTTGGTGATGAACAGCAGTGTGGAAGTGTAAGCTCAATAAACCCTTTCCTCCCCAACTTGGATCTTGGTCATGATGTTTGTGCAGGAATAGAAACCTAAGACAGAGAGGCTAAGAGCACTGGCAATTCCTGCAGAGGACTCGGGTTTGGTTCCAACACTTACAGAATCAATACATTCCTCTAGTCTGAGTTTCCCAGCCATTTTAAAATTGTTCCTGCATGCTTAGGGGTCCACAAGAGACCCCTTGGATACCTGAAACACTTAATCCTTCCCATGATCCTAGAATGCAATAGTCTCCTTTGTGCAAATAAGATCAGAAAGATTCAGAGAGGGAAGTGGACTCGGCTAAGGTCGCAGAGCTCCCAGAAGCTTCCATATCACTTAGACTTTGGTTTTCTTAGGTCTTTAAAATAATTTTCATTCTAGTGTAGTAAGGACGTGTAAGATAACTTTTGCTTTCTCCTCTTCTCAAATCAATTTTATGTTTATTTTTATGTATAGGTGTGTGTGTGCAGGTGCATGTGGAGGTCAGAAGAGGACATTGGATCCCCTAAAACTGAAGTTACAGAGAGTTGGGAGCCACCACGTAGGGGCTGGGAACTGGAGCCTGGTCTCTGAAAGAGCAGCCACTGCTCTTAGCTTCTGATCCACCTCTCCAGGCCCCACAGTTGCCTTATCCGGTCTCCAGTCGTCTCAAGCGTAATAGTGTTTATTATGTATATGATTAACAGACAGGATTTTTGTGGGACCGTGAAAGGCAGCCTGGTTTCTGTTTGAGCTAAGATTTAAAACCCCAGAGCCCCAGTAGGGGGGTCCCCAGCAGGGGACAACCGTACAAGGGACAGTAGGCGTTTTGCCATGCTCCTGGGCCCCAGGCTCCTGACTTGAGGCTGAAGCTCTCCATAGGTATGTGACCAACAGTCATGTAGCCCCAAACCCCTTCACAGGTAGAGGTGAGGTCACATAGTCTCAAGACATTCCCATTTTAATGACACCTAGAGGCTTAGCCTATAAACTCCTCTTCCCAGCCACTCCTCCCTACAAAAGGTATTTTAATCTCACACCTGCCCTGAGGTTGTGGGGTAATGGTTTCACTCATCGCCACTCTCTGCCATGAAAATAAATGCCCTAAAACCATGGACTGTCTCTCTTCATCTGGATCCACCGTGGGGAAAGATTGAACAGGGCTTTGTCTAAAGAGCCCCGTCCAGTCTCCCGAAGAAGGCCTCAGCGCTCCCAGCCACGGTCTCTACCAAACCAACCCAGCCAGCCGACCACAAGCCAAAGACTTGGTCCCAGCGGGACTCAGCCAGGCTCCTCCCCACCTTTCCCCCTCGGCCCCAGGCTAGATCCAGCCCGAGTGGCCCCCACTCCGTTCTCAGCTCTTCCATAGCATCCAGCGGTGTCTGGGATGCCCAAGAGCCTGAGAACCAGACAGAGCCGGCTCGGTGCAGTCCCTGGGACCCCCAGGCCGCGCTCCCCCAACCCGGGGTGGTGTCCCTCGGCTTCTTACAGCCGGACACCGGCCCAGCAGAAGCCCGAACCCTGGGGTGAATGCGGGACCCAACAGATTCTCACCTTGTCTTTAAAATCAACCAGTATTTATCAGACCAAACCTAAAATTAGAGCTTGTCAGTTGCATTCTCAGCTATGCCAATTGCTCACAAAAGCTGAAGTCCAAAGTTGGGTATGGTGGTGCATGGATATATATATATATATATGGGAGATTGAGGCAGGAGGATCACAAGCCTACTACTAGTACTCTTCCTCCTCTTCCTCCCCCTCTTATTTCTCCTCCTCCCTCTACACCACATAGACACACACACACACACACACACACACACACACACACACACACTCACTCACAGAGAGAGAGAGAGAGAGAGAAAGAGAGAGAGAGAGAGAGAGAGAGAGAGAGATGCCTAGAAAACACAGGTGTGTTAAAATCTAGATTTTAATTAACGGCCATATACTTCCACCTGCTGACCATCACATTATTACATATTTTAACCTCCAAGCAGTAGTGTGTTGGGGGAACCTCTAGTCTGGCTCAATCTAATCCAGAATCCATGCTGACACCCCAGAGAACCCTGGCCTCATCATATTCACAGCATATGATTAAGTGTGCCTGCAGACGCCATAACAGAGCAATCATTCCTGTGTTAGGGGACGTAAGAGGTGGCCCTGGTAAACACCCAACCCCAGACCAGCAGGTCCCTCCATAACTTCAGTAACATCTGCTGCTTCGGCTGAAGCTGTGTAGGGCAAGGCTACTAATGTGGGTTCTGCTCTGGCACCAGCAAGGTTGACTCTTCAGAAGATGAGTGATTTGGAAGATGAAGTTTCTTACTGATTTGCGGTGTAAGGCAGTTTCTAGACAGCCTCCTGTGTCTTCCAGTCATGGAAACCGCTTTGCCAGGCTGCATGGCCTCTCAAGCCACTATGCACTGAGAACTGGGCAGGGAGGATCTAAGGCATCAGAAGTCCGACCTCGGAATGTGACGGCAGACATTACACTCTCGAGATACACTGAGAGCATGCAGCTCCTTCCGTCCATGTCCTTACAAAACCGGTCCTGCCTTTAGTCACTCCAAGGGAGAAAGGCAGGGAGTTCAACCCAGGAGTCAGCTCCAAGTCTCTGCCCGGTTTTCTCTCCGCTGTCCCTCCTGTATCTTATCTGAGGAAAATGACCGCAACACCTCCGTGGCTTCTCTTCTAGCTGTCTGTCACCCGCTAAGATGCAATTACACACACTTCCCCCTGATTTTCAAAGCAGGCACTGTCACCAGAGCCTGAAGGAATGTCTGCCAAGACCTGCCAGCAAAGGAAGATGCGGTTACAGTGACATTTCAAGGTCCCTTCTAGCCCTAAGGAGATCAAATAACCTTCGGGAGGCGGGATAATCCTGATTTTCAACTTCCCCCTTCTCTCCAAGAGAACCAACAAAAGGCTCTTTCAGGTGTCCTTTCCAAATCTGTTCTTCCCTCGACCCATACCACCACATAGGTCTCATATAGTCCAGGCTAGCCTCATAGCCCTGGCTGGCCTTGAACTCCTGATTCTCTTGCCTGCACTTCAAATGCTAGAGTTACAGGTGTCTGTCACTACGCCTTGCTTTTACCTGGGCCAGACTCTGCTGGGAAGGCTGGGGTGGAGAGGTGGCTCAGCATTAACAGACAGCCGTTCTTCTAGAAGACTGGGGTTCAATTCCCAGCAAACACGTGGCAACTCACAACCATCTGTAACTCCAGTTCCAGGGGATCCAATGCCACCTGCCTGGTCTCCGTGGGCACTGCACACACATGGTACATAGACACACATGCAGGCAAAGCGCATATATACACATACACACACACACATATATGTACGTTTTATATATATTATATAATATATTTATATATATTATATGTAATATAATATATATTATATATGTGTAATATATAACACATATATAATATATTTATATATATATTAAAGAGGAGTCACTTTTTAAAACTTCCATAATAAAAACTTAGTAATAAACACTCACCTTCTCTTGAATTAACATGAGCTAATGACGATCTACGCCCCATCCTTTCTACAGAGGAAAACTTTGCCAATACTCCAACCTTCCCAGGTACACCTCCATTCCCCTAAGTGCCTACAGCCATAGGAAGAAGTCTGGTATTCTTGGCTGTGACCTCAAGACTCATTTTAACATCTAACACTTAAAAAACACATATAATATGTTGAATGTCTGTGTCTCACAAACCCTGTGCTGACACAGTCTCTGCTCTGGGCTACCAGAAGGCAGATGGTACGGAGAGTGGGTGTCTGGTCCAGGTCAGAAGGAACAGGGAGGCTCTGACACACAGATGGATGGGGAAGGTGCCTTAGGCTGAGGGAACAGCATGAAGGCTGTGTGGGATCTTCCTTCATCGAATCTCTTCGCCATCTTCCCACTGTCCGTCCCTGCATACGCTAAGGCTTTCTCATCACCCAGTGGCTGGAGAGTCCTTAACACAGGAATGTCTTGTCTTTTGTTTGTTTGTTTGTTTATATGTTTGTTTTGTTTTTTCCAAGAAATGGCTTCTCCATTTAGCCTTGGCTGTCCTGGAACTTGCTCTGTAGACCAGGCAGGCCTCTAACTCAGAGATCCGCCTGCCTCTGCCTCCTCCTGAGTGCTGGGATAACAAACATGCGCCATCTTGTTTTTATTGTAAGCACTCAGCAATGTCCCTGGCACCATCAACTGAAAATTTGTGGTTATTTTATATCTGTTGATGTGACGTCATCCAAAGTCACAACAAAGGACCTGAGTGGATGAGATCATCAGAGTGTACTGATCAACTTGAACTCTTAAATTGGTTGCATAAAATGGCGGCTTTACATTTTCCCCATTAGAGCTGGGTCTTGCGTGGCAAGCCAATGAATGTAGTCTTGACTTATAGGGCAAACGGGAGCCAGTGGGATCCACAGCAGATGTTGCTGTGTACGACAGGGCACAAAAGAACTATTTAAAGCAACAACACACATGAAAAAGATGATATGATACATACAGTGGGGAAAAATGAGAATGGGAACCAGGCAGGCGCCTGTCGGCATCTGTGTATCTTAGACTGAAATCCTGCTTTGTTGACTTTGCTTCATAAAGAGAATATACAACTTATTTTCCTGGCACAATGTTATTGTGATTGAGGTGTTTAAGAAGTATATTTAGGGGGGCTGGAGAGATGGCTTAGTGGTTAAGAGCGCCGACTGCTCTTCCAAAGGTCGTGAGTTCATATCCCAGCAACCACATGGTGGCTCACAACCATCCGTAATGAGATCTGATGCCCTCTTCTGGTGTGTCTGAAGACAGCTACAGTGTACTTACATATAATAAATAAATAAATTTAAAAAAAAAAGTATATTTAGATTATTGTCTCACAGTACTTTCTTAGCATTCTCTACCTTGGCAGGATGCTGGTTAGAATTCTTGTACCCAAACATTGACAACTGTTGGCTGTGGACCTGGGGAGGATGCTAACGTCTTCAGTTTCTCAGGCAGAGGGCAGGCATGACTCCGCCATCACAGTCCAGAGGGAATTGTGGATTCATCAAGACTGAGAAGCACTAGTGATAATATCCATACACAAGGGGTAACAGAATGCAGGCACACATTCGATGTCATCATAAGAAAGCAAAGAAATCCTGCAGAGCTAGGGTCATTCTAAACGAGTGTGCCCATCTCTTTAAGTCAACGGAGCAAGAAACACAGGAGGGTCACAGGACACTCAAGATTTGTAACCAAGTGGATGTGGATTTGATTCAACCAAACCAGCTGTGGGAAAATACACACTTTAATGGTAAGAAAAATATGAATATGAAATGTGTTAGGTGGTAGCAAAGCATTGTGGGTAACCTTGCTAGATATAATCATAGCATTATGGGTAGCTAAGAAAATATCTGTGTTTTCTAGGATGGATACTTAAAGGGCTTCAGGGAAATGATGCTTACGTTTGGTTTAAGATACTTTAGTAAAGAAAAACAAGGCCCTAAATAAACCTACATGACTAAGTCTTGATAATTGTCAGAACAGAGTATGACAATATGTAGTATATCATACAATTATTTCTCTTCTTATATTTGTTTAAACACTTCATAATAAGATGGTTTATAAAAAAACCAAAATGAAACAAACGAACCACAGGAGTAGGAAGACATAAGGTATATTCATGTAATACCAGCATTCAATAGGCTGAGGCAGGAGGATTATAAGTCTGGTGTGAGCCTGAAGTACAGTCAGTTCCAGGCTAGCCTGGGCTATACAGTGAGTTTCACAGCCTCCTGAGCTACACAGCAACAATCTGTCTCAAAAACAAAACAAAACAAAAACAAAAACAAAAAACAAACCCACAAAACCAAAATGATAACAAAAATCAAAACAAAATAAAAGCCGGGCAGTGGTAGCGCACGCCTTTAATCCCAGCACTTGGGAGGCAGAGGCAGGTGGATCTCTGAATTCTGAGGCCAGCCTGGTCTACAGAGTGAGTTCCAGGACAGCCAGGGCTACACAGAGAAACCCTGTCTCGGAAAAAACCCAACTAACTAACTAACTAACTAAACAAACAAACAAACAAACAAACAAACAAATGTTAAAAAAGACTTATTTTTTAAAATCTGTCCTATGTTTTATAACATCAATAACTGAGGGATTCTATGTTAGAGCCAACAAACTGCTAAATAAATTAAAAAAAACAAAAAACAAAACTAGACCATAGAATTCAGATCAGCTCACATAGGCTCACTAAGGGCTCAGCTCCTCCAGTGTGCTACATAACCCAAGCTGCAGAGTAGTATGGTCTGGGAGCACTCACACACAACGACATGCACATGCAAAGAGAGCGGGGTGCCACTCAGCCATTCTTACCGCATTCACGCTTGCTCCAACATGCTTTCCACACTCAATGGAAATATTCTTTGTCTCTGAATACCAGTAAAGTAATCAATTAACAGATTCATTAAATGACACATTGTCATCAAGGCCCTAGTGTGCCCAAGGCACTCTGAGAAGTTCTACAGAGACAAAAACGGTAAATTTTTTTTTTTTTTTTTTTGGTTTTTCGAGACAGGGTTTCTCTGTGTAGCCCTGGCTGTCCTGGAACTCACTCTGTAGACCAGGCTGGCCTCGAACTCAGAAATCCACCTGCCTCTGCCTCCCAAGTGCTGGGATTAAAGGCGTGGGCCACCACTGCCCGGCAAAAAAGGTAAAATTTAAAAGACAGGGTCAAAGATGTAAAAATGTATGCCCACAAGCACACGATGTTGCAGGACCTCACAGTCGGTCTGAACCACCAGCCCGAGAGCACCAGCCTTTACGAGAGCATCTGCTCACTCATGCATAGCCCAAAGCATGCTGGGAGCATGTGATGCTGCAGAACCACAGAGTCCGTCTGAACGACCAGCGCGAGAGCACCAGACTTTACGAGAGCAACCACTCACTCATGCATAGCCCAAAGCATGCTGGGAGACAGGCATTCCACATAAATGCACATAGACATATGGCTACACAGAGCTAAGTGCTGGCCAGGCAGCTGCAATGGACCCAACGGGGACACACACCTATGACTGGGGGTTGCTAGCACTGGCTTCCCTGGACTAGAGATACTGATACTGAGAACCAGGAATAACTAGTAATGGATACCATGAAGGGGGCTTCTGGGTGAGAAGAACAGGAGCCTGGGGAGGGGTCACAGGAATTATACAGTGGGACAGGACAGGTTCTGGCTGCTCCCCAGCCCTCTGCTGGTTTACAAGGGACTGTTCTGGCCAATCGCTCCTCGGTATTCCCTCATTCCAACTCTGTGTCACCCTTATTGCTGTCACCTGACATAGGAAGCATATTTTTTCTGTCTTCCAGACTCTGCTTCGGTGCCATGGGGTGAGGAATTTGTTTTTATTCCCTTCGAGTTCCCACTTTGTGGCACAGTCCGAGGCTTTAATGCTCAGCAACCGATGGAGATTTGGTGTGTCAAGCGCTCGGGAAGCATTAAGAGGTACAAGGTCATGAATTACTCCAGCTGGACAACCTACATTCAGCCTTGCAAGGCTCTCCTCAGGACTATGAGGAGAGTTATTTCTGCAACCGCACAATGCTTTTACATATCAAACACCAGGGCACCCAGGAGTAGAATAACGCATGCACATAATGTACACCTGTAATTGCAGCGGAGAGTAAAATTCGTAGTGGATTGGGAATGCCTGACTTACTGGATCTTTGAAGCCAAGTTTGTCAAAGTGCAGGCTGTGGCCCATTAACTAGGAACAGGGCCACAGAGGCACATATAGCTCACCTTAACTTTGACAAAACAATAGAAAGTTTAAGCGTGGCAGGTGGCGTTCTGCTTGCTATTGGTCTCTGGCTATGTCTACAGGCAGGCGCATGTGTGTTCTAGGTCTGTGTAGACTGTGCTTATGCCGTTGGTACTTGTCTAAAAGGCTGCAGTTGTTGAGTGAACAGAGCCATTCACAGACAGTGATTGGAGGGCTGCCAGAATGACCAAGTAGCTTTCGGAGGTTATCTATTAGGCAAGCTTCAAGGGCAAGAGAAGAGTCATTGGTGGTACATTATATAATCATGGAAAGACTGCACATGCTGTTCGTGGGTCTACATTGACTATGTCTGCAGCTGCCACATTTCCGCAAATACAGGCTGTAAACCAAAGTTACAGTATTGGCTAAACTAATGGAATGCGTGCTATCCAAGTATGTACCTGTACACAGGTACAACACACGTTACAATGTGCATTGCAGTATATGTTATAGAAACACTCCTAGGTATGTAATAACATGCATGTGTCAGAGAAAGGTACATGCACATTGTATAATATCCATGATCACAAAATCTACATTCCAAACATCTATAACATATGATGTGTTCCTGCTGCACTGGATGCAACAGAAGCTCAACAAAGTAGGCTGGGGAGACGGCTCAGTGGTTAGGAGTACTGGCTGCTCTTACAGAGGACCTAGGTGTGTTTCCCAGTATCCATATGATGGCTCAACATCTGAAACTCCAGTTTCAGGGGAATCCGTCACCCATCATTATAGGCTGGTTAGTGTTTCGTTTTTATCAACATTGAAATATTTGAGAAATATTTGGTTCCTATGATCTTTTTTCTCCCCAGGTACTACACACGTGTGGTACACGCTTATACATGCAGGCAAAACATTCACACACACACACACACACACACACACACACACACACACACACACACATATATATAAAATATTTAAATAAATTTAATACTTTAATAAATATATAATAAATATAATAAATAAATATATAATAAGTAATTTTAAAAAATTAGGCTCTATTAAGTATATATTACTTTTAAAAAAAGGTTTCAATGACTGTCAGATTCACTTAATATAGCCTAATAGACATTTATAATCTAAGATGGGCCTAAAGCCACTGAAGTGGATTTGTTGATAGTGAGCCCTTCTAAAAGTAGGTTTTATATATAATGAGAAGAGAGACAACTGAACTTGGCATGGTGACACGTTCATGTAAGACCAGCAATCCAAAAGCCAAGGCAGGAGGTTGGACAGCTTGAGGCCAAGATGAGTTACATAGTTAGATTCCGCTTCCACCAAAACCCCAAAATGTTGGGCATGGTAGCTCATGCTTGCCATCTTTGAACTGGGGGCACCAAGGCAGGAGGATTGCTATGAGTTTGAAGTCAGTCTGGGCTACAGAGTGAGTTCTGGGCTAGCATGGGGCTACAGTGTGAATCCTTTACCTCAACAAACCAGGACTACAACCAAAGCCACCACCACCACCACCACCACCACAACAACAACAAAAACCAAGAAAGAAAAGAGAAAGGAAGGAAGACAGACAGACAGACAGAAGGAAAGATAGACAGGCATGGCAAGACAAGGAGTGTTGAGAAAAGGGAGACGTCAGGGAGACTGGGACGACAAGAACTGCCCTGTTAAAGCAAGAGCGTCTGTACCACCCCCAGGAAGCCACACCGTAGAAATCTCAAGCATTTCACACGAGCCCTGTCAAGACGTAGTGTTTTAGAGGTTTTTTTTTTTTTTTTAATTAAAATACCCCAAATTGTAAGTCTATCACTTAACTTATGTGCTTATCATAAATTGACAAAATTTTCAAAGGAAAAACTTCCCTAACTCATACTCCACAGACCACAAAATGAAGAGGCCAAATAACGTCTAGAGGAGATTTTATTCCTAGAAATAGAAACGTTATCATCATATCCAGGCCTCTAACAGTATCAGTGTAGAGGGCATTGTGGAATAATTAACAAGTCATTCGGTCCCCCAAATCTTTCATGAGTTGTTTTTAATAAACAAACCATTTCTCCTCTGTTAGAGCAATGTGCTAAGGTTTCCTATTCACAAATTAACTTTGCCATGGGAATTTCATCTCATTAATCTTTTGGGACAGTTATATGATATTTAAATTTGCAGTCCAGGGAGCCTAGAAGATGGCTTATCAAAAGTGCCACCCAGCTTGATGAACTGGGATCCGCATCATAGAAGACAAGAATTATCCCCACTTACCGTCCTCTGGCATCATCTACACCATGAGCAGCACGTGCGTCTTCTCTCTCTCTCTCTCTCTCTCTCTCTCTCTCTCTCTCTCTCTCTCTCACACACACACACACACACACACACACACACACACACACATACACACACACTCATAAAGAAATAAATATAAGTTTTAAAAGGTTATTGGGGTTGGAGAGATGGCTCAGTGGTTAGAAGTGCTGGCTGCTTTTTTCAGAGGACCCAGGCTCGGTTCCCAGCACCCCTGTGGTGGTTCACAACCGTCTGTAACTCCAGTTCCAAGAGAACTGATGCCCCCTTCTGATTGCCCCAGGTACCAAGCACATGTGTGGTGCACATATATATTTGTAGATGAACACTCATAGATATGTATAAAAAAAAAGATACACTTTTAAAATCCGAGCGAGAGAGAACATATCTGACAACGGAATGGTTGGCATGCAGTCTAGATCTATTTAATGTTGACCAACACAAATCCTGATTCAGATTCACTAGCCAAAAAAAAAAGAAAGAAAGAAAAGAAAAGCATTTTATGTTTCAGATGTTGGAGAAGGCTAAGTCAGAAAGCACAGGAAACATGCTAAATTTAGGGTGCTTTCCACATTTGGAACAAACCAGGGGAATTTACACAAGTATTTAGACTATATCAAGCTTATACCAAAATATCAATTTCTGTAGCATCAACGATTTTCCAAACACTTACAAGTTGTTCCCTTGGGTCAGCCATTTTCCAGCATAGCCTTTTAGTATCGTTTGTGTGTACAGAAGAAAAAAAACCAAAAACCCAAAAACAAACAAATCCATCACATCCCAGCTGCTTGTCCATGGGGCCATACAAAAGTAGAACTCTTACTCCAGAGCTGTTACAGACCCAAACAGAAGGCCTAAAAGGCCTTGTTCCTGTCTGAACAGCCACGTTCTAAGTCAGTCCCTATGTCTAGAGGAAAAGGCTCCCCTCCCCCACCCCCGCTCCCGCCCACCCACCTCCCCCCAGACAAAGAGAACTCTCCTGCTCTCAGTGTGTAAACTTCCCACCACCCCACAGAACAGCCCTTCAAACCTACCCAGACCTTTGATGAGGCTGATCACACAGGATCTTCTCCAACAAGCCGTTGTAATCTCCATGGGCCTGAAGTGAAATCCAAACGGCCCAGATGAGCAACACAAGACTATGTTTCAAGGCCAAAAGGCGGAACAATGGGTCCCATGGTCCCGCAGCTCCCAGCTATCATAAGGTCCAAGGTGTATTCTTCACCAGATGAGGGAAAACCTACAGTAAACTAAAACAGGCCTTCCCTCCGGGCGGGCTGTTCATACCAGCTGCACAGGACGGCAGTGAGCTATAACTCACAGAGTGCCCCGGCTGTCTATATTTATCCACGAGAACATACTATACTGACAGATTAGAGAAGCCGCTCCGGGCACTCCAGGAACATGAGCCTGACCCGCAGGGTGTCCTAACAGTCCACACAAACCAAATACACGCACGTGCAGTCCCGCAGAGCCCACTGGCAGAGCTTGGGTTTCCCTGTGCTGGAGAAGCCCCGGGGCAGAGATAAGACAGTGTGGCTGAGAAGCGGTTGCTCTGGGAACCAGGGCCTCTGGGCTACAAGTACAAACAGCTTTAAACAGCTTATATGCGTCCAGACAAAACTCAAACTGGAGAATTCCTGCTGGAAGCCAAGAGTCAGCGAGACACCACACGCCCGGGGGGGGGGGGGGGGGGGGGGACAGAACGCTGGACACCTGTTGATGCAACTTGTAAATTTCAAAGGTTATTGGTTTCAAATTTGATGATGATGATAATAATAATAAGCTAGTATTTACTAATATTAAGTGTGCTGCCTCAAAAGGAACCAGCATCAAGCTAATGAGACAAGGCTTAAGGGAAGTAATTGTTTTTGAGACAGGTTTCCCTATGTAGGCCAAGCTGTCGTGGGACTCAATATGTAGACCAGGCTGGCCTTGAACCCACAGAGCCTGTCTGCCTGAGCCTCTTGAATGCTGGGACTGAAGGTACAAACCACAACACCCCGGCTGTACAAGCTGATCTTTCAATAGTGTTATTCTCAGGAGAATTCTATGAGATCAATGAAAATCTTCCCCAACACAGACACAGCTGCGAAGAGCCGGAATCCCAAGTCATTTTCTATTCTTGACTGGGACTAATTGAATGTTTTTCTTCAGTCATGGAGGCTGGAGTTACAAAGCAGCATGGGAGGAGAGGTGCCGGATGACGAGGACACACTCCCCGGGGAGAGGGAAGGATGTCCACTTACCAAAAACGAACACTTAGAATGATCTTGGAGAGGCCAAGGCCAGCAAAGATGCCCCCGGTCCCCCCTGCAGCCTGCATGCTTGGGACTCAGTTTATTTTTACAGAGCTTAGTGGTATCGGTGACACCTGATTAAAGAATCCAAAATAATTCTAAGGCAACAGCGTGCCAGTCTGGGGCTCTGAAGTTTGAGTTTATTCTTTCCGTTCCTCACTTGAGAACCCCCCCTCCCCTTTTTTATTTTTAAGTGTTATTTGTAAGCCTCAGGGCTCTTGTGTTATTAGCCTTACAAGTGATAGGATCTGTAATTCAATTCACAGAACACCACTTAAAACAATGGACATAGAGGAAAAATGATTCGTTCGTTTGCTTGTTAGAGGCAGCTCCTGTAGCCACGAAGCCTCGCTGGCCTTGGGCTCATTGTATAACCCAGATGGCTTTCAATTGAGGGTTCTCCTGAATTATCTTTTCAAGGGGGCCAGCTTTTGGTTTTTTTTTGTTGTTGTTGTTGTTGTTGTTTTTAGACAAAGTATGTAGCTGAGGTTAGGCTTGAACTCCCGATCTTCCTGCCTTCGATTTCCAAACCCTCAGATTACAGCCATGCACCGCCGTGGAGGTTTCTGTTTTCTCAGACTATCTCACATTATGTGGGCTGATCTCACACACTGATCCCCTGCTTCTGTCTCCTAAGTGCTGGGTTTACAGCGTGGCACACAACTCTTGGCTTTTCTTTCACTCTTTGTATGATGCCAATTACCCAACAAAATAAACCAAAAAGAGTATAAAACAGGCTAATTCCCTCTTTCTTTGTGTGTGTGTGTGTGTGTATGTGTGTGTGTGTTTCTCTCTCTCTCTTTCTCTCTGTGTGCATGTATGAGCTTGCGTGTAGAGACCACAGGTCTACATGGGGTGTCTTCTTTCCTTTTTGAGATATCTCACTGAACCCTGAGTTCACTGATTGGCTAGACCGGATAACTACTGAGCTCCTGGGATGTGCTTGTCCCCTACCACTCACCCCACCAGCATTGGTTCCAGACGCACATCTCTGTGCCCAGCTTTCTCCTTGAGCTCTGGAAATCTGAACTCAGGTGCTCACGCTCGCCCACCAAGCCCTTTACTGACTGGGTGGAATCCTTTCGGCCAATAAGAAGGGGCTACTTTTCACGGTGGAATCCAACTTGATTTGGACCCATATGCTTCCCATAGGGTAATTGGAGGTCTTCGCAGTGACCTTAAAAGGGAGGCAACTGCCACTCGTGTGGGAGCTGACAGGAAAGACTAAACACCATTGCCCAAGGTCGTTCAGATTGGCTTGCATGTCCTACATTTGTTAATTTTTTTTCTAGCACCTTGCTTTCTTCATATGAATTAGAACTGCTAAACAACAGTAATCTCAGCGGTTCTGCTTAAGAATCTGTCTAAGTTTTAATCTTTTAAAGGCAGAAATGTCCCATGTACTTTTTGAGAAAGGTCTCATTATACAACCCAGACTAGCCTTGAGCTTGCAATCTTCCTGCCTCAGCTTTGAGAGGGATAGTATCATAGGCAGGTGCTCCCATGTGCAGCAGAAACAATTTCTTTGATGACGGCCTCCATCCCCAACCTATTCCAACTAACCCCCTTCTTCCTTTCTTCTTCCTTCCTTCCTTCCTCCTCCAGCACCTCCCCCCCCACACACACATGGGCCTTCAACTCACTATGTAGCTGAGGGTAGATCTTGGGTGTCTGATGTCCTGCCTTCATGTCTAAGCACTGAGATCATAGGTGTGACTACCTCAGTTTGTGTGCCGCTGGGGATTGAACCCAGGGCTTCATGCAACCCAGACAAGCACTCTACCACCTGAGCCACGTTCATAGCTCCATAGGACCCCAGTTTGATTCCCAACACTCATTCATATTGAGTAGTTCACAAATGCTTGTACCTCCAGTTCCAGGGAGGCCAACATCCTCTCCTGCCTATCAGACAATACTAAGAAGCCTGTCCCCTCAGCTGCAATGTATGGTGAACTAAAGAACAAATTACAGGGCGGAGGGGGGCAGGGGGGGAGGTCGCTGACAGGATGAAGAGAAAGCTGTCCAACTGTCAGGAAGCCGATGTCCAGCACTGAAAATAAAATCAGAAGACAGCAAAAAAAGCATATTTATAGCCCATAAAGAATAACAACCTAGCCGGGCAGTGGTGGCTCACGCCTTTAATCCCAGCAATCGGGAGGCAGAGGCAGGTGGATTTCTGAGTTCGAGGCCAGCCTGGTGTACAGAGTGAGTTCCAGGACAGCCAGGGCTACACAGAGAAACCCTGTCTCCAAAATACCAAAAACAAAAAAAAAAAAACAAAAAAAACAACCCCCCCCCAAAAGAATAGCACCTAAGTATATTTTAATAATCATAAAAAAGGCAGACCTTGCCAGTTCAAGAACCCTGGGGATAACAATGCATCTAAAAAAATCTTTAATAAAAAATATGTCTGATGTCCTGAATTGTTTGGGTGTAGAAGGTTTTTCTCTACTACGGACACATGGAGAAAACAGTGAAACAATCTAGAAAGAACTCTATTTTAAATCATTATTATAAATTGAAATGTTTTTACATTGCAAGGGGTAAACATCAAGAGTAGAAGAAACTGGGGGTGGAGAGATGGTTCAGTGGTTAAGAGCACTGGTGGTTGGTCTTGCTAAAGGACCTGAGTTCGAATCCCAGCACTCACATGGTGGCTCACAACCATCTGTAACTTCAGTTCAAAGGAATCCAGCCTCTTCGTCTGCTCTCTAAGAGCACTGCACATAAGTAGTGTACATACAGGCAAACCACCCATATACATAAAATAAAAATGAATACATTCTTAAGGCCTAAAGAAATGGCTCAGTGGTTAACAGTCCTTGGAGTTCTTCCAGAGGACCCCAGTTCGATTCTCAACACTCACTCCACGGTAGCCCTCACATATTGGGATAAATGGCTTTAAAGGTTATAAATTCCATAAAAATTTTCCTTTCCAGCAGGCAACACATGCCGCTACTCCTGGCAGTAAGGAGATTGAGGCAGGAAGAAAGTGAGTTCCAGGCCAGTCTAGGGGTTAAGACCCCCATCTCAAAACACAAACAAAACAACCACAAATACTATTCAGTTTAAAGTCAAAGGCCACCTCCACCCCCCCCCAAACCCCCACTGCCCCTCTGCCACAGGCCCGGAAGTTTGTGCGCCTACAGGAAGGGGTGTGGCCAACGGAGAAGCCTGGAACCGGAAGAAGCTTGTACTTCTGTCTAGTCTCGGGTAACTACTGCCAATTCCCTGCTTGCTATTGTTCCCCCCTCCCTATTATATTACGAGAAGCAACAGAAGGAGTTAGAAACCTGCTTAAGTACTGCTGGAAGAAATCACATTTAAGAAATACTGAATAGTTGGCGGCCTATGGGGAGTCCACTTCTCCCTGAGGCACAGGGTAGGAATGAGGTCAAACATGGTTGATACGGGTAATAGGTGAATAAGTTTTTTTATTGCTTATTGTTAGCACTCCTGGTATTTATTAACCGATAAGTATGCAGAACGTTGACTTCCTAATTGACAGCTGTTAAACTCTTTCCTGGTGCACTGGGCTGTCTGAAGTAGAGGGCCGTCACTCACACAGCTAGTCAGGCGGTGCACACACTGGCACCTGCTGCTTTACAGCCCCAGGAAGCCGCGTGATGCAAGGGCAAGCAACATGATGTGGCTTCAGTACACACCCCATTCTTAAAGACCCAGTCCGGGCCAGGATTGATCAAATAACTTGATAGTGTGCACCAGACTTTCCTATAAGGAGAAGCCTCAGTGAACTCTAGATGACCCGACAGCCTTATCTGCCTGTCCCCTCCCTTGAGGGGGGGACTACACGGGGGTGTGGGGGTGGGAGGAGGGGAGGTGGTAGCAGGGGTCACAACAGTTTGCCTAGTTGCCTTGGGACAGAATACAGTGACTCCTGCAAATGGAACAATGCTGTGACTGGTGTAAGCACAACCACTCAAGTGCATAATTGGTATAGACACTGCATTGTGAATGAGGGCCTACCGTGAAGGGTACAAGTGCCCCTTCCAGTCTACATTAACCAGGTACTCTGGTCACCTCCTGGTCAGGCTAGGGGAACAGTCTTTTAGGCTGACTTCCCTGGTATTGCAAAATTAGGACCAGTAAAAAAGGCTTATAATCCCAGCACTCAGGAAACGCCTAGGTATGAGGCTAGCCTGGGCTACGTAGTAAGTTCCAGGCCAACCATTATATAATGAAGCCCTGTCTGAACAAAACAAAACAAAAAATGGTCTTTTCTCAAGTGGTTTTTCTTTGTGTGTCCCCCTCCTCCTCTCTCCTCCCTGCCTGCCTCCCTCCTTCCCTTCTTCCTTCCTTCCCTCCCCTCCCCCCTCTCTTCTCTCTCTCTGAACCAGGGTTTCCTCTGTAGTTCCAGCTTGTCTTGAGTCCACTTTGCAGGCAGAGCAGGTAGGAACCACCACACCAGGTTTCCCAATGGTCTTTACTTTGCGTACAGTTGGCCAAGCTGGTAAAATCGTGAAAGGACCAGTAGTCCCCAGAGACAGCAGAAGAGGCGGAGCCAGGACAGCTGTGGCAGAGAAGATGCAGCGGTAGTTTGAGTGCTGTGGCAGCAGCATGGACAATATCAGTGACGGCAGCAGGAGCTTTAAGAACCACAGGTCACAGCATCCTGGACCCTAGTGCTCCACTGCCAACTGCCACCAAAGGTCAAAGGTCGAGGAATCCTGATCTCCCCGGTCTACACAAAAGCTTGTGAGCCTAGGGAGCTGAGAGCATTAAAGTTGGGGGTGGATGACTTTGAGCGCTTCGCCAATAGAGGGCGCCACCTGCTACGGCTTCTGCGCACCGCTACCATCTGGTTATCAAAAGCAGGGGGGCACAAGCCGCCGAAGGTCTGGCAAGGCAGCTCAGTGGGTAGAGGTGTTTCAGTACAAGCCTGACCAGATCCTGAGCGTGACCTTGGGGCAAAGGTAAAGGCGGGAGTGAGAAGAGGCTCCGTAAACTGGCCTATGACCTTCACATGCGGGCCACAGCAGGTGCATGAGCGTCCCCACACCAATAATTTTTAAAAACTGCCTCAGACTAGCGCTAAGCTTCTCTTCTACCCCGACTTCTACTGAGAAAGGGTGACAGGCCTCTGGCCAGCTGTTGGTGCCATCACCTACACAATCCAAATCCTTAAAGTGAGAGAAAAGGTAACCAATGGGTCTGTCATCTTTCCTCACTGGCCTTATAAACCCAACATGTCTCCAAAGTAAGACTTCACAGTATAATCCTCGCTGTATTGTAAACGACTCTCTCCCTCCTCAACAGCTTCTTTTTTTTTGAAGCACGTCGGTATGCATTGTGTGCTTGTACTGTACCCGAAGACACAGGCACAAAGCCGTGCCCTCAAAGGGTTAAACAGTGACACTGAGTCATCTGGGAACCCAGGGAGAGCAAACCTTCACGGGGCAAAGAAGGCAACTGTCCCTGAGCTTGAGATGCCCCCTAAAGCAGAAGCACCCATCTGCTAACAGCCACCTTGACCTTCAAGCAATGAGGACTTCTTTGGGTCACCTCAGAGGACTACAGCAGAAACATTACTGAACAGAACTACACCTTCATCTGGATTCCTTCATTAGGCATAACCTTGCCCTTTGCCACAATTCTTCCTCTGTGTAAGCCAAGTCATCACCCTAAAGTCGTCCTTGGGGCTCAGCGGGAGATCGTCATAGAAGATGGGCAGGAAGACTGTGAGAGTCTGAGGGAGCAGATGTCTGTAGTCAGAGAGCATTTGCCAGGCACGACTGCAGTGCAGTTGGACACAGGAACTCAGAGCCGTTCCGATTGCCTGTGTAAGACCTGCATGAGGCCGGGCGGTGGTGGCGCACGCCTTTGATCCCAGCACTTGGGAGGCAGAGACAGGCGGATTTCTGAGTTCGAGGCCAGCCTGGTCTACAGAGTGAGTTCCAGGACAGCCAGGGCTATACAGAGAAACCCTGTCTTGAAAACAAAAAAAAAAACAAAACAACAACAACAACAAAAAGACCTGCATGAGATCGAGGCACCCAAATGCCCAGTGTGGGAGGATGGGAGAGGGACTCACGATTCCCACACTTATGTGAGGAGATACTGGCCACAGATGGCTACTGGGGGAGGAAAACTAAGGTTTCTTCAAAGATGTGGCCCCTGAGCCACATCTGTCCCATACCCATACACACATAGGCAGCACTGAATGGACTTGGTGTGTGTGTGTGTGTGTGTGTGTGTGTGTGTGTGTGTGTGTGTGTGTACATATGCATGTGTGTGCATGCATGCGTGTGTTTGGAGAGAGAGAGAGAGAGAGAGAATACAGATTCAGGGATAGGGAAGGAATTGGAGAGGAGGGAACAGAGACATTATTTGATCCAAATGTGTTATACACATGTATGAATATTAAACATTTTTAAAAGGGGTCACTAGGTTCCTTTATCTCCTCCAAATGTCACCACACCAAACAAACCTCTCTCTGCCTTTCATGATTACCTGTCTGCTTAACCCGCCTGTCAGGATGGGAGGCCACACCTGGCTTGTGAGGACTGCTGGAGCCTAGGTTTGGTCTGGTTTGTTTCACCCTAAAAAACTTCTGTTACAAAACCACACAGCGTGCTTTTTCTCTCAAACATTTTCTCTGGTTGGGTTCCATCCATTAGCTCACAGACCTCTGTCAGTTCCACAGCATTTGTGTGACTCCTGATGTGACCTTTCCCATGATGCTTTCTTAAGGAGTCACTATTTTGGCACGACTCTTGCCCTGATTCTTAACTGCTGAGCCACCTCCCTCTAGCCCCGGGTGCACCATTTTTAAAGGTTCTGTTAGTGATTCTAAGGGAAGCCAGGTTTAAAAGCGGCCGGTAGTCTGTGAGGGATGCTTGCTAAAAATGGTTAATTGAGTCACCTGGTGACTGTCCCCCATTGGCAAGGAATGCCCAAGGGGAGTTAAAACAGAATAGAGCTGTCCACCTGCCAAGTTCTCTCTCACACACACACTAAAGAGAACAACACAACAACAACAACAACAACAAACCTATGAGGTTTGCTCAGACTTTCCCTGTTTGATTCTTCCCTTCATCAAGCCTTGCAGAGTTTGTACCTCAAACATTGTCACAGAAGCCTGGTGCTACAAAAAAATCTATGTACTATACATACACAGATTAATACATAGACTAAGGTAAAGTATCGTGACATGTAAGTCAAACAAGTTCGTTTAGTTTTTCTTTTCTTTTTTTTTTTTTGTAAAACTAAAATAAAGTATGTATTTATTTTATGTATATGAGTACACCATTACTCTCTTCAGACACACCAGAAGAGGGCATCAGATCCCATTACAGATGGTTGTGAGCCACCATGTGGTTGCTGGGAATTGAACTCAGGACCTCTGGAAGAGCAGTCAGTGCTCTTAACCGCTGAGCCATCTCTCCAGCCTTTGTTTAGTTGTTAAACCCTCAGCAAACTGGATACACCAAGTCCAAAGAATAGTTAAGCAAGCGCACTTGACAGAAGGCATTCACACAGCGGATGACAAAAGCCAGCAGTGCTGTTGAGTTTAGAACATACTTTCTAGTTCCCCTTAACAGGTAAGGACAGCTCTCAGCTGCCCACAACAGCGACAAAAGACATGCTTCAAAGGACATCCTGCTAACAGTAAAGGGTAAACACATCTGTAGAGGTTCCATTAAAGGTCTCTAAATACATAAACCCTGACAATGGGCAACCAGGTCTGAATGGCCCTTCACTGAAGTCCAAGTCAGCACAGTTAGGGGTAGAACAAGTCAGCATCTAACAAAGCATCATTTGAACCAGGATTTGCAAGTCTAAAATTTTGGCTGGTCTTTATAATGTTAAAAACCTTTTTTAAAAGTATAAATTAGGATGAAATGGTTTCTCTTTACTGTCAACTTGGCACAACCTAGGATTACCTGGGAAGAGAGTCTTAGTAAGAAATCATCTAGATCTAGGTAGCAAGTGGGCATGTCTGTGGGAGGTTTGTCTTGACTAATTGATGTGGGAAGACCTGGCCCACTGTGGGCAGCATCATTCCCTAGACAGGGGGCCCTTTTCTGTTTAAGTAGAGAAAACAAATACTTGTTAGAAAGTAAGCAGGCAGGAAAGGATCCATATATTTATTTGGAGAAGGCTATTTCTCCACTCACACCAGCTGGGATCCTTTGTTACCCACCAGCCCGGCTGACTTCACTCCTTCCAGTCTGCCCTGGTGGGTGATGGTGCCTGGATACCCTGAGGGCAGAAGCAGACTCTGGAAAGCACTGAATCTTGGAACTGTGGTGGTTTGAATAAGAATAGTCCCCATAGGTTTATACATTCAAATGCTTAGTGTCCGGTTAGTGGAAGTATTTGGGAAGGATCAGGAGGTGAGGCCATGTCATTGAGGGTAAGCTTCACAGTTTCGAGGGCCCAGTCCAGGACCGGTTAGCCCTCTAGAGTCTGTCCCTCACCCCTCTATGCCTCTTTCTGCCTCTCAGTTGCTGTCTTAAGATGTGAGCTCTCAGGGGCTGCTCCAGCACCACACTCCTCTTGCTGCCAGGCTCCTCTCTTGATGGTCATAACTCACCCTTGGGAACTGGAAGGCCCTCTATAAACTCTTTTTGTATAAGTTGCCTTAGTCATGATATCTATTAACAGCAATAGAAAAAGGAACTAGATAGGAGCCATTCATTCCTGTACAGTGACACCCTATGAAGGGTTGTATTCGAAGAGGCCGTAGGTGAAATCTAGGACACTATGGAATCTCCTATGTACCGCACTCTTCGTACACATACATAGGCTAAAATCTAACTCATCTATCAGGCTCATTATAAAGTTAATAACAAGGATTAATAATGAAATAGATCTCAGCTGTAGAGAAAGGGTGAGTCATGTGATGGAATTTCATCATATTGTTCTGAGCAGCAACTTAAAATGTATGACTTGTTTCTGGAACTGTCTGCTCATATCTCCAAACAGCAGTTAACTGGCGACTGAAACCACAGTATGTGAAACACTTGCCATGTCTGACACCATTGAACCCTGACGCTTGCAAGCCACCTTTGCTGGTTTGATTTAGAAGCAAATCTAAGCGAGAAATTTACACATAGAAATGGACTGAGTAGGGGCTGGAGAGATGACTCAGCGGTTAAGAGCACTGACTGCTCTTCCAGAGGTCCTGAGTTCAAATCCCAGCAACCACATGGTGACTCACAACCATCTGTAATGGGATCTGATGCTCTCTTCTGGTATGTCTGAAGAGAGTAACAATGTACTCATATACATACAACAAATAAAATCTTTAAAGAAAAAAAAAAGAAATGGACTGAGAAAAAAAAATCAATATTGTCTTTAACAATATCAAATATCAATTTTTCTGTTAAGTTACATTTTGTCTTTTTGTTTTTCAAGACAGAGTCTCATGCGATTCAGGCTGGCCTAGAGTCCCCATGCAGCCACAGGTGAGCCTGAACTTCCAATCTTCTTAGAAGTGTGTCACTACACCTAGCTTTAAGTCTGTTTTTTTTATTATTTTTCATTATGTATATGTGTGTATGAGTGTGTGTGTGTAAGTGTGAGTCTGTGTGTATTTGTATGTATGTATGTATGTATGTGTGTTTGTGTGTGTGTAAGTGTGTGTGAGTACAAGTGTGTATGGGTGTGCGTGTTTGCATGTGTGAGTGTGTATAAAGGCGTGTGTGAATATAAGTATGTGTGAGTGTGAGTGTTTGCATCTGTGTGTGCTTTCATGTATATGTGTACTTGAATGTGTGTGTGCTTACATGTGTATGCTTGCATGTGTGTGTGTGCTTGCATGTGTATGTGTGTCTTTGCATGTATGTAAGTGTGTGTGAGTACAAGTGTGTATGGATGTGTGAGTTTGCATGTGTGAGTATGTATAAGTGTGTGTGTGAACATGAGTATGTGTGAGTGTGTGTTTGCATGTGTGTGTACGTTCATGTATATGCGTGCTTGGATGTGTGTGTGTGTGTGTGCACTTGCATGTGTTTGCGTGCTTGAATGTGTGTGCTTGCATGTGTGTGTGTGTGTGCTTGCGTGTGTGTGTGTGTCTTCATGTGTGTGTATGTGTGTGCATGTAGATAAATGAATGTGACTGTACTTGCCTGCAGAGACCAGAGGCATGTGGCTATGAGCCACCACCCGACATGGATACTTGGACCCAGACTCGGGTTCTCTGGCGTGGCAGCAAGTGCCCTTACCCACTGAGCCAGCTCTTCAGCTTCTACACCCAGCTTTGTGGTTTTGTCTGTAAAGATCTAGTAAAAGAACCACGTGCGGTGGCTTGTATTCTTGCGTTTGGCCAAAGCAGGAAATTGCTTCAAGATTAAGGCCAGCCTGGGGTATATAATAAGTACTAGACCAGCCTAGGTTACATGTAAAGGACCCTGTCTCTAACAAAATCAAACAACAAAATACATTAAAGAGGGCGAAAAGACACAGAGCCTCACGGCTTTTCATTGCTATGCGAGCCCTCACTCATCATCGCTGTGGCAGTTGATTATGATGGTCCATTTAATAGGATTGAGAATCACCATTAAAAAAGCCCACCTCTGGGCATGCTTGGTGAGGGAGTCTCTCCAAGTTTTAACTAACGACTTAATTATTAATTTTAATTTAATAAATAATTAGATAACCATTAATTAATTGTTAATGCTTAATACTAATAAAGTACTAACTGAAATAGGAAGGCCCACCCGAATACGGGCGCCACTATTTCATGGGGTCCTGGATTGAATTAAAAGAGGGAGGAGAACCAACATCTGCTCTCTGCTTCCGGAACACCTGCCACGAACTCCCAAGGTCCCGCAGTCCTGCCATTCCTGCCTGCTAGTTAAACCAGATCCTTCTTTACTTAGATTTTTTTTTTTTTTCACAGAGACAACACAAGTCACTGATATAATCCTCAGTCCCACTGTATTGGTTCCTTTTCTGTTGCTGGGCTAAAACAAGATGGCCACAGCAACTCGGGGAAGGAAGTTCATTGGGGCTTCCCGGTCCGGAGGAGAACGTGCATACATCACGGCAGCAAGGTATAGAGACAAGTGGCAGGAAAGGGTTTCAGGAGCAAGAAGCTGAGAGCTCATGGAAGTGCAAACAACGGAACGACCTGAAAGTAGGCGGGGCTTTTTACTCCCAGGTCCTCCAGCAAGGCCAAACCAAAACCTCCCCGAACAGCGCCATCAACTGGACCAATAATTCAAGTATCTGAGCCTATGGGGGACATGTCTCACTCAAACCATCTCCCCTACCCTGCACTCAAAGGATTGTGTGAATAGATAAGTCTGCTTGTCTTTCCCCTAACTACACTGTCAGTCAGTTTTTGTCAACTTAACACAAGGCAAGAGAGAGTCTCAACTGAGGAATCGCCTCCATAACACTGGCACAACTGTGGGGCATTTCATGACTGCAGAGTGCTGAAATAGGGCCCAGTTCACCATGGGCACTGCCATCTCCGGGCAAAGAGGTCCTGGGCTGAGCAAGCCAGAGGTGGCAAGCCACTGACCAGCATTCCTCTGTGGTCTCTGCTTCAGTTTCTGCCTTAGCTTCCCTCGGTGATGGACTGTAACCTATAAGCCAAATAAGCCCTCTCTTTCTCAAGTTACTTTTGGTCTGTGCTTTATCAAAACAACAAAAAGCACACTAGGAAATCCACCTTGTATTTGGGGGTTGCTGATGGTTTTGTTTTGTTTAGTTTTGTTTTGTTTTTAGAACGGAAACAAACAAACAAACAAAAAACCCCAAACCCAAACCTAAGCCCAAAACCAAACCCAGATGGCAAAAGGGTCATCATTCTTCTGGTAAGGCTCCAACTAGCCAAAGCAGAATATCAGGGATTCAACTGATGAACCCAATAAGCAAACTGTGGACCCCATGATGTTGGCATGGTCCCATAAGTCCATGGTCAAAGGCAGTTCCTGTCACTAATCAGCCATTGGATTGTGAAAACGTGACACAGCCTAGGACCAATGCTGTTTTACAAAGGGGATGAATTCACGTGCAGAACATGGAAAATGGAGATTTATATTTAGAAGATATATATATATATTCCTTCAGCTAAAGTAGAAAGCTTTACTCAAAGGGGATCTTGTAGGGTCTAGATGGATGGCTTAGCAGCTAAGAGCACTTGCTGAGAACACAGGTTTAATTTACAGCACCCACAAGACTGCTTACTCTGTAACTCCAGTTCTATGGGATACGACGCCCTCTTCTGGCCGCCAGAAGCACTGCACACACATGGTGCCCATACCCCATGCAGGCAAACATTCATACACATAAAGTTTTAATTTTTTTAAATGAGAAAAAGGGGAGTTTTGTAAGAGTCTGGTGGGCCGAATGACAGCCAGAGTGTCAGTCATTGCTAATCATAATCAGGAAACACCAATTCCCAAATGAAGTCTAGACTGTGAAGGTCAGTATCTTACATTAGGAAATGACTCTAATATCTAAATGTCTAGAAACTACTTAGAAAAACACCTGAAAAATCCACCTGCCTGTGGTTTTCTCATCACATAACACTTGAAATGTGGCTAGTGAGAGGAAGAAATGAGCTCTGTTGTAATTAATTTAAATCCTAATTTAAAATTCATATTTGGTTCAGTTATGTAAAAAGCTCAGAACAATTTGCATATATATTTCAACTGCAAATGCTATGAACTTTAATATAAATGTTTTAGATTCTCTTGAACTTGGCTGTGCTGATGGAGCAAAATAAGTCTGAAATTCTTTTGTTGTTTTGTTTTTGCTTTTTGTTTTTGTTTTTTTGAGACAGGGTTTCTCTTTGTGTAGCCCTGGCGGTCCTGGAATTCACTTTGTAAATCAGGTTAGCCTCAAACTCACAGAGATCTGCCTGCTTCTGCCTCTCAAATGCTGGGATTAAAGGCATACACCACCATGCCCAGAAAGTCTAAAATTCTTACACATAAGAAAGAAATGTAAAATACGTCCTATTCTGATTTTATATATGAAAATGATAATATTTTAGGTATTAAGTTTCTGTTGAGTAAGACTATTGAAAAGCTTTAACAAGTGGGGAGGGATTTCTGTGGCTACACCCGTGTACTGGCTGGTTTTGTGTCCACTTGACACAGCTGGAGTTATCACAGAGAAAGGAGCTTCAGGGGAGGAAATGCCTCCATGAGATCCAGCGGTAAGGCATTTCCTCAATTAGTGATCAAGGGGGGAGGGCCCCTTGTGGGTGGTGCCATCCCTGGGCTGGTAGTCTTGGGCTCTATAAGAAAGCCAGCTGAGCAAGCCAGGGGAAGCAAGCCAGTAAGGAACATCCCTCCATGGCCTCTGCATCAGCTCCTGCTTCCTGACCTGCTTGAGTTCCAGTCCTGACTTCCTCTGGTGATGAACAGCAATGTGGAAGTGTAAGCTGAATTAACCCTTTCCTCCCCAACTTGCTTCTTGGTCATGATGTTTGTGCAGGGATAGAAGCCCTGACTGAGACAACCCACAGGCTTTTGTGGAAGAGGCGCCATGTTGTGTGTTTATGAGTCAGTAATGCATGTGGTCACATCAGTGCACAAGTGAGTGATCAGAGTTATTTTTGTATCTTTTCCTTTACATATAAAACACATATGTAAGATGCATATAAGACACAGACATCCATCTTGCCTTCTCTGTGCAAGTTAGCTCCACATTCTGCTGCTCCATCATGGCTTCTACTGTGGTGTGTTATATATGGTGTAGCAACGAAGTTCTGTTGATTCTGTAAAATTATTTTTAATTGGATATAGGGGTGTGTGTGTGTGTGTGTACATGCAGATCACATGTACATGCATGTGAGTGCAGGTGCTCTTGGAAGCAAGAGGCACTGGCTCCCTGGAAGCTGGAGGTAGAAGGTTATGAGCTGCCTGACAGGGGGATGCTGGGAACTGAACCCAGCTCCTCTGCAAGAGCAGCCAGTGCTCTAACCACTGAGCCATCTCTCTTTGTTGACTGGATTAACTCTGTAGATCTTAATTTTATATTTTTGATGTTGGGGACTAAGCACATGGCGTGTGACTCAGCTATACCCCTAGTCACTGTCATCTTTAAAATTCAAAGCAGGCAGTCCTGTATGTTGACCACCTCGACGGCAGAATCACTCACAGTACCTGGAGATTATTGGTCTCGGAGCAGTGTGTGCTATGAGGAAAACAGACCTGACATTCAGGGGCAAAACCAAGCTAGCAGACACTCATGTGGTTTCCCGTTGGGTCCCTTCTCCTTCCATCAGCTCTAGCCAGCCACTCCCCTGCATCCTCAGCTTCTGCTCTTGGCTACACATAGTCTTGCTTGACATGGCTTTTCCCTCCACCAGGCCATCTTTCCCTTCAGAGACCATTTAAAACTCACACGGTACCACAGAGCTGCCCCTTTCCAAATGAAAGACTGATGGTAATTTTCCCCATCTGACCATATCCTAGGATGAAAGAATTTGGGGCTCCCAAGTCAGAAGGGAGTATGAACCGTTAAATATGGATTTACAGAAGGGGGCTGTCATACTGCCAACCCCCACGCCCCCGCCACCATTGTATTCTTCTGTCCTCACTTGGATTGCTCTAAGTCTGTCTACTTTACTGATCCTAATGAAATAGCGTTGAGAGTAGACGGAAAGCTGTAGTGTAAATGTCACACGGACAGTGTCCTGAAAGGCTACAACTGATGAGCCACCTACTTAAAAAGTGAGCCTCTCCATTTTGCCACATTCACTCTGAGGACTGAGACTATTCGTCATAGCACGGATATAAAGTTTCCAGTCTAATGTTTACTTCTGATGTTAGTTGCATCTGGGCCTTCCTTCCTCTGGTGGTAACTGATCAATGGCCATTACTTGGTACCTATGACCAGAGTACTCTGTGGCCATCCAACATTGACAAGGTAAGACCGGCAGACCAAGTTAGTACAGCTTCTAAAGCTTCTTCGAGTAAAGGACAGAGGAGGCGCTGGACACCTAGCCTGACAGGATGGCATGTGACCTGCATAAAAAGACAAACAGGCTTGCGGACATTTCCCCAGGAACAACTTCCACAAGTCCACCTCTGGGAAGCACAATGTTGTCCATAGAGGGGAATGCACAGTGGAATATGCCCACCTGGGGGAACCCACAAATAGAATAAAAGCCCTTGACAAGATCACTTCCAACTTGTTTGTTAAGAGTGGTGTCTTCGGGGTCCTTCCTGATGTCGTGTGTGTGTGTGTGTGTGTGTGTGTGTGTGTGTGTGTGTGTGTGTGTGTACCATACTTCATTTTCCTGGGAGGCTGTCCTATATAGAAAGTTGTTATATAGCCAAGATGCATAGATGTCCTCAAATTGTCTCAAGGTAAACCAGAAGGCTAAATAGCATCATGAAAGGCTTATTTAACATTTAAATGGTCCAAGGTTCTCCGTCATGTCTTCCCTGACGTAGGCTCTTCCTTCTCTATGGCAAACTCTCATAAGTAGCTTCTACTAGGTAAATGCAGGAGGTGAGAGAGTTGGGGCTGAACACAGCTGATACAAGGTCCCTGTTGTTTTAGTTCAATAATTCAGCCCATTATTACTAAGAAATAACACCACCGTCACCTTTTGCCTTCAATACATCTTATTTAAAGAACATATTTTCTGTTCAAAGTATCATTTCTGAAAACTCTTTAGAAAATTGTTTCTTTTTTCTTTTCTTTTCTTTTTTTTTTTTTTTTTTTGAGCCATGGTCTCTTGTTACTCAGGCTGACCTCAACTTTGTTATCCTCCTGCCTCTGCCTCCGCCTTCTGTGTACTGAGATTACAGGCATGGGCCATCATATCCAGCTATTCATAGCTTTTTAAAAAGACTGAGCTATGTGGCTTTTTAATTATACTCTTTAATGTGTGCAGTGTGTGTGCGTGTTTACATGTGTGTGTGTGTGTGTGCGTGTGTGCGCGCACACGTGCGTGTGCATCTGTGTGCAGGTGAGTGTATGTGGAGACCTAAGGTTGACATTGAATGTCTTCATCTCACTCCACCTTATGTGTGAGCCCGGGTCTCTCAATGAACCCGGAACTCACCATTGCATCTAGTGTGTCTAGCCAGAGTGTACTGTCTTTTGCACGCTAGGATCATGGATGGATCACCATATTAGGTGAGCTTTTCCCATGGGTTCTGGCCACATCATACATTAAAAAAAAATCATGTCAATATAAAATATAGGCCTGACCCAGGGAAGTCACAACCCTGAGAGTTCTGCTGCCTCTTCTGCCTCTCCCACCATTACCCTGTTCTGAGGCCCTGTCATCCTTTTCCTGGGTCATCCTGGCCATCGATTCTCCCCCTCTCTATTCTTAGCCAAGACTCAGAAACGGAGGAGGAGTGAGGCCAAGCTGATCTGTGTTTAAAAACCACTTGGACTGTCCAGTGACTTCAGGGTAGATTAGATAAAGCAAGACCCTTTGGCAGGAAGCAGTATCAATGCTCTTGTTACTGAACTGAGCACCCCACTCAGGAACTCCCTGGACCAGGGAGCTTCTCTCCTCTCCAGCGCTTGGTCATACTCTCTCCTCTGCCCTGAAGTCTTCTTCAGGTTCACTTGTCACAGCTTTTATTAAATGTTCCTCAGCCCATTCTGTCCCACATGAGATGACAAGTCAAGCCTTCCTCTGAACACTCTTCAGGCCAGTGTCCCTCGGTCCCAGCAAAGGCCTGTGTCTTAGTCAGAGTTTCTATTCCTGTGCAAACATCACGACCAAGAAGCAAGTTGGGGAGGAAAGGGTTTATTCAGCTTACACTTCCACACTGCTGTTCATCACCAAAGGAAGTCAGGACTGGAACCCAAGCAGGTCAGGAAGCAGGAGCTGATGCAGAGGCCATGGAGGGATGTTTCTTACTGGCTTGCTTCTCCTGGCTTGCTCAGCTTGCTTTCTTATAGAGCCCAAGACTACCAGCCCAGGGATGGCCCCACCCACAAGGGGCCCTCCCCCCTTGATCACTAAATGAGAAAATGCCTTAGAGCTGGATCTCATGGAGGCATTTCCTCACCTGAAGCTCCCTTCTCTGTGACTACTCCAGCTTGTGTCAAGTTGACACACAAAACCAGCCAGTACAGCCTGCCACAGGCAGGACATTTCTTTAAATAGAATTTTTTCTCCCTACAAATTCTCCATATTTCCTTTTTCATCAAAGCTGCCTGACTGTGAAGCCCACAGAAGACAGGAGCTTGGCCTGATCGCTTGCTGTGGACCACACGTGTAAGCGGTTTAAAGATGGGACAGGAACGATCCCGTAGACACGTCCAGCTTGCATGGATGCTCGGGACACGTGCGCCTTGCCTACTGATAAAATCTCTGGGTTCAGAATTTATTTGGTTTTTCTAGGAAGGCAATCAGTTTCTCCAAGTAAATAGAGCAGACAGCATCCTCCACATGGGAAAGAGACTTTGATCAGTCAGTAAAGAATTAGATTAGTTCAGTGAGAGCTCTCTCCAAGCCTGGTTTTCTTCCAATTTGGCCAAAGTGGTTGAAAGGTTTGGGAGTAAATTAAGTCCGCGGATTATAAATGACATGTAGGAAAAGTTAATATTCTTACAGAGAACCGTTCTCGGTGGTGCCAACCCATTGGAAAACAAACAAAAAGACCGATCTCAGAAATACTCTTTCAAGTTGGGTGATCGTGACACGCATTAAGAATTCACTCCAAGTTCACTTTGAGCTTTATAGACACTCAAAACCGGGATTCCACGAGCATAATGATAAAGTTTAGCTTGTTGAATCCATGCAGAGAAATCAGGTGAGGAGAGGCTCCATACCTGAGTTTAGATGTCGAGTTCCTGCTTAGAGCATGAGGCAGAAAGAACCACAGAGATAAAGTGATGGTATCCTCCAGGGGTGACAAGAATGCTAGCTAAACCTCTCATACTCATTCACAAGATGATTCTCATTCAGCAGACTAGTAAGAACCAGCCCAAGCTGCAATGTGCTAGGGAGCAGAGAAATGATGGTTGCACTTCAGTGCAGACAAACTTGGGCAAGGCATGATTATCCAACCACATCACCATTGCTATAATGGAGGTATGTAGAAAGGGTACACAGGAAGGGTGGGGAAGGCATGACCCTGGGGGTGACATTGGAACTCATGTTTGAGAAAAGAGCATGGCCCAGGTCCCAAATGTTCACGGCCCATGTCTATAGTGCAAGCTCTGGAACCACAGCCCACACTGATACCATGCTGGGTGACCTGTCCTAGCTCATGGGTACCTTTAGCTGGGCATGTCAGCGCAGACTTGTAACCACAGCACTTGGGGGCATGAGCTAGGAGTTAGGAGTTTGAGTTCACCTTGGGCTGCTCTGTATGGGGCTATCTCAAAACAACAACGACAACAACAATACTAACAATGACAACAACAACAATGACAGCATCAACAATGGTGACAACAACAATAACAATGACAACAATAACAATGGCAACAATAACAATGGCAACAATAACAATGGCAACAACAATAACAATAACAACAACAATGGAGACAACAGCAATGACAACAAAGCCCCAAACAGGCCAGTAAAGAGTCACACCTAAACAACAACTGCACTGAGTTAGAATTTCAAAGAGAGGTATTCTATCTTTACCTCTTTGGATGGTTTACGTTCTGAGGTCTAGAAACATCTCTCTACCAAAATGTCCTCCATGGAAAGTCTGTATTTACTTGCTAACAGGTCATGAACTCACTGGGAGGTCAGTGGTAACCCTGTAAACAAGTACTGATTTAGTAAACTAATAATAACAGCTCCCATTCAGCAGTTGCAACAAAAAATACCAAACACTTTGTAAACATTGACTCATTTAATTATTATGGCTTATTTTATAGCTATATTTATAATTGTACATTTAAAATATACATATATTTGTAATACATATTTATAATTGTATCATACATATCAGATATAAATATCACATATTTATAAGTATATAAAATGCATATTATTAGACTTTTAATATTATAGTATTAAATTCTAAAAAAGATTTAGTTTTATTATATATATATGAGTATTTGCCTATATATGTGTGTGTGTGTGTGTGTGTGTGTGTGTGTGTGTACAATGTGCATGCAGTGCCAACAGAGTCCAGAAGGAGGCGTCTGATCCCCTGGAGTTAAGGTTACAGATGATTGTGAGCTACTACGTAGGTGCTGGGATTCGAACCCTGGTCCTCTGGAGGAGCAGTCAGTGCTCTTAGCTGCTGAACCATCTCTCCAGCCCTTTATATTATTAACTTTTATCAGAACGAGAACTTTCTTAGAGTCACGTGTAGCTGAGGCAAAGCACATATGTCTAAGTGTTCCAAATCATTTAGAAGAATTCTTGTTTAGCCAAAAAAGTTAATCAAAGAAGCCTGGTAAATTCTTTCCACATTTTATATTACTATAAAATTTAATGGATCTAGTGGGGAGTAGAGGCTTTGCCTGGCATAGGCAAGGCCCCGGTTGATAGAAAAGAACAGTCTAGTAGCCAACAGATCATAAAAATAAAAAGAATGACAGAAAAAGGTAACGGACATAACTCGCCCTTCTAGAGAAACATACAAGACTTAGAAGCAGAACGTCGGTGTGCAGATTGAGAGCTCAAGGCCCTGGGTTTGGTCTCCAGTGCTGAAGGGAAGACGAGCCAGGCCTCTGAGTGGGTCCCAGTGTGTTGGGTCTCCTCACACTAGAACACAATGCAAAACCCAATGGGCCTTTCTCACCGTGTGACTCCTGATGTCATGTCTCTCTGCAGCAGGGCTCAGTGAAGACCCCGATTCACCTCGGTTATTGGCAAGAAAGAATACAAGTGAATCCCCCAAATGGAATGACGGTCCTGGCGCTGAGTCCTCGTGGCTTTGACTTTCTGGGGGGGAGACGGAGGCTCCACCTCGAGCTTGGCCCTCACAGCAGGTCTAGACATGGGCAGATCTTTCGCCATCAATTTAAGATTGTCCATAAAGAGCATTCCTGTCTTCTCCCCCTTGTGTGGATCCATAGCAGAAACCCCAGGAAACCATGAAGCTGGCTCGATCAGCTGGGTGGTCAGTCATCTTTTGATGTAAAATACCATCCAATCCCAGACTCACATGGGAAGGCCATTCGAGGAACAAGCTCAGCACTTTATTGGTCTCAAACCCACGGGACATTTTTATTCTCCTGGCCCAAGGGGTGACAGTCTCTTAGTCACCCCCTTCATCATAACCCTTGTCTGGCAGGACAATATGACATTAATGAGCTCAGGGGGCCGGTTTGAGGGCTGCTATTCTGTGTCTGGGGGACACTTGAGAATGGTTGATTGTGTCCTTCATTGTTAGAGAACGCACACTCCACGATCTGTTCTCTCCTCGCCCGAGACCATTTGTTAATCGGAAAATGACATCTCGCTTTTCACTTTAACTGCTTTATTTACTTCTTTGTTTGCATGCTCATATTCACATGTGCACGCCCATGGACCAGGTATGGAAGTCCCAGAACAATTTGTGGAAGTTTTTTTTAGCTTCCCATAGGTCCTTGGGATCAAACTTGGGTTGTCTGGCAAGATGGCTCCGTTGTTTGACCCACAGAACCATCTTGTCATGATTTTCTTGCAAGTGTGATCATCTTTTCAAAGAAAACAAGCCAGACGCAGGTATCAAACTCCCTCTCGTGTCTGCCTTCTAGACTTAACATACGTTAACATAGATCACAGATCAGATGTGGCATGACATGACAGAAAGAAAGAGGACTACTTTAAAATGGGAGGGGATCAGTGGAGGAAGGCAGGAAAGGGCTATGGGGGTGACTCTCATCATATATGTGTATGTGTATGTATATTACACACACACACACACACACACACACACACACACACACACTACTGACCAAAACCAACCTGGGGAGGAAAGGGTCTATTTTGTCTTATGCTTCCAGGTTACAGTCCATCACAGAGGGAAGCCAAGGCAGGAACCTGGAGGCAGGAACTGCAGCAGAGACCAGGGAGGAACCAGTACTTGCTTACTGGTGTTTCCTCTACCCCTTGCTCAGTCTGCTTTCCTATACAGCCCAGGACTACCTACCTCACAGAGACAGCACCCCCCACAGTGGGCTGGGCCCTCCCGTATCTATCATCAAGCAAGAAAATGGCTCCCAGGCAATCTGACAGAGGCAATTATTCGACTGAGAGTCTTTCTTCTCAGATATGTCTCAGATTGCCTGAGGTAGACAAACACTAACTAGCACGCACAGGGGTGAGTATGGCCCACATCTATAATCTACCTGAGTGAAAATGCTTTTATAAAACCTATCACGCGGTACAGTGAATACACTGTGATCAGAAAGACTAAGGACCCGCTGTGTGTCGAGAGCATGCATGTACGCATGCGCACACTGAGAACAGCCCCAGGGCCACGGAGCCCACCATGAGGCAAGTAAACCTCTGGGTGGGTGGCTACTAAGGATGCAGGAAGCTCATTAGAAAAATAGCGGGTTAGTTTAGAGGTGCTGAGCTAGAAAGGAACTCTGGGTAAGACCATACTGACATTCAATTTCTAGGCTTCATTCTTAGAGGAGATTTATTTTAAAAATCTGATCTTTGGAAAGTACAATTTGAAAAGCTTACTTACTACAATACACACACACACACACACACACACACACACACACACACACACACACAGAGTAATTGGCCTCTTAATAGAGGTTCATAACAGCCTCCAATTTAGGGATCAAGTTCTATCCACTGAGAGCACCCTTTTCTCATTTTTGGTTGTTTAGAATCCTTGCCTTTGGTGTAAAGCATACAATCCTTCACATTTTCTATGCTCACCCTCTGGCCTTCTGGATATTGGCCACGGTTTATGAAACTGAATGATGACCAAATGCGGGGCTACATGATTTATATTTCAGCGTCTCTAAAATGCCAGCAATTTTCTTAACCGCCATATTACAGGTTGTAGGGAAGAGAAGAAAAAAAAAAGCATCTTCAGACCAAGGGCTGCTGCCACCTCGAGCTGGAGACAACCCTGTTCAGGTTTATTGTTAGACACATAGTCACGTCATTGTTTATAGACATATACACACACATGTATTATTCCATATGCACATATGTACATGGAATATTAATACATGTATAGACATGTGCATATGTATCTAAACAAAAGAATCTATAGCCTTGCAGGGTGAGTTTTTCTCATATTCCAGCTATAGAACAGCAAGCCCTGCCAGGAAGCTGTGTAGGTCCGAGACTCCATCTCCTTTTGATCAGTAAAGTTCAACACCCACCCCACCAAACGTCTTTCGGCTTAGCGTTCACAGAGTTGCAGCAATGGCTGATACATACAAGGCTTGCACAGTGTCACTGTTTTCCGTGGGAATATTAAAATCACTTCCTATTCAAAAGGAAGAGACAAAGGGCCAGGTTTGTTCTATCTTCATAAGGAAGAATAACAGCCATTAGGGGACACACACACACACACACACACTACACACCATAAATACACACAAACCACACACACACCATGCCACAGAAAGAGAGGGGGGAGGGAGAGAGGTACAGAGAACAAACACAAGAACTTGCCCGGAAGTAGAATCATTTGATTATCTCTTAACCAGCAAACCATTTTATTGATGACCAAGCCCCGCCTACATAAATACAATGTTCAAATGGAATTTTACTCAAGTGTCACCCAAGTTAATCTAATACCCTGTCCTTTCCCCGGCTGCCAAAATACATATTTACCTGTTTGAAACCAAACTCAAAGAGGTCAGGCTAGTGTGTCGTATGCTCCAGCAGGAAGTCTCAGATGTGGACTTAATCACACATTTCCATAGTCTCACTCGCTCTTGTGGCCTTGGCTGAGAAATCCTGGGCTTCCAAAGCTGTGGTAAACTACTTCACACTCTGCCATTGATTAAGAATGACAGAAGCCTTCCGAATGTTGTTTATCAAATTAAGGCTGATAAACAGCACTCGGTGAAGCTCTGGACGCCTTCCTGAAGAAAGATCTCAACTCCCTTAAACTGACACATCAACAAACTCTTACAGCCCCGTGAAAAGCATTCGCCAAGATGGCTTAAACTTCCATCTGCAGCTCAGCAAATGACGGCACAGTAGAAAGGAATTAAGCCAAATCAGACTCATTACAGAGTTGACGTGCTGCTGGCAGAGTATAAACTTTCCCTGCTTAGCATCTGGGCGACTAGCATTGTAAATGCTTGTGCGTTCCATGAAAGAGAGAAACTGTGATTGTAAGAGTATATAGGTGAGTGGTGGGACACTGAAGGTCAATTGACAGAAATATGTCATTTACTTTGTCTCCCGGTAATGTGTGCACACAGCTCTTTAATCCCTAAGACACACTGAAGAGGAGCAGAGCCACTCAAAACTAAAGGGTAACTAACCGCCTCTGAATTTGTCCTGAGGGCAAACATTTTCCAAAGCATGGCAGCATGCTGTGTACACCCCACGATCATCCCGGATGCTCAGAGAATTGGGGGGAGGGGGCAAGGAACTGTGGGACCTGGGGGGACAGGACCAGCCTGGGGGGCGGGGGGGACACAGAGGCTTAGAGTCAAATGGACTCAGAATGCTACCACCCACACAGAGTAAGAAACAAAAACTCAGAAGTGGAACTTGGTGGTTTTGGGAGTCAGAAAACAGAGGCAGGAGGATTGCCACTAGTTCAAGGTCAGCATCGTCTATGTAGTGAGTTTTAAACCAGTCAGTGAGGGCTACGTAACAAGACCCTGAGGAAACCAAGGAAGACACTGAAAAGAAGGGGGTGGGGTGGGGGTGGGGCGAACCACAAACACACAATCAAAAGGAAGCTGACATGTCTCTTCCCATGGCTGTAGTGTCAAGAGTGAGTATCTGAAAGTTTCTACATCTAGGAAAATCTAAGCAAGCGTTCCTTCCTGGTCTAAGGCAAAAAAAAAAAAAAAAAAAAAAAAAAAAAAAAAAAAAAAAAAAAAAAAAAAAAAAAAAAAACAAAAAACAAGTACATTTCTTCTTCTTTAGTTATCCTGCAAGAAGAAATATTTCAAACTGTTCTTACAAAGCCAGCCCCATAAACACCAGGCTTCCTTCCAAATGTCCTCTGAAGTGAAGAATGTAAAAATATACAAAGCTAGCATCAACAGACTATCAAACCCATTCTCCAAAATGAGGTTCTCCAAGGCCGGCATGCCACACTGTCTTTGGGTCATGGGGCACCTCTCTCCGAGGGTTCTGAAACTCAAAGGGACTTCTGCATGAATATACCTAAATCCAGGTGTACTGCGTCTGCGATGTTCCAGAAATAACGCATGTCTGCACAGTCGATGATTAAGAAAGAGGAACCGAATAGTGTCCAGCATGTATGTCTCCCACTATGAAAGAGCAAGACGCATCGGTGGTATAGAACCTGTCTTAGGTTTCCATTGCTGTGAACAGACGCCATGACCAAGGCAACTCTTATAAAGGACGACATTTAAACAGAGATCCGGTCTAATATCATCATGGCAGGAAGCACACCAATGTCCAGGCAGGCATGAGGCAGGAGGAACTGAGAGTTCTACATCTTGTTCTGAAGACAAACAGAAGAGATCGTCTCCCAGGCAGCTAGGAGGAGAGAATCAAAGCCCAACCACACAGTGACACACTTCCTCTAACAAGGCCACACCTCCTAATAGAGCCACTCCCTGGGCCAAGCATATTCAAACCACTACAACACCCAAGAAGAAACTCATGGTCCAATAGGAAGTTTTATGGCTCCATCAAGTTTCTATTTTCCTATAGAAAAGGAAACTCCCACTGTTCTTCCAGTCTTCCTGAGAGATGCAACCTTTCAGCCCAAGTAACTGGGCTGGAGAGATGGCTCAGTGGTTAAGGCCACAGGCTCCTCTCCCAGCAGACTCAGGTGCGATTCTCAGTGTCCTCATGGCAGCTCACAATCACGTGTAACTCCAGGTTCAGGTGATCTGACGCCCTCTTCTGGCCTCCTCTGGCACTGCATGCATATGGCATATATATATACACACACACACACACACACACACACACACACACACACACACAGAGGCAAACCCTCAAACACACAAAATAAAAATAAGCAATTCTAAGAAAGAAAGGGAGAAAGAGAGAGAGAGAGAGAGAGAGAGAGAGAGAGACTATCTTATTGATATAGCCCACCACTTCAGGATAAAATAATATGTTTTAAATATTAATTAATATTAATAAATTTAAACTCCTGGATGGAATCTATGAAGTAAGAGAAAACAGGTTTAACTAAGTACGTTTTGCTCCACCAATGTCATCCACATTCCCAGGAAGTTTTAGACTTCGGAAAAGAAAGCTAATAAATTCAGAAAAAAATTTTTTATCACATTTATTAAAAGTCAGACTTACCTCTGATCTACTTAAGTGACAAATAACAATTTTCATTGCAATTTAAATTTTTAAAATTATTATTATTATTATTATTTTAATTTTGTGTGTAGGGGTGTTTTGCCTGCATATATGTCTATGCACCACTTGCATGCCTGGAGCCCATAGAGGCCAGAAGAGGATGTCAGACTCCCTGGAACAGGAGTTTCAGATGGTAAGTCACCGAGTGATGGTGGGAATGGAATCCGGGTCCTCTGAAAGAGCAGCCAGTTAGTTCCCTTAACCACCGAGCCATCTCTCCAGCCCTACACTGCTTTTTTTTTCTTTTTTTTTTTTTTGGTGCTTTTCGAGACAGGGTTTCTCTGTGTAGCCCTGGTTGTCCTGGAACTCACTCTGTAGACCGGGCTGGCCTCGAACTCAGAAATCCACCTGTCTCTGCCTCCCAAGTACTGGGATTAAAGACGTGTGCCACCACTGCCCGGCACCCTACACTACATTTTTAATCAGAGGTAAGTATTTAACTAAGACCATTATTTATTCATACAAATCTGGCCTGAAATGTTACAAAATAGGTCTTCATGATGCCATATGAATATCTCCTAAGACAGAAATAAACTACACATAGGAAGAACTAAATGTTATCACCGTTATTAGTCAGTGGAAGGAAGTCGGTTTGGTCATAGTCAGTTCATTAACACAGGTTGTTAGCATTCTGTCTAAACCCCACCCCACAGTTGCCTGGCAACAGCCAGGTGGGCCTGGCCCACTATAAAAGGGGCTGCTTGCCCCTCCTCTCTCTCTTGCCTCTTTCTCTTGCCTCTCTCTTACATCTCTTATCTCTTACCTCTTCCCATCCCCTTCCCTCCTCTCTCCACGTGGTCAGGGGCGGCCTCCACCTCTCTATTCTCTCCCTCTCTCTGCCTTTTCTCTGCCTCTACTACTCTCTTACCTCCCCTCCCCGTGCCCTAAATAAACTCTATTTCTATACTATACCTTCAAGTGTGTCTGGTCCCTCAGGGGGAAGGGATGCCTGGGCTTGGGCCTGCACACCCTTCCCCCACGCCTTCCTCCCCATAAACCCATATAACATCTCTCTCTCTCTCTCTCTCTCTATTTTTATAAACACATCACAGGTGAGATCCCCATAGCTGATGCTCAGGCCCCGGGAATTAAGCTGTACAGAGCATACACGAACAGGACAGAGAACGCCCTCATCAAAGCCCCTCACCCCTCAACAGCTGCAGCTCAGATCTGAGTCCAGCTCACACTGAATATTACAGAAGGCTGAAAAATGTAGATACCATCAATACGATCAATGCTCAGGACACGTGTAACCTGTCACTTAAACTGTGCCCCCAAGTAAATGAATGAGTCGCGGGCCTTCAAAGGCCTTGAAACAGAAGACTTTTCAAGATAGATACTTCTTATCATTCGAAGTATCTAAACCCTGACAACTTTCTCAAATATTCTGGACTGATCCCAATGTGGGAAATTATTCAGGCTGTGTCTCTTTACTGTCTACTTCTGTTCGCCTGTCAGAAAAGCATTTCGTTTCCTGTTTTTTTTTGTTTTTTGTTTGTTTGTTTAGATTTCTTTATTTTATCTGTATGAGTATTTTTCCCGAATGTATAACTGTGCATTAACTGGGCCCAGTGCCCAGGGCCAGTAGTGGGAACATTGTCTCCTCTAAATACTAATGACAGTTAGGAGCTTGCTACTGGTATCTAAACAGAAATACAACCTAGCAGAAAAACATCAGTAATGTGGGCAAATGATCATTCTAAAAGAAGCTAAAAGCATACATACATTTACACTTAATTCATTTAACTCACTTTAACTGGAGATCTGTCTATCTATCTGTCTGTCTGTCTATCTATCTATCCATCTATCTATCTATGTATCTACATATCTACATATCAATGTATCTATCTATGTATCTATCTATCTCTGTCTATCTATCTATCTATCTATCTATCTATCTATCTATCTATCTATCTATCTATCTACAAACATATCAGTGTCAATACTGGAGCTCAAAACTAGGGTCTCATGAATGCCAGACAAGCACTGTACTGCTGAGCTACATTGCCAGCCCTGGAGTCAGCTAAGTGACCTATTTGCATACACCTTTCAGAGTAGGAACAAATCAACACAAAAGAAGTAATCTCCCCCTCCTCCCCCCAGATGGGGTTTCTCTGTGTAGCCCTGGCTGTCCTGGAACTCACTCTGTAGACCAGGTTGGCCTCGAACTCAAAAATCCACCTGCCTCTGCCTCCCAAGTGCTGGGATTAAAGGCGTGTGCCACCACTGCCTGGCAAAAGAAATAATTTTGTTCCACTTGTGCATGTGTTTGATGTGAAGATGAGGGTGTGGGAGACTGCCCTGTAGACTTTTAAAAAAACATGGAGAACACTTGCAGATACTTAGCTTAGGCCCTTCAAAGAGGCTCATTCTAAAGAGAAGGTCCTCTGCAGCAAGAAAAAAGGTGTGTGTGTGTGTGCGCGCGAGTGTGCGTTTGTGTAGGCATGCATGGGAGAGAGAGAGAGAGAGAGAGAGAGAGAGAGAGAGAGAGAGAGAGAGATTTTATATACTTACACACACAGGGAGGAGGGCAGGGTGTGCCAGAGGCTAAGAACTGGCAGAAAGTATTAAGCAATAAAAATTTTAAAAGCTATAAGACATCAAGTTCCCAACAGTGCTCTTGATCCTTTGGTCCTTTTGGCAAATATAAAAACAATGCTGGGGCTGGAGAGACCACTAGGCGGGGTAAGAGCACTGGCTGCTCTTCCAGAGGACCAGGCTTAGAGTCCCAGCACCCACAAGGCAATTCCACAATCTTCCCGAGTCCCTCTTCTGGCCTCCATGGGTACCAGGCACAGAACTGATGCACAGACATTTATGCAGGCAAAACGCTCATACAAAAAATTAATAAAAAAACAAACAAAACACTATGATCAGTATTGGGGAATGGGTGGATGGCATCTACTGACCTCCTGGTTTGAACCATCAAATCACTTTCTCGAGTTTCAATGTTTTTTCCAAGTTTACAAAATGTGGATACTATATAACCCACGGAACAAAGAAACAATCATTTGGCCTCTTTTGCCCAAGGTAATCTCCGAAGACAGCATTCCTGCGTCACCATTAACTTTCACTCTCAAAAGTGTCCCAGTTTGGATGAATAATTCTGTGACTGCCCTATATATAAGCCATTGAGCATGGCATTTGACACAGAACGGCTGCGTCTGTTATTCTGGGGTTGCTGGAGCACAGCCTGCCTCAATTTTAATGAAGTGTGTCTTAAATTCAAAACAAACAAAACAATAACTAAGGTATAATAAACTGAGGGCCTCTGCGCCACATGTGTTCAGTGAGGACATGACTGCTACATTGAGGGGAAGGATTTTATGGTAAAGTCGAGGATTTTATGGCACAGCTCGAGGTGTCTGTAAGTGCCCAGAGCAGGGAGACAAAGTAGGAGACTGAACATGGCCAGCAGGGTGGAGAGAATGCGGGCAAAGGAGACCAAGAAAGAGGAGCAAGATGGGGGTGGGGGAGGGGAGGGGGCTAGAAAGAATTAGGGTGGGGCCTGGGAAGAAGAGCTGGGAAGAACCAGGATGCCATGGACTCTATAGCAGGCACATGTGTATCTGAGAGGACCTGGAGGCCAGCATACATACACTAGCAGGTACGACAAGTAGCCATTTGTCCCAAGTTTCTTTTGGGCCCGTCAGCTACCACCTCCAATCTGTCTCAACAACAAAGCCAGCAGTAGATCCTTCCCTGCTGGAGAACATGGGCGCTGGCATAAGGTATTGTTTCTCATTACGCTTCTTAACTGCTTCAGCAGAAGTGACCCCATGGCCACATCATCACCAAATAGTTACGAGCTCCAGGGGACAAGCAGCCCCCGCCCCTACCGAACACAGACAATAGAGCTTGCTCATTCCTCCACTGACAGGATCAAATGCTGGGATGCCCTCAGTAAGGGAGCATACACTCCACCTGTATGAGGCCCTGAGTTCTAACCTCGGGGCATGCACGTGCTCATCCCCCCTCCCCCCAAATGTGTCTGTACTTGAATTGTACCTATTGATAGGTTCAGGCAACTCTATTAATATTAATTTTCCACATCTATAAAAAGATCTTTCTATTGGAGCCTTTGAGGCTCACCTGCCATACAGCTAGGCATCAGCAGTAAGTCCAGCTACACAGCTCATTGTACTGCCCATGATATCTCTCTCTCTCTCTCTCTCTCTCTCTCTCTCTCTCTCTGAGGGTCTCACAGAGATGAGGGTAACCTTGAACTCCCTATCTCCCTGCCTCTACGTCTGAAGTGCTGGGATTATAATCGTGAGCCACCAAGCCCAATGGATAGTGTCCTTATCCACGGAATTAACTCATTACAGCCTGGATCCCTGACTCCGGATGCCTTAGAACACCCTCAGCCAAGGCAGGGCACACACCAATCCTGACGCAAAGAGGTTATTCAGGTCTCCCAGAGCTGTTCGTTGAAAGAATTCATGAACATAAAGATGTCCTCAGTGGGCTGCAAAGACTGGCTAGATCCCACCGGGAGGCTGTACCCTGCCCTGGAAGGAGCCAGGTGATTCTGAATACGCTTTACTCGTCTCAGTGTTCCCTGGGCGTCATAGGGTGGTTAGCAGCACAAGGAAGCTATTTAGACTTTTCAGACCACGGTGAAGCCCACACACTCACTCTCTCTGTGTAAACTCTCCTCCCCTGCGAGGGAGCTTGAGGCTAGCCATTCCAAACTTAGTCGGGAGCAATGCTAAAGGCCAAAGCGACTTCCTGCCACAGAGATACTCCCAAGCCAACTCTACAGAGCTAGAAGGCACACAATTAAGGAAATCGGGGTGGGGTGGGGGGTTGATAGTTGAGATAAAAAAGGAGGTGGAGAGGGGTGGGGAGGGGTGGGGAGGGGTGGAGGATAGAGTTTAAAAGTAAATCCAAATTGTCGTCTCTCCTTAGACTTTTCTTGCCCAGGGGTGAAGTAAGTGTGACTATTCATAAAATAATCCACTGGGGATGCCAAGGTGAAGGGAAGAAGACTATCTAGGCCACGTTTTAAGTAGATTCAGAAGGCAGAGGAGCACCAGAGCACATCTGTATTATTTTAGCATTTATCAAACATTCACAGTGTTAGATGTTGTCCCAAGGGCCATGTCTGAACACCCCATGCCTGTGAGGCACCCGTTACTTCTGCTTGCTGTGAAGAAACAGAGTCATTGGCTAATCCATGGCCACACAAGCACAGCCCCTGAAGATTGATGATAAGTCTCTCTGGCTTTGTGACTCTTGGTGAGGGCCCGCCAGATTAAGGGTGGAGATAGGAACAGCCAGGGATATGGGAACAAATCACCGAACTGCAGAAGACAGAGAGAAAAAGAAAAGAGAAGACAGGAGTGCGGGGAAGGGGGGGGAGAATTCAGGTGGGGTGGGGTGGAAGATATTGCCCTGAGGGAAATGGGTATCGGAGTTTGATATTGGAAGACCGAAGAATACTCCCAGTGAGGCTGAGAAGACCATGGGGTGGCTGTGGCCACAGACACCAGGGGCAGCAGACGATCAGCTCAGGAAGATCTGTACACACTGGAGGGAACACCAGGACAGTTATCCAAGAAAGTTAAGGGAAAAGCTGCTTGGTGAGTCTGTATAAGAGGAAGTGACATTTCCAGACACCAGTCCTCACTTCATCAAAAGGGCAGCCTGACAGGATGGGCGTGTGTGGTGCCAGGGGAAAAAAAACTGTCCGGGCCACCAAGTAGGAACTAATTTATCTCACCAGGCGGCGGCCAGTTTGCTTAATTGGCTCGTTAATTCTTCTGATGAGACAAAGATGTATGTATACATACATAAACATATATACATAGACATATATAAAATGACATTTCGCCGCACAACGTGCCCTTTCTCTATCAAATGGAAACCTTAAACCCATAAGTTTATGACGTCATCTTTCTCTTTACTACTGCCCAGCGAAGTAGTCAGCAGTAGCTGCAAAGTTTGTTTTATTGCTTTTTAATTGCTGCACTTGTGTAAATAAGCACCACCATATAATTAGGGGGTTGGTTCTCTGTTCAGGTATGTGGGCGGGCGCCCTCGGCTTTCCAACCTGGGAAGCAGGGCATGCGCAAGCACGCGTTTGCCCGCGGTACATCCTTTCAGCCAAGGTTACACTCACGGCCCGAGGCTTCTGTTTTCCACTTTGTGTTTTGTACAGGCAAATTCTTCTCTCTGTTTGCTACTGGAAACATGTAAAACTCAGAGAAGAGAACTATGCCAGCCGGACGCAGGTAAGACCTGTAACAAGCTCAAAGGGGGAGAGGCAGCTTGTGCGTTTCCCTTTCCTCTTTTAAGAAAGGAGTATAAACCATCCAGACCTGCCCCAACCCCAAGAATACTTGGATGATTTCTGCCTTCACTCTCTTGAAATAAAGAAATTAGGACACACACTCGGGGCTCTGTCATAACCGTCTCTTTCACAGGCTCCACAGCCTGGCGTGTAGCAGGGTACACGGTAAATCTTTGCTGATGAACTGGGAGGATTTGAAATTATGTCACAGATACTGTCAAAGTTGAGACGAACAATAATTTTGAATCATTTTCTGGTATGGGCATGCAGGGAGAAAGTAAGGAGTTTAAAGAAGGTGAGGCAGTTACCTATCTGGCCATGTGAAGACAGGCAAGAGGAGAGGATTTTAAAGAAATCCCTCCAGAGCCGGACAGTGGTTTTAATCCCAGCCCTTGGGAGGCAGAGGCAGGTGAATTTCTGAGTTCGAGGCCAGCCTGGTCTACAGAATGAGTTCCAGGACAGTCAGGGCTACACAGAGAAACCCTGTCTCGAAAAAAAAAGAAGAAAAAAAAAAGAAAAGAAAAAAAAGAAATCCCTCCAGGTATTGTACAGCATAATTTTCCATCCCAAGATTCGGCAGAACCTGACGGAAAGAAGCAGGCTGTGGAGCAACCAAACAAAGCTTAAAATTCACATCCCAACGTCACACTTGTAAGCAGGGTATTTTGTTGTTATTTGTTTTTTCCATCGAGATAAACTGCTCCCTATAGTGTCCAGTCTTTCAGATTATGTTCATTAATCAGAGGGTCACCAGACAAAGGAAGATTTGTCTATGAGTATGAACTATCCAGAAAATTAACCCAAGTTTAAAGACTCATGGCTTCAACAAAGCAGCAGCATTGCTCCCTAATGGCCTCCCACTTGCTCAGAAACACTCCAGACGAGCCCCCTAGTGCACAGTGGGGCTCACTGAGCTGGGGAAAATGGCTTCTGTGGCGATCATCCAGAGATACAACCCCCAAATATCTTTGGGCAGGCTCGTCAGCCTTCTCCAAACAATCCAGCCCAAGTTCTCCTGCCTAGGTTTGTTTACATAAAAAGGATTTTTGGCTACAGGTCATTCGTGGAGGAGATGTTCAGCACCTATTAGGATGTCAGGTAGGTTAATTAGTATATACCCAATGTAGAAAATAATTTTTAGAAACAATTTTTTTTTTTTAATTCAAAACAACTGAGAGCGTCTAAAAGATCTGCCAGTCTTTTGGCACAAAATCAGTACAGAAGCAGATGCATCAATAAGACTGTTTTTAAACCGTGTTGAAAAATACAAGGTATCCCTGAACAGCTGAAGGCCTCATTCTGATTTTAACCCGGACCCAGGATGGCTTAGAGGTTGCTTCTTAGAAATAGTGAATTGCTAACAATTTTTATAGAGGTCGGAAATGCAACTTCAGAACCATGATATTTTTATTAGCCTAATGAACCATCTGGGTCAGAACCATACTTGTTTACATTTCAGAAACATGCTTGTACTAGAGCAACTGAGATTTCTAGAAGCTGGAACGGATAAATAGCATTCTGAACATTGTCCACAGGGACCAGAGAAAGATCAAATGGATCTGCAGATGGGTCTATGCCTAACAAAGATGAGTCGTAGGTTTTGGACTTCCAAGTAGTTTTCCCTCTTCAGACAATACCCTAATAAGACAATTACAAAGTATACTCTCCACCCTGCCACACCCCTTCGGCTCAACTGCACTTCGCATAATATTTAGATGAAGGCTGAACACAGCAAATAAACACCAGGCAGGCAAGGCAGCCTGGCATGCCGAACCTGCCCTCCCCAGAGTCGGAAGGGCCGTATCTCTGGAAATTTTAAGCAAGAAAAATCTACCACGATTCTATTGCAGCCTTCAAAGTTGAGCATGTATAGTTCAGACACTGACGTTCTTGATTTTCACAGCAGATGGAGAGAGAGAGAGAGAGAGAGAGAGAGAGAGAGAGAGAGAGAAACTTCCTCCGATCACAAACATATGTGTCCAGTTGAGATCTGATTTCTCCAACCTTAGCAGCATCCAGAAAACAAACCGACAAAAAAAAAAAAAAAAGCGTATTTTCTATTACTCACCGTTACTCCAGGATTTCAGTAAATATTTGATACTGATTTCAAAGAAGCCGGAATCCTGCTGGCTGGCCATGTCTACCGCATACAAAGAGGCTCCTAGGACTGGGAAGCTGCTGTGGAGAAGCAGGTACCGGGCGTGGAGATGTGACTGTCACACGTTAGTGATGTAAGCGAGGGTCAGAAGCAAACGGCCACGCTCCTCATTTAAAGGACACCGGGAGAGGGATGTTCAACCTCTCCTCCTCTTCCTCCTCCTCCGGGGGCCAGGGCTGGCTTCTTATTTGCTGGGTGCTGATCTCCCTTGCGAGCCTTCAGAGGCAGAGGCCTCAGCTTTCATTTCAGAGCTGACATAAGCAGCAATGCCTGCCTACTGCCTGCGGCCGCCCACATACTCAGCCACAGCCAGGTATGGTGGCAGAGTCCCCACCTGCACCCGTGAGCTGCTGCACCGGGGTGGACGGATGCCTGGGCTCCCTGGCTGCCCACCCTGCAGCCCTCTGCTGAGGGATGGACTGAAGCCCCGCCCCCAGCCTTTGCCTTTCACAACCTGAGCTGCCACCCAACCTCCACCTCCCCGCTCGGGGACAAGGAATTTGCCAGCTGCCTGAGGCTCCTCCGTGCAGAAAGGTTGGCAGGCGGCGGCCCTGGTTGTGCTCGGGTTGCGATTTCCCCTTGTCTCTGTCCCTGAAAACACTCAACTGCGGCACTCTGCGGTAAGCCAGCTGCACCCTTGCATTTGGAAGCAGCGGCGTTTGGGGAGGGGTGTGTGAGTGTGTGTGTGTTGGGGGGGGGGGGGGTATCCGTCAGCCTCACTGCAACTGAGAAGCCAGACGTCTGCCTGGCCTTTCCTTCCTTCTCTGGGATGTGCAGACGGGGATTCGCATTTTATGCAATACAGGCTTTTTGAGGGGCACCCTAGCCCCAACGCCTGAAGGGAAGGTGCACAAGCTTAGTCGGCTTGCCTGGCGAACGCTCGGATTCCACCATGGACCGGTTTCTTCATGTTGTCATTTCTAAGACCCACACAGACCAATACACCTTATTTCATAAGCACGAAGAAGCAAAGGCGTTAGGCGCCTGTCTTCTCCTTCGTTAATGCTTGATATCATGTGTCCTGATTTCAGTCCGCTTTGTTTCACACAACTATTAGGCTTAGTGGAAGGATTAAGTAAGAGAACTGTATTTTAATAATGACAGGCAAAGCACTCTGTCAGGTGAGGTTTGACCAGCCATCTCGGAAAGCCACTGGGTCCTCTTCTCCCCAGCACATTTCTGATTGGGAGATTCCAACAGAATGAATTATAATGGAGTAATTATTTAAACAAGCCCCTCCCCCCGCGCACAAATGTGCAAATTCCAGCCTCCAACCAACGCACAAACAAGACTTCCTAGTTCCTCTCCTAACTCATTCGAGAAATAAAAGAGGACAGCATACTTTTTATTTTTTATTTTTAGCAAAGAACTTTAAAAACCAAAGTAGATGCCGCTTCTAGAAACGTCCTGGTTTACCTGCACATTTCAGGCACACTCAATCCCAACTGTATGGGAAGGCTTTCGCTTCCTGAAATCCTTCATTAGACCCAGGTCTCTCTAATTCATATGCACACTTCAGTGATGAGATCATTTTCTTTTATCAGCTGTACTGAGAAAGATGATTGGAAGGCTTTCCTTCGAAAATATCCATTAATAACTGGGTTGGTGCTCCCCCATCTTATAAGGCAGTGAAAGAACGGGCCGCAGGGGTACTGAGAAATGCTACATCGGCTCTTGAGACCCAGACCCACTTGGCACCCACTGGCTTCACTAGCATCGAAGCCTAAGGAAAGTTATTAACTTTGTTAAACCTTGGATCCTCATTTATACAGTGGGGTATAATCAAGGCACCATCTACTTGCACATAGCACACTTGAATTTTGTTACTTACCGAACCAATTTATTATTTTACTCATTGCTTTTATTATACAGAACTCACTCTTTTTCCTGAGGTTACTCCATCTTCAAACCATTTCTGTGATATAGAAGGTATACTGTTTTCTAACACCAATAGGAGTTATCATTAGCATTCTGTCTAAGCTCCACCCCACAGTTACCTGGCAACAGCCAGGTATGCTCCGCCCCACAGTTACCTGGCAACAGCCAGGTATGCTCCGCCCCACAGTTACCTGGCAACAGCTAGGTAGGACTGACCCACTATAAAAGGGGTTGCTTGCCCCCTCCTCTCTCTTGCCCCTCTTTCTTGCCCTCTTGCTCCCCCTCTCTCCCCATTCCCTTCCCCCCTCTCTCCACGTGGTCATGACCGCCTCTACTTCTCTTTCTCTCTCTTCCCCCCTCTCTCTGCCTTTCTCTGCCTCTACTACCCTCTTAGCTCCCCTCCCCATGCCCTGAATAAACTCTATTCTATACTGTACCCTAAGCTTTTATTTCAAAAAGAGGACATACATCCTAAATAAACAGAAGAGGCCTTTTGCTCTGCTCAAAGGCTAGCCAATCAAAGGGAACAAAACCTGCTGCAAGCTGGGACAAAACCAGCTTCCTTTGTCAGTTTCTCTTGGGGAGGGGTTTATTTAAAAACAAACAAACAAACAAACAAACAAACAAACAAACAAACCAAACCTGTAGGCACCTAAACTACTTTGAAGTAGAACAATAAAAATCAGAATGTGTTCCTGGCTTGCTCCCTGACGTCCATTGTCATTTAAGACGACCTATAGCTATCTCAGTTCTCACGGCCCTAAAAGTCCTCAGACATCTCTGGAGACAAGACAGCAAGCAGACACTGGAGGCTGAAGGAAAGATAAGAGGGGAAGTGGAAGGGGGCCAGAAATGGTATCAAAGAGTAGCATGTGTGTGTGTGTGTGTGTGTGTGTGTGAGAGAGAGAGAGAGAGAGAGAGAGAGAGAGAGAGAGAGACACAGAGACAGTGTGTGTGTGTGAGTGTGTGTGTGAGAGAGACAGAGAGAGACAGCGGAGAGAGAGACACAGAGAGAGGCAGAGACAGAGGAGAGAGACAGAGGCAGAAACAGAGATAGACAGAGACAGAAGAGAGACAGAAATGGAGGCAGAGACAGAGGAGAGAGATAGAGAGAAAGGCAGAGACAGAAGATCGAGAGAGGGACAGAGACAGAGGAGAGAAAGACAGAGAAAGAGGAGAGAGAGAGAAAGACAGACAGACAGAGGCAGAAACAGAGGAGAGAGGGAGAAAGACAAAGAGAGACAGGGGAGAGAAAGAGAGAGGAAGAGAGACAGAGGGGAAGAGAGAGAGAGACAGAGACAGAGACAGAAAGTAGCCTGAGACAGGGGGTAGCAATTTATGAGAGCATCTACATTTATGGAATATAAATTCTGTGTTAAAATACACATTTTAAAATCATATTTAGGGGCTGGAGAGATAGCTCAGCGGTTAAGAGCTCCGACTACTCTTCCAAAGGTCATGAGTTCAAATCCCAGCAACCACATGGTGGCTCACAACCATCCGTAATGAGATCTGATGCCCTCTTCTGGGGTGTCTGAAGACAGCTACAGTGTACTTACATATAATAAATAAATAAATGAATAAATAAATAAAATTAAAAAAAAATAAAATCATATTTAACCCTCACTTTAAACCTGCAAGATGGGGGCTATGAGCAGTCTCCTTTCTAGATGAGAAATTGAAGTTTAAAGAAATATAAGGTAAAAGTCACATAGCTAATAAAATGTATGTCTAGCTCATTTAGTCACTCACTGTTAAATCATTATCATCACCTCCACCACCATCATCATCATCACCACCTCCATCATCACCACCACCATCATCACCACCACCCCATCACTTTTAGTTGTAAACCAGATGAGAGTTAACATCCTTAGAGAACATTCAGGGAAGAGATGCCCAGAATCCCTGACAGCTGACAGCCTATTCGCTGCCCACTTCCCTGGCTTTTTCCTGGATGAGGAATTGTTCCCTGGGGCTTTGCAGTACCGAGAGGAGCCTAGAGAAAGATGCCACTTTTTTTCACAGTAATCTGATCCACGGTACAGGTTGTGTCTCTCGGGGGACTCCTGACCCAGAGTGGAGGTCGGATGGCTGTTGAGAAAATTCTAGCCAGACGCTGTTCTCCATGTGAAGGATGGAAGGGTTCTTCCTACCCTGCTATGAGATGGAGTCAGCTAAGGATTCAGTCCAGCGGCAGTGTGTCTATTTTATGATCAAGACACAAGGTCTGAGCGGGCCGGGCAGTGGTGGCGCGCGCCTTTAATCCCAGCACTTGGGAGGCAGAGGCAGGCAGATTTCTGAGTTCGAGGCCAGCCTGGTCTACAGAGTGAGTTCCAGGACAGCCAGGGCTACACAGAGAAACCCTGTCTCGAAAAACCAAAAAAAAAAAAAAAAACCCAAGGTCTGAGCAGGTGGGAGTACTGGGTGGCACACAGAAGGAACCAGTTTTCCAAGCAGGAAGTGATCAACATGTCCCCAGCATGACACTTACAGAGTCACAGTGCAGGATGAGGCTGGTGGAGGCTGCTCGGACCGAATCTCAGAATCGATGCCATTTTCCTTTCCGTGTCACAACCGTCTGTGTCTCTCTCCCTCCTCGAGAGCTGCGTCTCCCTACTGTTCATGCCTCCTGAGGGTCATCCACTACTTCTAGGGGAAGATGTGTGCCAGAAACACAATCAGGGGCCACCAAGATGGCTCCGCTGGTAAAGGTGACCACCACCAAGCCCGATGAGTTTGATCCCTGGGACCCACGTGGTGGAAGAGAGAACCAAGTCTCACAAACCGTCTTCTGACTTTCACACATGTACCATGGGATTGCACATAGGCACACAGACAGACAGGCGGACAGTCAGGCAGGCAGGCAGACAGACAGACCTACCCCTTCCCCCCCCCACAAATAAATGTTACAAAAAGCATAGAGAGTTTGCCTTCTAATTCATATTTTATTTATGTTTTCTTAGCATTTTTTGGACAATTTCTTGAGGCTAAACTGTGGTCTTAAGAAGCAAAGTAAGAAACCAAAGTTAGGCCGTCTGGATGCTTGCCTACCTCAGAAGCTATTACCCAGTGGTTTTCAAGCTTCTGAGATGACTGGGCTTGGGTGGAGTATGGCCCCCTTCCCTGTGGATGGATATGGGTGAGGACCACGAGCTGTCATCATCACAGAGTGTACACTCACATGAGCGACGTTAGGCAGAGGAACCCAAAGAAACCAAACCACAGAGGCTACCTACCGCGACAAACCTGAAGAAGCCATGCGCATGCTATAATCCCACGATGACACTTCATCTAAGAGCTGTTCTGAGGGGTCGGCATCATGACTCACTGAGTAAGAGGGATGTAACTCGGGATGCAGCCCCAGAACCCACACGGCCAGAGGAAAGAACCAACTCTAGTAGGTTGGTGTCTAACAACCCAACATGCTATTGCATGTGCATGTCCACACAGACCAACAAATAAATGCATTAAAAAACAAAACGAAAACAAAACGGGGGCTGGAGAGATGGCTCAGTGGTTAAGAGCACCGACTGCTCTTCCAGAGGTCCTGAGTTCAATTCCCAGCAACCACATGGTGACTCACAACCATCTGTAATGGGATTCGATGCCCTCTTCTGGCGTGTCTGAAGACAGTAACAGTGTACTCATAAATAAAAATAAACAAACAAACACACAAAAGAAATGGATCTGCTCTGAAGCAAATTAAGTGTCACCTAGATTGAGTTAAAACATCTTGAGCTGATCTTAGTGACGACAATTTCAGGTTTCATTTTGCAGAGCTTTGGATCAAACTCAGGGAGTGTCAGGCACGAGGTCCCCGACTGAAACATATGCCATTTTTCTTTACAGTGTGGGATGAAAAAGAAATATCACAAAGAGAAAACCTAAGAGTCAAGTGTTAGAATAAACAGTACAATTTTCTCTGACCCATTTTAAACGCAGCGTTTGCTGGTCCATCCCAAACCTTGACTGGGTGGAAGCCTGTGTAGGCATCCACAGGGTCAGCACCAAAAACAGGAACCTGCTCCTTAAACCCCCATACCTCAGGCACAGGGAGCTGCTCAGAACTCAATTTGTGAGTGTTGAAAACACTGACCTCATTCCTCTCCACAGCGAACAATTTTCTTCCCCTAGTGGATTGAAATACATTTAACTTTTTCTGAATGCAACCGAATTTCATTAAGGCAGAGTTTAGTTGTTGAATGGATTCAGACACAAACAAGGGGAAAAAAAATCATGTTTCCTAAAACAGATTTCATTTAAAAGATAGTTTTAAATCCCTTTTTACCCAGCACCCCTGCAAAGAAGGAAACAGGCACCGGGACAGATGAACTAGATATGGGTCTCGCACACAAGGAAGTCTTCCTAAGCAGAAAGCAGAAAGCAACAAGAGTCCCTTAGAAATGCCAGCAGAAAATGAGGGAGTGTACTGGGCAGTGGTGGCGCTCGCCTTTAATCCCAGCACTTGGGAGGCAGAGGCAGGCGGATTTCTGAGTTTGAGGCTAGCCTGGTCTACAGAGTGAGTTCCAGGACAGCCAGGGCTACACAGAGAAACCCTGTCTCGAAAAAAAACAAAAAACAAACAAACAAAAAAACAAGAAAATGAGGGAGCGTAAACCACCTCATTCCCTGCTCAGCACAGGGACCAGCCCTCCATATGTCACCACCTAAGGTGACAAGGGACAGTTATTGAGTGCTCAACAGTCTCAGGCCACATTATGTCACAGAAACAAAGCTGAAATAAAGACTCAGCTGCTGGGCATCTCTTGGACTGGCCTGGGACTAGCAATAGAACAAAGCGGAGCTGTGGTACCAGTTACCTCAGGCTTCTTCCCTTGGAGAGGAGAATTGGGCCTCTCCATAGACTCTCCTCCAGATACTGAACTGTGACTTTAAGAAAAGATACCCACAATCTATGAATTAGAAAAAGGGAGTGAGGCGCCATAGGCCAGAGCTGAACAGCAAAGCCCCTAAAGCATTTCTTCACCTCAGTTTTCATGTCTGTCAACAAAGCGGATTGCACAGACCTGCTAGCCAGTGAGCATTTAGGTAAGTGACAAGTTTCAGGTACAAAATGTCCTTGTAAGCCCAGAGTCAGAGAAAGAAAAGCAAGAGAAAGGGGTGTTGCCTGCTGCAGAGGGAGGGACTCCTGACACTTTCCCCTGCCCCTGTCCCCCTTCCCTGTTGGCGGGACCAACCTACACCTGTGTATCAGCAGCTTTTTCTTAAGATTTTATTTTGCATGTACAGGTATTTTAACTGCATGTATGTATGCATGCTCACTATGTATATCCAGTGTCCAAGGAGTCCCGGAGAGGTCACTAGATCCTCTGGAACTGTGGTTGCAGATGGTTGTGAGCCAGGATGTGGGTGCTGGGAACCGAACCTAAATCCTTGGCAAAAGCAGTCAGTCTCTCCAGCTCAGGTATTCGAAAACTGGGTTCAGGTTGGTGGTGCTTTTTTAGGGAGGTTACGGAACCTTCAGGAGGTGCAGCCTTGCGGGAGGAAGTACGTCACTGTAGGCAGGCTTGGCGAGCTTGTAGTCCCGCCTACTTCCGTTTCCTTCTCCTTCCGTTACCTGTTGTGGCTTCAAATATGACCTGAGTCCTGCTCCGGCCACATGGTCCCCGCCATCGTGGTCTTTAATTCTCTGGAACCATTGTATTATTTTAATAAGCGTTCTTCCTTAAGATGCTTCCCCCTGTGACATTTATCACGACATCAGAAAAGGAAACAATACATGCTTACAGTACACATACCCGGCCATGCTTTCCTTCTGCATGTAATGGCGTGTTTACAGTGACCTAGCAACAAAGACTGAAAACCCAGGGTTGGGAAGGTTTACTCTGCTTCTGATTTGGAGCTGGTGCTACGATCCTGGGCAAATTATTGCTCCAAAACCATGCAGCAGTTTCTGTGTACGGGCTGACATTTGATTTTTTTCATATTTGGAGGGAGGAGCCAGAATAAGAGGAAAACAGTACTGTGTGATAAACAGCATCAAGCCACCTTCTCGATGCCTTCCGGATAAGGCAAGTGTTAAAGGTACACACCGCTTGCTGGTTGGTGGCTGTTGAAACGCAAAGCTGGGGGTCGGTGGGGGCGGGGCGTGAGAAAGAGAAATCAATAGTGAAGCAAGCAAGAGGTCTACTTGCCTCATGACTGAGGCAGTATGAGAACCCTACTTAGAGATAGAATTAGATAGAATTAGGCACCACGCAACGCCGATAAACCCAGGGTAGAGAGAAATAGCGAAGGCCAGGCTATCCTCACCGAGTTTAAGGATAGCCAGGCTAGAGAAACTGAAAGTGCAATAGACAGTTTCACTTCATCTGGAACCAACACTCTAAAAAGAAGAGCTATGGCCACCTTTAGACTACCTTTAGAGTCTCCGGATCCACCACCGTACGTGAAGCTTTCTGGTGCTGAATCCCAGTCCCCACCTTTTAGACCATGGGTGTTGAGCCTTAGCACAGTGGTTAATAGAAGTGTTCATACATCACCCCACTGTAGGCAGGGTTTGGACACACTGGGGAGCATATGTTTCTGACAAGCCTGCTCTGGAGGACAGAAAGTCTTAGACGGCATGTTTTTAGAAAGGGTGGGACATCCCGAACCTATGCAAGTAGACAGGCAAGGCTTTGTGCAGGAGGGTGGGGCTGTCAGAAACTGGACCAGGGAAAGCCTGCTGCTCAGAGGCTGCTGGGAAGAGAGGTTCCAACTGCCAAGCTCGGTGGCGACAGAGTGGGGGGGCGGGGGGTGAGAAATGGGCTTTGCAGACAGGCAGGCTGGGTGAGGTCACCCAGAGAGGCCCAAGGAAATGCCAGGGTAGGGCCATGATTCTATCCTTCAGAGTTGTTAACCAGAAGAAAATGCACGCTCAGAAGCAGATCCTACCCCACAAGCCACACTATCTACCTACATCGTTGATCTACTCTTTCTCCTCTGTGAAATGCTCAAAATGGTCCCCTTGACACGAAGCTGTTTCATCATCTCAAAGGAGAGTTTGTGGGTGGGAAGGCTTGCACTCCCAGGGTGCTAGTGTGAGGTGCTCAGTGCTCCATCAGGAAAAGAACCAGACTTGTAAGAGAGCAAGGGGTCAGTGGGGCTGTGGTGGCCCGTGCCTTTAATCCCAGCCCTTGAGAGGCAGAGGCAGATAGATCTCTGAGTTGGAGGCCAGCCTGATCTACAGAGTGAGTTCCAGGAAAGCCAGGCTACAGAGAGAAACCCTGTCTCGAAAAACCAGAGAGAGAGGGGAGGGGGGAGGGAGGAAAGGAAGGAGAGAGAGAGAGAGAGAGAGAGAACACTTCAACACTTCTCTTTGACACCTGGCCACAGGACTAGCCTGGTGAACTTTCAGTGTTCAGTTTAGGGAGAGGCAGAGGGTGCCCTGCTCTGTAAACGGCTATCCACCAACTCCAGGAATGCACTACTGGTTTGCCTGAGTTTTATCCAAATGTCATTCCCACCCCTGGATAAATACAGGATGGGCGGTGACTGCAGCCGGAGAAATACTCCACCCTGCCTCAAGACCTATTTTTCACCTTCTTTTTTCTCCAATTAGCTTTTTCCCCCCTCTCCTTTGAAATTCTGTTTAGACACCAGGCAGAGCGTTCTTTGCATACAGTTTACGCTGTGTTGATTAAAGCAGCCAGTAGCTAAAGACTAAGGAAAAGGTCACAGATGTGGCTTCTGATTAGATTTTTCAGGAGGAAGATCCTATGGCTAGCCTTTCTCATAATGAGGAATTTATTTACTATAAAGTGAGTTTGCAACAAACACAGCAGTCCTCCCTCTGCTGTCTTTTAATCTAGAGTTGTGGTATCCATGGCATTGTTGCCATGGATACCATTCAAATCGGCCCTCAGCCCTGATGCAACTAGTGATACCCAAGGTAGCAGCAAATGCCACTCTAAAATCTGAGCAACTACATCTGAATAGCGAAGTGTACCTGGGAAATTGATTTCGATACTATGTTTTCTTTAACCCAATATGCTATATCACCACTGGAGTATGCAATACGCATAAAAATTATTAGTGTGACATTTGATTTTTCTTAGCGTTAAATATTTAAATATGCTGTGTTTTATGCCACATCTAAACCACATTCCAAGGGCACGCGTATCAGTGGCTAATGGCTCCCTTCTTTGACAGACCAGTTCTGGAAGGCTCTCAAGTATTTTTTGTGATGCAAACCTTTGTGTGTGTATTTGGGTGAGGGTTAGGTGGTCTATGGATGTGTTTGTGTGGTTGTGTACATACAGTGTGTGCACGTGTACAGAGGCCAATGGTTGACATCAGGTGTCTTACTCTATGGCTCTCCAATTTATTTTCTGAGTAAGAGACGGACTGGATCACCCAACCTGAAGCTCACTGCTGGCTGGTCAATGATCTCCAGGGATCTGCTGGTCTCTGCTCCTGGAGTGTTGGGGAACGCAGAGGCAGGAACTGAGACAGAGACCACAGGGGATGCTTACTGGCTTGCTTCCCTGCCTTGCTCAATGACCTTCCTTATACAGCCCAGACCCACTAACCCAGAGACACAGTGCTCACAGGAGGCTGTTCCACATCAATCAGCAATTAAGGAAATGCCCCACTGACACGCCCACAAGCCAGAGTGATGGAGGCAACCCCCCCCCTTCCCAAGTACGTCTGGGTTTGTGCCAAGTTGACAAAAGCTAACCAGCACAGTCACAGATTTTTATGAACTCATTTATAACAAATATACGGAATAGATGAAGCCAGAGACTGAGTGCGGACTGAGTGCTGCTAGGGTGACAGGGGAGGACATAGGGAATCTGGTTTGTAGGTATGGGGGTTTCTTTCCAGAATGATGGAAATATGTGGGACCAGAGAAAAGCGGCAGTTAGGTGGCATTGTTGGGGACGTCATGAGCTGCTGACATGCCACTGTGACATGCACAACTATGCTACTTCACCTCACAAGGTACTTCTCTCTGGGAAAGGCTGTCACCAGGTGCCTTGCCGTTCTGTATCCTGTCCTTTGAGGAGCTGCCCCATCTCCACCTAGTCACAGAAACACCTTGTGTCAGGCTCTAAGACAAATGCCAGCCTACCACACCACAGGGGACAGCGGTTATCTAAAGTAGTGGTTCTCTCTTTTTTTTTTTTTTTTTTTGGTTTTTCGAGACAGGGTTTCTCTGTGTAGCCCTGGCTGTCCTGGAACTCACTCTGTAGACCAGGCTGGCCTGGAACTCAGGAATCCGCCTGCCTCTGCCTCCCAAGTGCTGGGATTAAAGGCGTGTGCCACCACTGCCCGGCTAAAGTAGTGGTTCTCAACCCGTGGGTCATGACTCCTTGGGGACGGGGGTTGCGTATCAGATATCCTGCATATCAAATATTTACAACACAACTCACAACAGTAGCAGAATTAGAGTTATCAAGCAGCAATGAAAATAATTTTATGGTTGGAGGTCACCACAACACGAGGGACTGTATTAAAGGGTTCCATCATTAGGAAGGGTGAGAACCACTGATCTAAAGTCAAGCCAAAGCCTACACCGCCAGTGGGATGTCTGTCTCATGAGTGTCTAGATACTGAACAATGACAGCCATCGGCTGATCTGGCAGGACAGAAGGGTGGTTTCCAGTGCGGCTGCTCACCCAGACTCAGCACTCACTGGGGCCTTCTGGGATTGATTTAGCTGCCTGCACAGTGAGAACAAGCTTCTCCATCGCGCCATTACCGTAAGGCTAATAAAGGACAGACCAAGAAACACAGCTAATACATGCGTGCATGCTTGTCTTCCCTTCAGGATTTTTAGGACACTGGGGGCTTACAAACCCCATACAAGATGGTTTGTTCCTCCAAGAGGGCTCCTCTTGCTCCAGACTGTCCGCTCAATGACAAAGATGATGGGTACTTGAGCAAAGTGGCAGAGGTCCAGGGTTATCATGGGAAGGGGTGGAGGACGGAAGCATCAGGCCTGGGGCAGAACTCAGGCTTCTATCTCCCCAGTGAACTGTGTGCTCCTCACAAGAAATCAGTGCTGTGCTCCTCGTGTCTGAATTACCACCATCTAGGGTGATACCCGGCACATATCAGATTCTACAACATGCTAGTTGAATAAGTAATTAATATGTCATTATAAGATATAGTCTACAGGTGAGCCCCAAAGAAGCAGTTACTGAAGCTTCTCTCTCAGGACTCTAAGTGCACAGATTATATTTGTCTTGGGTCTTTCAAATGACCTTTCCAGAGATCTACAGAAACAACAGAAAAGGTGAATTGTTTCCTATAAACCAAGTGCTTAAAATAATTGCACACAGAAAGGAATGTGTCGTTATTAAAATATCGACCCAACAGATACAGATCTCCAAAGTTAACTTTAAAATTTAAACTTGCCTTAAATGACACATATTCAACCCTTAGAAATAAGGAAGCTGGGACCTGTGAACTCCCAGAATGTCCTCCCAACACTTGTAAGCTCAGGATAACTGGGCAAATAACTAGCTGGGATTTTGTAAAGAAACGTCTTAAATAGATGCATTCCTTTCCAATAATCAGGCAGCTAATTAATACACATTGATTTGCATAGATGGAGAATCTGAGGTAGTTAAATGGGCCGTCCATCCACTGTATGTGTGCAGTACCCACGGAAGCCAGAAGAGGGCATCATGTTCCCCCGGAACTGGGATCACACTGAATACTGAGAACAAAGAGGGTCCTTGCAAGAGCAGTCAGCTGTCTTGACCACTGAGCCATCTCTCCAGCCCCTGAGTGCTGATTGTTTTTCAACTACGAGTCTCTGGTATCCTCTGTGCTACCTGGCAGGATGGTGGACAACCTGCGCCATGCTGAGTGGGCACCAGTCAAGCCTATATATACACCCTTTGCACACTCCTGCCCAGGTGGGCTTGTTGCTCCTGGCACACACAAACACTGGGAAAAACACTTAACGGTTACCCTTGTAACTGGGGGAGGGGGGAGACCCAGAAAACCAAAAACAACTGTCATATCTGAGGATGCTCGATGCCCACATATGCACCAAGAGAAGCTAGGGGGCGGGGTGTTAGCATTTTGTCTAAGCTCCACCCCACAGTTACCTGGCAACAGCCAGGTATGCCTGACTCACTATAAAAGGGGTTACTTGCCCCCTCCTCTCTTTCTCTTTTTTTTTGGGGGGGGGGGGCTTTCGAGACAGGGTTTCTCTGCATAGCCCTGGCTGTCCTGGAACTCGCTTTGTAGACCAGGCTGGCCTCAAACTTAGAAATCCGCCTGTCTCTGCCTCCCAAGTGCTGGGATTAAAGGCTTGTGCCACCACTGCCCGGCTCCTCCTCTCTCTCTTGCTCTTGCCCTCTTGCTCCTTCTCTGTCCTCTCGCCCCTTCCCCCCCCCCCATTCCATTCCCCCTTCTGCTCATGGCTGACCTCTACTTCTCTATTCCTCCTCCTCTCTCCTCTCTCTCCCCTCTCTTCTCTCTCTCTCTCTCTCTCCCTCTCTCGCTCGCTCGCTCTCTGTCTCTGCTACTGTTTTAACTCCCCTCCCCATGCCCTGAATAAACTCTATTCTATACTAAACTGTCGTGTGACTGGTTCCTCGGGGGAAGGGATGCCTCGGCATGGACCCGCCAAGGCACCTCCTTCCCCCACACCTTACCACACACCCACAAAACATATCCCCTCTCTATCTTTTTATAAACACACGGGGACTGGGGGGGGGGGGGGAGTAGCTAAAACAGTGAAAAAAGGCCTGGCCACGGGAGGGAAATTCACCCATTTCTAGCTTTATCTCACTACCTGGTTCCTACCTTGGGATATCTCCTGAGTAGGGAAATGCACGTGTGGGAAAATCTGCAAGAGCCCCTTCTGTGGCTGACCCTTATCTTATCCACAGATGGCTTGACTTGAGGGATGTAAAAAATAGCCCCATACAACCTATGTGATAGACTAGGAAGAGAGGACCAAGCAGAGCGGTCCTCTATATTAAATAAAGCATTTGTCTAAATTCCTCCTTGGCTTTCATAAAATAAGCCTTGCATACACATGCACACTTGTATACAGAGACTCACACACAGAGCAAGTGACAGAGACCCAGTCTAGTGAAGAAGACCCAGTCTAGTCCACCGGGAGACTTCCTGAGCCCCTGGAGCTGGTGGGTGGGTGAGCCCTGGCCTCAGGCACTTTGCTTTCCTTGAAGAAGCTTAGCCAGGAGCTCTAGAGTTACAGGCAGTTGTGAGCCACCAGATATGGGTTAAGGACACTGACAGCTCTTCGGGAAGACTATCTCATTAGTATGCAAATTTGCCGTATCCTTTAAAACTGGTAAAGTTGTAAGTTTATCAAAACACTACTTTCTAATAAATTCCTTCCTGATCTCTTGTCTGCCAAGGTTGGACTTACAAAGCAGAGCAAAGGGCGGGGTACCCGGAGCTGGACCAGTTCTATCATTTATATTACAGTTCACGACAGTAGCAAAATTACAGTTCTGAAAATAGTAATGAAAATAATTTCACGGTTGGGGATCACCATTGTTGGGATTCAGACCTGGGACAAAAACAGCTGAGGTGCATAGTTTACGTACCAAAGAGGGCCTGGCCTCCAGGTTCTCCCAGCATCCCTCAGTCCCTACAGGATGTGCTGATAGACCCCGCCCCCAGCCCTGAACTTTCCAGCCCGGGGGCTGAGCTTCTCCCTACTCCCTAAGCTCTTCCTTATATAATCCAGACATTCTGGTCTCTACCTCTCTCTTCTGCAACTGCGGGCATGTTTTCTCTCTTTCTCTTTTCCTGTTTCCCTCTGCATGGCTTCACTGAACCCCTCGGGTGCAGTCAGGGAACTTGCCTGCGAGACGCCCCGAATAGAATAGACCTGCCTTTATACTTTAATTTGGCTCGAATTGGCTCACTTATCGACCACAACAGGAGAAACTGAATTAAGGGTTTGCAGCATTGGGAACGTTGAGAACCACTGTGCTAAGGACTGGTACTTAATGGCTAGGACTACACACGATCTCTTCCCTTGTCCGTAATATCTTGAAGGAGCTGTAAACTGGGGTGGGGGTGGGGGTGGGGGTGGGGGAAACAGGCCCATTTAGTACTTATGAATGCAAAACTTTGAAAAACCAATACTACCTCTGAAGTAGGCAGTTGAAAGAAGACACAGGTAAAAATCACTGACAAAAGACATCATGTCTCACTATGGTGTCTTGGAAAGCCCTGCTAAGGCTCTAATCAAAAATCACATTGTCACCATAAAAATATTCTGAGTATGTCTTGAAAAACCAATATATATATATATATTCTGAGTCTGATGTGGTCTACATGAGCCTGACCCACAACTTAGTGGGGACCATCAGATTATAAGATTTATAAGATTATTTGATTTCCTTGCTTCTGCCTGGGCAGAGTAAGGACAAACAGCAAACAGGTTGCTTGCCTACTATTTGCTCTTACTTGATTTCTCTTTCTGAGGCGGAAGAACGGTTGGAGGGCAGCCCCTTGGTCCTCCATCCCAGTCTCCAGAAGTCCTCTCTGCACACACACACCCCACCCCCACCCCCCCAGGTTCCCGGTTGTATCTACAGTCACGTGACACAATGGAAGCTGGTAATAAACACAGCCAGGGTCTGAAAGCCGAGTAAGCGGTGAGGCCAATAAGTCCCTTACCCAGGCGACTGCACTGGCTACCTGTTGGAGGAGTTCCACCTTCCTCAAGATCATTTTCAGACTTCTGAGTTCCCGGAGGGATGAGGAGCCAAACATTCTGGGAGGGGAGCTAGCTGCTCACCTCTCCTTCAGTCACACACACAGTCTCTGCAGCTGCATGTGGTGACATCTAGTGGCGGCAATTAGTACACAAGGAGAGGGATGCTTGAAGCCACTTGGGTGTGTAGGCTAGATCTTAGTCTGCCCACTTTCCCTATGACAGACATCATCCTTAAAGGGCTGAATGTCTACTGTGAGGTTTCTTACCGCCTCTTACATCTGCTAACCTACTGTGACATGGCTGCACGATAAAATTAGGTCTTCAGAGAAATCTCTTTGAGTCTAACTTTTTCATTACAAGGGGTGATGCCGCAAGCAGAAATCACAGAAATGTCTTCCAGAGCCGGGCAGTGGTGGCACAGGCCTTTAATCCCAGCACTTGGGAGGCAGAGGCAGGCGGATTTCTGAGTTCGAGGCCAGCCTGGTCTACAGAGTGAGTTCCAGGACAGCCAGGGCTACACAGAGAAACCCTGTCTTGAAAAACAAAACAAAGCAAAGCAAAACAAAACAAAAGAAATGTCTTCCAAAGATGCCCCATCACAACCTTCCAACCCCTAGGAAGCATCACTCCTGGCTGACACTAGTTATCAGAAGTGAACTTCAACCTGTTAGTGTCCAGGTGGGCAGGAACTAGTCACATGAGCCTCCAAAGACAGACAGTGCCCTCTGCCTGGGAAAGACATGCAAGCCACCACCACCGCCCCCCCCCCCCGGGGGGGTGGGGGTGGGGATTTGATATGCCTCTGTGAAGTCATGGTGAAGGTGACACAAGAGAAATGCCTGTTAGAGGACCAAACAATACTTTCTCAAACTAGTTTGCATTGAAGGGGCAACCCCCCCACCAGAGATGGGGCCTATGGTAAAGATCATTAGGATTAGATGATGTCATGGGGCGGGGCCCTGGTCTCAGAATTAGTGCCCTCAGAAAGAAGAGCCAGCAGAAATCTACAAGTTTCTCTCTCTGTTAAGTGATTAGACGGCAACAAAGTTGTCGTCTACCTTAATAATACCTAACTATGCTGGCATGCTTCAGAATGGCCAGAAAAAAATTGTTTATTATGTAAGCCACCTAGCCTGCGGTTGATACTTTGTTACAACATCCAAAGTGATAGCCTGTAATAGGAATCACCTCTTTTAAGTACTTGTAGCACCTGGCAAGAGCCAGGAAACAGTCTTCCCAGAGCCTCTAGGGAAGAGTTCAGGTTGGTCAAGATCTCGGTACTGACCTTGAGCAAAGAGTCAAGCTTCTCAAGCCGTACACAGTGTTGCCCAATGGTAGAAAAGCAACACAGGCAGTTATCAAATTGGGAGATGGGTAGAATTAGGACTCACACACATGTACACGTGCGTGCGCGCACGCGCGCGCGCGCACACACACACACACACACACACACACACACACACACACGCACGCGCCACATTTTCCTGGTGCTAAACTCAGCTCTCCATCCCATTTTCTCCTTCCTAATTATTCCAAGGCCCACCCACTCACCCACCTTGAACCTTCCCTGCCTTTCATCAGGATTTTATTCAGTCTCCTCAGTGGAGCCTCACCCTTTTCTCCAAACATAGGCAGTTTTGCCAGACTTTCTCCACACCATGGAAGGCAGAATTGTGTACTCTAGAAAAATGTTCCTAGCAAGGACATGCTCACTAGCCCAGGGTATTAGGTATTTTTTATTTGTGTGTTTGTTTGGGTTTTTTGGTTGGTTTTTTTTTTCCTCCATCCTAGCTATATTATTATATTTGAGGAAATTTTATTCTGACATTTTTGGGTAAGACGCTCTTTTCTCTGTGAAATGGCATTTATGGCCAACACAGACATCACAAAGCATCTCAGCTTGCATATCCATTGCAATATGACTTACATTATCCTTGTATCAGGAAGAAGAATTTACTCATCTACCAGAATCTGAGATTGCCTGAGTGGCTTGTTATGGCAGGGTCTGGGGACTGCGCTACCAGAGGAATTAGCTTGTCTAAGATTGTCTTAGCTGTCTCATTAAAGATCCTCAGAGAAAACCTTCTCTCTCCTCTCACAGAGAGGTGACTTTAGCACCAGGAAGAAGTGATGTGTTCCAGGAACTCACTCCTAACCAGACCGGGATCCTGCTCAACCCGGACTCTGCTTCCCCCCACCAGCCTGGCAGACAGTGGCATCTGACCTGCTGGAGGGAGACTTGGACTGCAGACCCCACCCGTTCGGACTTAACCCTGTCCTCTCTGAGTGATCTACCAGCAGAACCATAGCCATGACCAATGGGACACAAGCAAAGGCCAAGTTAGGGCATAAGGGCTTTCTCTCTTGCTTCAGGCAACCTTGGCCACTCCACGGACAAGCCAGTTCAGCACCTTGAGGTTAGCGACCTGTGGAGACAGGCCTGCTGCCCTCATTGCATACTTAGGGTCCAGGAATGTGAAAAACAGCTTTGTGTCCAAGCCAAGGTCTCTCTCTCTCTCTCTCTCTCTCTCTCTCTCTCTCTCTCTCTCTCACACACACACACACACTCATACACACACACAACACATTTATACACACACACTCATACACAACACACATGCATGCACACACATACACAGACACACTCATGCACACAGATATACATATAAGTACAACACACTCTTACAGACACATGCACATACATATACATACTCATATACAACAACAGAATGCACACAGAAATACATACACACACTCATGCACACATACAGAGCCTAAGATCATGGTAGCCATTACTCCTGAGACCTTGGACTTACAAGTCAGTCTGCATTTGAACCAGGAGTTCATTTTCGCACTTCTTAGTTCAAAATATATCGGGCCTTAGATTTGATTTTGAGCAAATCTTGACTGAGAAGGTCCTCGGGTAGTGCTCCTGGTAGAGGGACAGGCCAAAAAAAAAAAAAAAAAAACGTTGCCAAGGGGACACAGCTCTGTCCTTGCTGCAATGAATCCCCATTAAAAAGTAAGGAAAGTAGTTGATAAAAAAAAAAAAAGTCAAACCCGCCCCTAGGGAGTTAACAAGCTAAATATTCAAGGAAATAGAGGATAAAAAAGTAACTTTCAGAAGCGCTGGAGAAGTGAGGAAAAGTCCCATATTTTGTTTTGTTTTGTTTTTTGAGACAGGGTTTCTCTGTGTTACCCTGGCTGTCCTGAAACTCACTCTGTAGACTAGGCTAACCTTGACTCCCAGAGATCCTCCTGCCTCTGCCTCTGCCTCCTGAGGGCTGAGATTAAAGGCGTTCTTACAAAGGACCCTGGGTTCAGTTCCCAGCACTCATATGGCAGCTCACAACCACCTGGAACTCCAGTTCTGTTGCCCTCTTCTGGCCTCCATGGGTACTGTGCACAGGCTGTACACATACATACATGAGGGCATTTTTTAAACTATAATATAGAGCTGGAGAGATGGCTCAGAGTTGAAGAACACTGATTGCTCTTCCAGAGGTCCTGAGTTCAATTCTCAGCAACCACATGGCGACTCACAACCATCTGTAACGAGATCTGGGACACCTTTACTGGTGTGCAGGTGTACATGCAGATAAAGCACTCATCCATTAAATAAACCTTTTTTAAAAAGTATAATATGTAGAAAAAAATTGAGCAGAAATAGACCTTCCCCAAAGGCACTCAATAACAGAATTAAGAAATATAGACTACTAAGTAACCATAAAATAGAAGACATGGAATAACCCAAATCAAAAATATTAGGAATATACAAATACATTAAAAAAAAAAAGAGTTAAATTTTTTGCGTAAGGGAAATCTAGTCTTTGAAATCAGAAATAAACAGATGGACTGAAAGGCAAATTCAACAGAGCTCAAAGAAAGGATTGGTGAACTGAAAGATATTATCTGGAGAAATGACCCAGAAACTAGCCTAGAGAGAAGAGAGAAAGCAGAAGCGACCCTGATAAGAGAGACAAGGCAGCTAGACCCAGGAAATTCTGACGCATCGTCTAATTCCAGAACTGGAATGACATTTGAATTATTACTTGCGAATTTTCTCAACTGTGCCTATCAATTAAATTCAATCATAAGGAGAGGAAATCCATGCTGAGAAAGAAACAGAAAAAGAGACCGACAGACGCTCTGTGTGTGAGTGGGTAAAGGCTTGTTGCTAAGAGATAGACCAGAGAGACACAGTGTTTAAGGGGGACCTGGGGACTTCTTATCTTTTTCTTCTTGGATAAAAAATATTATGGACAGGAACTAATAAGAGAAAAGACTGAAGAGCTGGACACCGCAGATGATCTGCAGCCTGCTGGCTAAAACCACAGAGATAGTTAAGATTTTAGATCTGCTTCAGGAATACAAGGGAGCAGGGAGCCGACTCTGGTGTGGTCCCATGGGATCCAGACCACTCACAGAGCAGCTGTCACATGCGCATGCTCCTAGTGCTTAAGCTCTTGTTCAGCTTGTAAACCCCATCTCAGTCTGAAGTAGGGCTTACAGCCCTGGAGAAAGTCCAGTGGGAGCTTGTTAAGTGGGTTAGTGGGTGGGCCCTGGACTAACTAGCAAGGAGAGAATGGGACAGAGGGCCGAGTTTAGCACCAGGAAAAAGTGGCACGCACGTGTGTGTGCGTGTATGCCTGTGTATGTGTGCGCTTGCGCGTGCGTGTGAGTCCTAATTCTACCTGTCCCTTTAATTTGATAACTGCCTGTATTGCTTTTCAATCGCTGGGCAACACTGTGTACAGCTTGCCCAGGTCTTGACCAACCTGAACTCTTCCCTAGAGGCTCTGTCTCTGGGTTAAGGAGGCATCTGACTGCCACAGCGCCCGGGCCCATACACACTACGGAAACAAAGCTTACATTTCCCCAAATGGAGGAGAGCTCAGCATCTGTGTCCTGCCCTGCCACGTGGTGGTATTCTGGAGCAGAAGCAAGAGTAGAATCGTGGTTTCCTCTGTTCCCCATTGGATGTCGGAACTCTTCAAAGGGGAGGCACGGTTGCAACTGGTGCTCAACAGGAGGATGGAGACCTGCCTTTCACACAGGTTCGCACGCTGATTCACTTCCTTAAACCTTTCAGAATCATCCACCAGGACCATCTTTCAACAGGGTCTTCCTTTTCCAACAGAATCCGTTCCCTAAGCTTGTTCTCTTTGTCTAAGTGGCATACTGCAAAGTGTTTTTTGTTTTGTTTTTTTTTAAATGGGGAAATAGAAGTCTCCAGTAAGATTTTTAAAATACAGTGTCTCAGGGGCTGGACAGATGGCTCAGGAATTAAGAGCATTTGCTACTTTTGCAGCGGACCTGGGTTTGGGTCTCAGAACCCGCGGCGGGGTGGCTCACAACTATCTTTAAACTTCAGCTGTAAAGGATACTATGCCCTCTTCTGACCTCCATACTCTACATGGGACACAGACATACAAGCAGGCAAAAACACTCAATAATATAAAACAGAGAAATCTTTAAAAACAAATCAATTAATTGATTAAATAAAATAAAGAGATTCAGCCATCACGTGAAGTTGCCAGGAATGAGCTCAATGGATGCCTGGCCAGCAGGCTAGGAAGCCACCCTTGTCGCTCTCAGAGTAGTGGATCCCAGCCATTTCACCATTACGTGTGTGTGTGTGTGTGTGTGTGTGTGTGTGTGTGAACACAGTATCAGAGCTTAAAGATCACTATCGAAGGATCCCCAAACTTCACGATGCACACTTAATCAGAAATAATTTTATTCAATTTTATGTTGCATTTTGACAAGTCTCTATAACCTATTATTATTATTATTATTATTGTTGTTGTTGTTGTTGTTTTAGACAGGGTTTCTGTGGAGCCTTGGCTGTCTTGGAACTCCCTCTGTAGACCAGACTCATAGAGATCCGGCTGCCTCTTCCTGTACTGGGATTAAAGGCATGCCCCATGACTACCACCACTAACCGTTTGCCATTGCACATTCTGAGGTTTCTGGGCTCGAAGCAAACCACATTAGGTTGTTGCAAACAAGAGGGACACAGGAAAACCCAGGTTTTTAACATAGCCAGGGAACAGAGTCTTCTCAGAGATTTTCTAAAAGGCAAAATGACGATGTGAGGACAGAGGGAGGGGGTTAGGTTGAAACAGAACCAGAATTTATTCTTTCATCCTCCCTGAGTCAGTCAGTGTCCAGTCCCTCAACTGCAGTCAGTCACTAATAGCCAAAGACTGAGGAGTGACCTCGAGTGACCTCGAGTGAGACCCAGACAAAAGGCAAAGGCTTGGTAAGAAAGAAACACAAAACACCCACTGCAAAGGGAAAGAATATAAATCTGCTAAAATCCACATGATCCCGTGTCAAACAAATACTTGGCTTGATGAACATATGTGTCTTTGTTTACTGACTTTAGAAAATGTATAAGTTCAATAAAGCCTCAGAACTTCAAAAGATTTTTTTTTTAAGTAAAAGAAACAAGGAAATGTGTTTTCATTTTAAAAGTACTATAAAATATTTTATGCAGTTTTAGACTTACATTTAGTTGGTAGTTTGGTAACAATCTGCCATGTTCTAAATACCTGTCACCTTAGGTTGGAGATTTTTTTTTTTCCTTTTGCTTGTTTGTTTTTGGAACAGGGTCTCACTATATAGACCAGGGTGGCCTAGAACTCATAGAAATTCACCTGCCTCTGCTTCCCGAGTGCTGTGGTTAAAGGCATTTGCACCACACACCACAGGCTCAAGTTGCCATACCTGGCTCTAGTTTTAGAGTCACCAGTGCCTTTGATGCCAGTACTCAGGAGGCAGAGGCAGGCAGATCTCTGAGTTCTAGGCTAGCCTAGTCTACAGAGTGAGTTCCATGTTAGCTAGGGCTACACAGAGACACCCTGTCTTGAAAAAGAAAAAGAAAAACTCACCAGCATTCCAATATCTGACAGTGTTGTGTTGAAGTACGTGATAAATACAGTCCCCTATACCCACTATTCCTAGAACAAAGGACAAATAGGATTCCTCTTTAAATGTACTCTCTATTTTGTGTCAGATTAATTTTCTAAAAAAAAAAAAAAAAATTTCCAGAAAGTGCTTTGAACTCACGAGAGAACTTCAAACCAATTTTCAGGATCTGGGCTGACCTTGCTCAGCTAGATTTTAAGATATTCAGATATTAATGTGGATTTTCTCTCTAGCTCCATCCATTCACCTGCAAATGTCACGGCTTCAATTTTCCCTACAGCTGAATAAAATCCCGTCGGGTGCATGAACTGCATCTTCATTACCCATGACTTCATCGGCTGATGGACATTGTCTTAGGGTTTACTGCTGTGAGCAGGCACCATGACCAAGGCAACTCTTACAAGGACAACATTTAACTGGGGCTGGCTTACAGTTCAGAGGTTCAGCCCATTATCATCAAGGTGGGAAACATGGCAGCATCCAGGCAGGCATGGTGCAGGAGGAGCTGAGAATTCTACATCTTCATCTGAAGGCTGCTGGCAGAAGACTGGCTTCCAGGCAGCTAGGATGAGGGTCTTAAAGCCCACACCCACAGCAACACACCTACTCCAACAGGGCCACACCTTCTAATTGTGCCACTCCCTAGGCCAAGCATATATAAACCATCACAGACATCCAGGTGGCTTCTGTATCCCAGCTATTTATGAACAATGAACATGGATGTACATGTGGCTCTGTGGTAGGAAAGGGCATCCTTTGGCTATATGCCCAAGGGGATCATTACTATGGAAGGTCTCTTTCTAGTTCCCTCCCCCTCCCCCCCACTACATAAGGTGCTAGGGACAGACAGTTGATGGCTTCTGGGGAAAGAAGAGGTAGTTTCCTTTACGGGGGTGTGTGGTTCCTGGTAGGTCAGCTATACTTCAGTGATAGCCCCACACCCACAAATATATGAACAGCACAAACAAGGACCAATGCATTGCTGAAGGAAAATAAATAGAGGGTAACTCAGAAGGGTAGGAACATGGGAGTGCATTTGGAGGAGCTAAGGAGGGATGAATATAATTAAAATCCATTGTATGAAGTATTGTAAGAACTAATGAATAACATTTAGAAAAGAAATGAAGGCTTAATATGAAGTGTGCTGGCTAGTTTTTAATGTCAACTTGACACAAGCTAGAGCCACCTGGGAAGGAGGACGCTTAATTAGGTAAATGCTCCCACCAGACTGGCCTGTCAGCAGATCTGTGGAGCGTTTTCTTGATTAATAATTGATGGGGAAGGACCAAGTCTACTGTGGGTAGGGCTATCTCTGGGCGGATGGCCCTGGGCTCTATAAGAAAGCAGGCTGAGCAAGCCATGAGGAGCAAGCTCATAAGCAGCACCCCTCCATGGCCTCTGTATCAGCTCCTGCCCACAGGTTCCTGCCCTGACTTCCTCCAGTGATAGACTGTTACCTGGAAGTGTAAGCTGAAATAATATTAAATTTATATAATTATATTATAAATTATATGATGTAAATGTATAATATAGTTATATTATTTTACATATACACATATATACTTTATATATACATATAATAAAAATATAGAATAATATATAATTATATATTTATGTACTTATAATTATATATTATATATATACTTATATGTATTTTATTATATAATATATAATACATAGTATATAATATATGATATATAATATATAACGCATAATATATGATATGTAATGTATAACATTATACAACATATAACATATGGTATATAATATGTAATATATAATATATAATATTTTATATAATATATATTCATCACAGCAATAAAAACTGTAACTAAGACACTCAGAAAACTCACATGCTCTAAGAAAAGGACCGGGATCTACTGAAAAAGAAAACAATAGTGCAAAATATCAATGTTATAAATGTTTCTTATTCATTAAAAAGTTTATATTCATAAAAAAATAAACCAAACAAACAAAAGAGCAAGGAGCCCTAAAAGGTGACCAGAAAGACAAAAGCATGTCAGGCCTCCCCGGGAAGAGCATCGATGTTTATTCTTTCTGTGTCCGTGGGCTCTGTGTCCGTGGGCTCCCGCCTCCATTCTGACCCAAGCTTCCTGCTGGTCTTTCTTCTGGGTATGGTTACCTTTCCTGTACATCCTCTGATCCTCTCAGCTACTTTATCTCTTACCCCAAACACTGTTCTGCCACAGGCAATCTGATTTCCCTCAAGTCACCGGCCTTCACTGATCTCCACACATCTGAGCGATGTGTAGGTTGCTGGGTAAAGTAGCTCTCCCTACCCTCCTCTCAGTCTAGGGACTCTGTGTAGAGTTAGGACTTAGCCAGGGCCAGCCAGTCAGTGGGTGATAGATCTAAGTTTCAAAGCCGCAGGGTTTTGTTTCTAAAGTATCCATTTGTCTAACAAATGCTGGGAACCTACTACGTGGGCTCGGCTAAGCATCCCTTACATGGTGCTAAACACGTGACACTAAACGGAAACAGTCCTTTGTCTCCTCTGTGACACTAGCTGGGGATTTCCAGTGTAAAGTCCCCAGCATACAACACAACGTAAGAAGTCCACACAAACTTGGCCCAACACATGATCCCTGATCAACAACTGACTTTTATTTGTGGTCCTGTCGGTTACTGGTTTTCACCTGATTTTATCCGTTGTTGTGGTCTGGGTTGGTGGATCAGGAGCACTTCCCCCCCCCCCCCCCATGCCTTACTTAGCTAATAAGGGTCACCCAAAGGACTCTATCATTAGAAGTCTTTTCTCCTACATACAGTGACTGTCTCTGCTACAAGAAATGGTGCTCAGTGAGCTGGCCCTGAGATTTACTGTTTGGTTGGTTGGTTGTTTGGTTTGTTTTTGGAGGCAAAGGTTTCTCTGTGTAGTTCCATCTGTCCTGGAACTCACTTTGTAGACCAGGCTGGTCTCCAACTCACAGAGATCTGCCTGCCTCCCAAGTGCTGGGACTAAAGTTGTGTAGCCCCACAGCCCAGCTGCTTTTCTTTTTCTTTCTTTTTTTTTTTTTCACAAGGAATAAGAGCCCATTGTTAACTACAATGGTTATCATGTTATAATGTCTTTTCTTTTTCAATGTAAATATAGTAAAAGGTAGGTGCCTATCTATCTTTTTATCATTAGTCATGTTAAATACTCTGGGATCAGCAGCCATTTAACTTCAAGTACAACTTGGTTATAAAGGTCTTGACAAGTCTAAGGTGGAAACTCGGTTGGATGGTATAGTCTTAGCCATATTTGCCATTCGGGGCTGTTAATAGGATTACCATACCTGGTGCATGGAGAGAGGCTGATAAGAGTTAATTATAATTCGTGTATGGGCTTGTCAGTGCCACATTTACAGGACAAGATTCAATCATTCATTCAGGTCTTTCCTTATTCATTAACATGTTTATCAGATCTGGTAAGGATGTCACGCAGTATCTTAAATGCCTTTGGGGGACACGCGAGGGCGGGGAGGTTGAGACAGGGTCTCTCAATATAGCCCATGGCTGTTCTGGAACTCACTATGTAGAATAAACTGACCTCGACTCTGCCTGCCTCTGCCTCCCAAGTGCTGGGATTTAAGGCTTACAAAATGGCGAATTAGTTATTTCTCATCCGGTAAGGAAGACAGGGAAGTGGCTAGCAGGTTGAAATCAAAGTCTGCGTAGGCTGCTGGGACATGTTTATTAAAGGATTCAATGCAGGCTGGATGGCAACCTGCCCTTCCTGATGGGCTCATCCCCACACTGAGTCCTCAAGGAGCCTTGACTTTTAGTTCAGACAAGGAGGGCGGTGGAGCGGGGAGGGAGCAAGTCTATTCCAGCCAATCAGACTGGCGCAGAGGTGAGCGAAGACACCTGAATGGCTCAGATGGTTTAAAAAAAAAAAAAAAAATTATGGTGCCTGGCAAGAATTCAGAATCCCTGAATTGCTTTGCTGAGTCTGAGGCCAGGCCTTCTGAAAGATGGATCTTCACCAGGCAAAATGATTACCTTTGTCTGCAAATCCACGTGTCACTGCTTACAAACGCAACTCTCTGCTGCCGATGAGTCAGGCCTCTCAGCGATATGATGTCACACGCGAGCTAGACCAAGACACAGCTGTGTCTCCCCAGCTGTCAACACTTTGCCAAACAAAAATATTTCTCTGTACATAAGACCGAGTTATAATAAGAATTCCATCCGTGTTTCATCAGCTGTTGTGACCAAAAAAAAAAAAAAAAAAAAAAAAAAAGTGGATCCTAGTTCTCTGTGGGAGGTAACATTTTGTTGACATATGAGGCAAATTCGTGAGTTAAGACTTACAAGATGAGACAAATCACAGCACTGGGGAGGGAGGAATTAGATGCTGCTCCTTGACAGTTTCTTAGCTTTTGTTTCTCTCGAAAAGAATTAGACAAACATAATGTGGTAAATTAAATGCCAAACTGTGAAGAATTCCAGTTATTGGCGGCACAGAATGCGGGGTGTGATTAGAGGAAGGAGCCCAGGGTACATTCTCATCCACCCTTGTTAAAAGCCTGCGCCATTCAAACCTCTGAGATTTCAAGTTTTATAAGGAACTTCCTATCAGATCAGAGCTCTCCACCTACATCACCTTGTAAAGTCTGATACATACATACATCCTGATTGCTAGTTGTCAAGGATGAAGCAAATCATCCTGATATTTTTCTTTGAAACCTTGGGAGAAGAGATTTTTTAAAGTGATTTCTCATCCTTTGCAAACAACTGCATTGGGATTTGTTCAGCTAGCCACATCTTCCACAGAAGACAGCAGTCTCTCAGAAGCCTGCATCCTCTTCCGCAGATGACGGCGTTTGAATCTTAGCCTGTGGAAACATAATTGCTTACAAAGGGCAGGGTCTTAAGGGGTGGGGAGGAAAGGGGATACTGAAATCCCCCTTTTCAACTTTCCTTTTATAAACTCTACCCCTAACATTTAAAATCTCGTCCGGAAGGCACACGCACTGATAACATGGCTGTAATCTGTCACATCAGAGCGGTTTGGAGAAGATCCTCACGGAATGTTTAAAAAGACCCTGTTGCTAATGAGGATCAGCTCAAGAGAGGGAAACAACACTTATCATTTTGCTCCGAGTGAGTGTACTGAACAACTGGAGTCTACCAGCACGGACTGAAAACGGCCTGTTAACCTTGCTCACAAGGATACTACGTGAAGCTGATGGTAACTTTAAGATACTTAAAGCAGTTTATTTTAGAAGGACATGCGGCAACAGCTTCTGTGACAGAATCTGCCCAATGTCTATTATTACCCAAAATAAAGAAGACAAGCTGCTAAGACCCCCAAGAGAGCCTTGCACTTTTCCCAGCCTATCTCAGCAAGCTCCCCCACTGGCCGAACAGCTGCACGTTCCCTAGTCCATCTCAGTAGCGCCCCCAGCGGCGGGCTGCAGAGTTCATGTTCCCCAGTCTATCGCAGCAGCGCCCCCAGCGGCTGGCTGCAGAGCTGCAGTCTAGACTGCCCGGCCTGAGGTAGTAGGATCAGGACTGAACAGAAAAGCAGTACAGGGTAGCTCGGGCACCAGGTTGGAGGCTGCTGGAGTTAGAGGCAGGGGCTGTGGGTTGTGAGAGCTGCCGAGAGGTTCCTGTGAGCCCTGAGAGCAGAAGTTATGGGCAGAGAGTACAGTAGGTCTGTGGTTCTGAGGCAAGACCCGAAGGGAAATTAATGCATTTAAAAACATTATCACACACAGGGCATTGAGGTAAAATTACATTCATAGACCAAAGGGAGAAAAATTCCAAAAAAAAAAAAAAAAAAAAAAGATTGAGAACACCCAAAAGCATCATGATAATTAACCTTCCCCTGAACGTGTCGAGCCAAGACTGGGAAGGGAGGTCTGTCTCCCCCCCCCCCCCTTTTTGTGCCTACTTCTATTGAACCCAGGAGGTTACATATCCTAGGCGAATGCTTTCCCATTGAGCTGAAGCCCCTATGTAGGATGTTCCTCTAGAGGGTCTCTCTAAGATGCCCAGGCTGACCTTGAACTTGCAACCCTCCTGCCTCAGTCTTCTTAGCGACTGAGGCATGCATTACCACGCCCTATCATCAGCAAATGAACACAAGACAAAACAAACAAAAGTAAGAGAAAAAAAAAAAAAAGGTGAGCCTGTTCACAGAAGCAAAACAATTGTCTAGAAATCAGGCTTAAATCCTGGGCTTGGATTTGACAAAAGCTTCAAGCACTGATTTAAATATGTTCAGCAGGGCTGACCAGATGGCCCAGAGGGCAAAGGCATTTGTCACCAAATCTGACAACCTGATTTCAACCCTAAAGGAAGAAGGAAGGAACCAGCTCCCACAAGCCACCCTATGACCTTCAAGTGTGTCTCAACAGATGTGGACCTGTCTGAGTCAGGGCTTCTATTCCTGCACAAACATGACCAAGAAGCAAGTTGCGGAGGAAAGGGTTTATTCAGCTTACACTTCCATGCTGCTGTTCATCACCAAAGGAAGTCAGGACTGGAACTCAAGCAGGACAGGAAGCAGGAGCTGATGCAGAGGCCATGGAGGGATGTTCCTTACTGGCTTGCTTCTCCTGGCTTGCTCAGCTTGTTCTCTTACAGAGCCCAAGACTACCAGCCCAGGATGGCACCACTCACAAGGGTCCCTCCCCCCTTAATCACTAATTGAGAAAATGCCTTACCACTGGATCTCATGGAGGCATTTTCTCAACTGAAACTCCTTTCTCTGTGATAACTCCAGCTTGTGTCAAGTTGACACACAAAACTAGCCAGTATAGTACCTCATCCTCCCAAGAAGAAAATAAATGTAAAAAGAAAATCACTATGCTCAGCAGGCTGAAGAAAAACAAAGGCAATGAAATAAATACAATAAATAACAACAAAAAATGGTCATTTGAACAAAGAAGTAGATTATTAAAACAGAACCAACTGGAAATTACAGAACTGAAAAATGCAGTAACCACATTAAAATTTTTTATGACAGCATCCAGCAGTTCACTGAAGCATGAAGAGCAAGAATCAACAAACTTAAAGATAAAGTAATTTGGTATTGTTGAACAGAATGCACAAGAATAAAAAGAAACCATAAAGGAAAAGTGAATAGAATCTAAGAGATGTATAGAGTCTTATCAAGGGGACTAACTTGCCAGGCAGTGGTGGCGCACACCTTTAATCCCAGCACTTGGGAGGCAGAGGCAGGCAGATTTCTGAGTTCAAGGCCAGCCTGATCTACAGAGTGAGTTCCAGGACAGCCAGGGTTACACAGAGAAACCCTGTCTCGAAAAAACCAAAAAAAAAAAACCAAAACCAAAACCAAAAAAAAAAAAAAAGGGGGGGGGGGAGACTAACTTATTCCACAAGAAAAACTTCTCAACGTTGAGGAGAAACACAAACAGACAAACAACGTGATTCTCACCAACTCCCAGTCCAGTAAAAGCGTGCTTCAAAAATAATAGGGCGGACTCCGGAGAGATGGTTCAGTGGTTAAGTGCACTGGCTGCCATTGCAGAAAACCTGGGTTTGATTCCCAGAACCCACGTGGCGGCTCACAACCTTCAGTCACTTTACTTCCAGGGCATCTGATGCCCTCTTCTGGCCTCTGCAGGCACTGAGCACAGATAGTAACAGACATGCATGCAGACAAAACACTCACACATAAAAAATTTAAAAAAAAAATCGAGAGGAGGAGGAGGAGGAGGAGGAGGAGGTAGGGTGCTGGGCTTGCTGGCTTGAACTTGTGCTGTGATCCCAGTGAGAGAGAGAGAGAGAGAGAGAGAGAGAGAGAGAGAGAGAGAGAGAGAGAGAGAGAGAGACCCATCTTACTGGTCAGCCAGATCCTAGAGAGACCCTGTCTCAAATAGTAATAACAAGTCAAGGTAGCTGAGGACTAAAGAACCACACTTTAAGTGGACACCTGCTCTCCACGTGTCTGCTCTAACAGCTTGAAGTGCTAGCTAAAGCGGCTGCTGAGCGCTTGGTCTTAGATAATACATCTATCTCACCCCTGCAAGACTCAGGGAACATCACCCAAGAGGGCCCAGAGAGAATGTAACAGTCGGAGGAAGAGGAGCAGCCTTACGGGGCAGAGTCTTTTGGACTTGGCAGGGCCTTTGTGCTTACGAACTCCAGTGGCTCTGACATCAGACTTGCGTCAGACCCAGGCAGGATGAGACCCATCTCAAGCCTTCAGAGATGCAAGATAGACTCACCACGTCCCACCCCTCCCTGGGTATGTATAGGCAGTTAATGGTTGCTGAGAGTGGGGTATCTTTAATTCAGTGGTGTAGCCTCTGGTACCTACTGTAAATACCCCCTCACCCATGTGCATGTAAGTAGCCCTACTCCAAGTCAATGGGTCACCCCCCCCCAAAAAAAATCAGTCAATTATTAATGGAACTACCTGGGAAGAGGGTGACAATCATACATGGTGAGGGGGACAAGAGCTTAAATGGGAGGTGGCTATGATTAAAATAAACTATGCACATGTATGACATTGTCAAAATGTCAGAAAATACATAGGAGAAAGTGTGAAGCATCCCAGGATAAACAAAAACCAAAGAACCTGCCCGGAAGCATGCTATAGAAAAGAGTAAAGGAAATGATGTCACAAATTAACCTGCATGAAAATGGAAAGATCAATAAAGATAAACACATGGACACGCTCAAGACCGTATTATTCAAGCCCTGTCTCGAAAAACCAAAAAAAAAAAAAAAAAAAAAAAAAAAAAAAAAAAAAAAAAAAAGACCGTATTATCGTCATTTTTGTTTATAACAGCACTATTCTTTTATTTGAATTATTAAAAAGGCATTATTTTTACTGTGGACTCATGCTAATGGGTATACAATATTTAAAGGTATAAATTTTAAGTTCGTTTTTTAAAATGCATTTTATGTGCATGGGCATTTTGTCTACATGTTTGTATATATACCACACACAAGCAATGCCCACAAGGACCAGAAGAGGGCATTGGGTCCCCTACAACTGGAGTTACAGATGGCTGAAAGCCGCCATGTGGGTGCTGGGAATTGAACTCAGGTCCTCAGCAAGAGCAGTCGGCGCTCCTAACTGCTGAGCCAGCTCTCCCATCCATATCACACACTGGGTAGGGCAGACCTGTGAAGACTACACCTTTTTTTCTGTGAGTGCACAGTCAGCTTTAAGTAGATGATTATAACCTGGAGTGTTTGTTACATAATCCCCATGGCAACCACAAGGAAACTACACACACACACACACAAAGGAGCAAGCAGGGGCCCCAACTTGTCACAGTAAAAAAAAAAAAAAAAAAAAAGAAAAAAGCAACAAAACAAATAAACAAACAAACGAAAACAAAAAACCCAAACAGATCAGGGAGCAAGTAGGGAAAAAAAAACCGTAAGACTTACAAAAAAAAAAAAAAAAAAGGTAATAGGCAGCCTTTCCTATTGGCAGTTGCTTTACATGTAAATGGCTTAAACTCCCCATTCAAAAGACACAGACTGGTCTAACGGATTTTTAAACAGGACAGAATGCGACTGTGTCTTAGAAAAAAAGGAACTCAAGGCTGGAGAGATGGCTCAGGAGTTAAGAGCACTGACTGCTCTTCCAGAGGTCCTGAGTTCAAATCCCAGCAACCACATGGTGGCTCACAACCATCTGTAATGGGATCTGACGCCCTCTTCTGGTGTGTCTGAAGACAGCTACAGTGTACTTACATAAAAATAAATAATTAAATCTTTGAGCGGGAGCGAGCGGGGCTGGAACGACAAGGAAAAAAAAAGAAAGAAAGAAAAAGAAAAAAGAATTTGGTGTAGACAGATTGAAAGTGAAAGAATGGAAAATATTTTGTGCAAATAGTTTCTAAGAGAGGAGGGGAAAACTACATAAAAGCAGACTGTAAGTTGGAAAAAATCATGGCATAAATGTAAAAGGTTCATCTCACCTAGAAAATGTAACGATGATAAACATATACGGACCAGTTCTCGGAGCTCTTAAAAATAGGAAACTATTGATTGAAACGAGGGAGAGCCAGAAGGTTCCAGAACAGTAAAGCAGATGTCAGTACTTCTGAGCAAGTTCTAGGCCCATGCTTGACACGCAGTCGGCACTCAAAAAAAGCATTCGCAAATACATGAGTGATGTAGCATGCATTTGTGAATCGTGATCGTGGAAAGTAATGCGTGGGTCACGGTCTCCTTGGAAGATCCATGCCGGTTCTACATCAGTGATTTAAATGTGGGCTAACAGTGAGGTACCACGGTGGTAGGGAGCACCGTGCTGGGGTGCTGGGATGGTTTACATGAAGCTGTAGTGCACGACACGATTTCAGTGTCCTCAAAGATAAAGTGAACGGGGCTTCACTTTGCTGAGTGTTACCTAACTCCAAAGACAACGTGGCTAAGGGGAAAAATGATGTCTACGCGGGCCTGTGCTGCAGGATCTTTCCAGTTCACCTGAGTCATCCTTGGAAACCCCAGCATGTATAAACAAACGTTCATAACACTGGGAGCACCAAGCTAAGGAAAACCGGCTAGCTGGCTAGTAAAGCGAGACTCCCACAGCCTTTGCAAGGGGCCTAACAACTTAACTTTTGGTAGATAAACCTGGGCCCTGGGACGACGCTGTCCACAGGAAAAAAAAAGGGGGGGGCAGATTAAAGCCCTCCGTGGACTCACCAGCGTTGCTGTAACAAGAAGTATCTTTTTTTTTTTTTTTGGGCATGCGCAAAAGTAGCAAGCTCGGACCATCAGACACAAGAATCTGTCAAAAATCACCAGAGAGGATGGGGGTGGAAGCAAATGAAGAGAAAGACTTTCTCGAGGTGAAAATCCACAGCACCAGACGCACCGGCCGGTGTCTTTACACAAGGAACTTCTCAAGCCCAGGCTCATAACCACAGCAAACCTTTCTGCCTCTATGTATTTTATCTCTGTTCTTGTTCTTCCGCAAACAGAAAGATAAGGTTTTCATCCTAGCAATAAAGAAACCCAGGGACAGGGTTCATGTGGTTAGCAGACTTTTGTCTCCCAGGTGCAAGAGATTTTATCCAATTGTAAATTTTGTTGATTTTCTCATGGTTAAACACATTTTTACTAAATTTATTTTGTAATTTTAAGTGCATGGGCTGTTCTTCCTCCTCTCACCCCTTCTCCTTCTTCCCCTCCTCAAATTCATAACCTCTTTTCCTTTAATTATTACACACACACACACACACACACACACATGAATGCATTTATAAATACGTCCTGCTGGGTCCATTAAACGTTACTCATATGTGTATGCTTTTAGAGCTGACCACTTGGGACTGGATAACCAATTGGGGGCTCATTCCTGGGGAACACTAATTCTCCTTCCCGACAGTCATTAATTGCTCATAGCTCATAATCTAGAAATACACCCCCCCCCCCCGCCCATCACGCCCATCACATTGTCTTGTCAACTGATATCATTATCATTCTGGTCTGGTTTAAGCTCCTGTTGATGTCAAGTGCACAGAATTAAAGAATTACATCATTCTCTATGTGTCTGCACTTTGGAATTTCCATTGATTGCCACGACTACTGTCTTCTATATGGCGAGTACTGCATATATTCCCCTTGAAAAAAGGATAAGGTAGCAAATTAAACAGTAGCGGCACCCTCTGTAGTCATCCAAAAAGACTGATAGAGGAACATACTCTTTATTCTAAATCCGTAAACACAGATGACACATCTTGAAATAGGCAATGAGCTAGGGTCTGGGAGAAGACCCGAAGGATTGCTTCAGAGATTAGCAAACTGATTTTCAGGGAGTTAAAGGGAAACACTCATGGTCAGACTACTAGCTATGGAACTTGGATGGCAAAGCCAGGTCCTAGAGTCACTTCCAAAACTGTGGCTCGCTTTGTAGGGACATCTGTAAAAATGAAAAGACTAGAAAATTATTTTTAGCTTTTTTTTCTGTATACGAGTGTTTTGCCTACATGTATGCTTGCGCACCCCCTGTACAGAAGTCAGAAAAGGGTGTCAGATCCCTTGGAACTGGAATTATGGACAGTTGTGAGCTACTTTGTGGGTCCTGGGAACCGAACTTGGGTCCTCGGGGTCACTAGGTAAACAACATATTCTACCTCAACAAGTATTCTTAACCACCAAGCCATCTCTCCAGACCAAGACTTTTAAAAAGAAAAAAGACCAATGTGTAATATTTGTTCCTAATTACGTACAATCTCATCACCCAAAGCAGATTCCAGACCTACAGAAGATGGTGTCTCCTCACTTGGGCTTAAAAATTACACCACACCTCAAATGATTAATATACAAATACAGATTTGATTGTGGACATGAAAAGTCAGGAAGGCTAGCCTTGCCAGGAACCGGTGTGGGAGGAAGTGCTATTAAATATTTAACAGCACTGATATACAATAGGTGTGCTTTGTGCCAAACATATAAAGTCCTTGCCCCCAAGGAGTTGTGTCAGCTATAAGGCTGGTTTGTCTGGAAATGCGTGTTATGGCGCTTTATGAGGTAAATAGTCCATGCCGTAACTCAACAGGTTATCATTTGCACAAGCTTTCTTAGGACAAAGATGGTACACTTAAATATTTATGCAAGAATTTTGTGTACTGCGGCCATATTAAATCATTTTCAAAGTTTCACTTTTTCTTCTCTCTCCCGTTGTTAGGGGCGGTACCCATAACGATGCCAACCAACAGGGAGGAAGCACCCTAGAAAGCTTTGATTTTGTGATTCTGTAGAATAAACTGTCAGATGATTTGAGGCAGTCTTGTAGGAACCAGATAAATTAGTAAGAGACACATTTGTTAAGACCATTAGGTAATTTGATTTAACACGTGATAAACAGCCGCTCGCTCTAACCAAGGTGCGGTAGAAGGAGACACGGAAAACATGAGGCTGCCTTTGATGGAAAAAGTATTTTACTTAGCTCAGAGGTCCTGAGAAGGATATTACATTTATCACTTACATAAATCTGCCCAGGGCTTGAACTGCCAAAGGAAGGTGCGATCCAGCAGGGACATACTAAAACGGCAGCCAAGTGACAAGGGGGAGTTATTATAATAAAAAACGAATGCAAAATCAGTCATCAGCATCTCTGTGGACGTTGACAATGAATCGAGACCATTACAGAAAGGCATGACTAGTCAAAAGGCAGAGAACACCGAACTGGGGGCGCCCAGCCCCAGCTGATACATCTATTACATCCCTACACCTAAGCCTCAGGGATCATCACGGAAGAGGAGTTTAAGAGCCAGGGGACCAGGAAGTCGGCTGGAAGACAGTGTCTTCTAGTTACAACAGAGAAGCCGCACCCATGAGATCTCAACAAAATGGCCTCTTCAAGGAGACCTGAGCAATGACAATACCTGTAACATGGAATCTCACAAGGCCCTACTTCTAGATGAAGAAGCACAGGAAATTAATGACTGAGGAGAAGGGGAGAACCAGTCTTCTCCAGGGAAAGCCCCTGATGAGGTTATCCAATCCCTACAGGTCAATCCTAAGCATTTGGATAGACCAGGGATATTAAAAAGACCAAATTTAAAATTCAATTTAAAAGGCCACAGGCAAAGCATTCATTTGTTCGTTCGTTCGTTCGTTCGTTTGTTCATGTGAGGTATAGATTCTGTCTTCAAAGGCTTGGAGCACCAGTGGAAAATGGCAATACGAAAGCATAGGTGCAGAATTGAATGACTGATTAAAAAACTCGATGTGGCCGGGCCGTGGTGGCGCACGCCTTTAATCCTAGCACTTGGGAGGTAGAGACAGGCGGATTTCTGAGTTCGAGGCCAGCCTGGTCTACAGAGTGAGTTCCAGGACAGCCAGGGCTATACAGAGAAACCCTGTCTCGAAAAACAAAACAAAAAACAAAAAACCTCGGGCCTCTGAGGAGCCTCCGTGTGGAGCCTCTGAGACAACAGGGGCAGTAAATTATCTGGCAGTGAAGCATAAAAGGACAGTTTGGGCAGCAACAACATGATATTTGAGATTGGCCTTGACATTGAACATGAATCAGAGAAAAGCTCGGTGGACAGATGAGGTCATCTTTGTGAAGACAGGACACATCAGGACTGGGAGCAGCTGGGACTCAATGGGGCTTGACCAACGTTCAAAGAAGGAGCAAGCATAGGAGTCTTCCCTCTGTGCATGGGCCCATCTGCCAAGGCTTATAGGACCTAACTCTGAAAGCAACGATGAGCACAAGAGAGACACAATCCAAAAAAGTCCACTTCCCACTTCCGGGATATAATCTACCTGTGGCCAATTAACCCAGGGGGGCGGGGCGGGGGCGGTCCTTAGTAAAATTCAGGCTTGTGATTGGCTCCTGGGAGGAAGAATGTAAGGTAGTGTTTCTCAACCTGTGGTTGGAAAGGCTTTTGGGGGTTGAATGATCCTTTCACAGGGTTTGCATATCAGATATCATGCATATCAGATATTTGCATCACTATTCATAACAGTAGCGAAATTACAGTTCTGAAGTAGCAACAACAATAATTTTATGGTTAGGGGTCACCACAAGTCGAGGAACTGTATTAAAGGGTTGCAGCGGTAAGAAAGTTGAGAACCACTCACTGCCTTCAGGCATGGGAGCAATCGACTGGCCTCGGTTAAGTCGGGTAGAAAGAGGAGAGAGTTCAGTGCAGCTCTGGGGGGAAGAAGGCAGCTGCATTCCCTGAGCACACACTGAGAAACCTGCACAGACCGAGATTGAACAATAACTAGTCAGAACAGCTAATGGACGGGAGAGACCGCTCAGAGCTTAGGAGCATGGATTGCTCTTCCAGAAGACCCAGGTTTGATTCCCATCTCCCGTATCAAGTCGCTCACATCCACCTGTCACTGTAGGTTTAGGGGAATCCTCTGGTCTCTGCATTCATGTGCACACAGCACCCCCCAAAATAAATATCACTTAAAATAATAAAAATATTTTTTAAAAGAAGCTAATACTTAAGTCAGGGAGATAACATAATCATAAGTAAAAATTCCTAGAAAGACTATATGCATATCTTTCTTTACACAGTAGAGTTGGTACACTCTTGAAAACTGCAAGTCATTTTTTAAATAAAACACGTTCCGGCAGTGGTGGCGCACACCTTTAATCCCAGCACTTGGGAGGCAGAGACAGGCAGATTTCTGAGTTCGAGGCCAGCCTGGTCTACAGAGTGAGTTCCAGAACAGTCAGAGCTATACAGAGAAACCCTGTCTCGAAAAACCAAAAACCAACCAACCAAACAAACAAACAAAAAACCTTATTATTTATACAAGATTTACAAGTGTGTAATATTAACAATTATATACTTAGTAACGCCTTTCTAATCAGTTTCTGGTTTTCGGTGATTAAATTTTCTTTCAATAGGGATACAGACATAAATTGAGTTGGATTTTCTAAAAAGATTTATTTATTTTATGTATATGAGTACACTGTCACTGTGTTCAGACACACCAGAAGAGGGCATCAGATCCCATTACAGATGGTTGTGAGCCACCATGTGGTTGCTGGGAATTGAACTCAGGGCCTCTGGAAGAGCAGTCAGTCGGGAGGCAGAGGCAGGGTGGATTTCTGAGTTCGAGGCCAGCCTGCTCTACAGAGTGAGTTCCAGGACAGCCAGGGCTACACAGAGAAACCTTGTCTCAAAGAAAAAAAAAAAAAGAAGAGCAGTCAGTGCTCTTAACCACTGAGCCATCTCTCCAGCCCCAGTTGAGTTGGATTTTAAAGGTATGCTCACTACGTCACACTGCCCATAGGAGTCATCATATCTCACCAACTGCTCTGAATCTTAAAAATATGAAACAATGTGAAAACCTGCTTGCTCAGGGCATTCCACTGGCCTCTTACTTAGACTGTTCCTGGTGCAGGCAGCAGGGAGATTGCCAGCGAGGCTCACTGGCTTTCCCAGAACAAACTTTGTCTTTTATATGTCCTAGCTCAAAGGATCACTGAAAAAACCATAACAAGAGAATTCCCCTGAGACTGGAGGATTCTGAGTCTTATCCCTCAGGAACGAGTGGGCTGAACAGCTTTACGGACAGGGCTTCTAATGTGACGTGGTTCCTGTAAGGAGGTGTGGGTGACAGGGATGATGGGGCTAGCCTGATTTCCAATTGTGAGGCCATCCTTCCAAGGCTCTGTAGACAGTCAGTTTGTTGTGTGTGTAAAGGTAGTTAAATGGTGTTTACATTATACTGGAAAAGTCTCCCCAGACTAAAGTTTCTCTATAGCAGAGTAATCTGAAGACCCACTCTACTAGAGATTAAACTGTCTGTCTATCTGTCTATCTGTCTATCTATCTATCTATCTATCTATCTATCTATCTATAGCTCCATCTATATCATCAGCGTACAGGAGTTATACAAATAATATATATCCATATACGTGTATGGATATAGAAGTATATATTTGCATATGTAAATATTCTATGTGTGCTTCTCAGCAGCCACGAGCTCCTGTTCTCATGAATGCTCAGGGTGACCATAGGCTACAAGGCAGTAATCTCGGGTGGACTTTGATTGATGAAGCCTTTGGATTGGTTTTGGGAAATCAGTGACAGGTCTGATAAAAAGGGCATGGACATCCGGGCACCAGAAGGAGCAGAATGGGTTAACAGAAGGTGAAAGGGAGATGCTGAGGGCACAGTAAAAGAATCTGAAAGACTCACACCACACAGACTACAACATACCAACCGACGGAGCAAGCACCGGGAAATCTCAAACAGGAAAGTAGCTTACAAGGCATTTCAAGAGCCAGGACATCTAGCCCCTGCACAGTGATACATGCCTCCAATCCCAGCATTAAGGAGGCCTAGATACGAGGACCAAGAGTTCGAGGATATCCTGAGCTACATAGCAAGACCCTGTCTCAACAAGCGACAGGGTGTGGTACACATCTTTAATCCCAATACTCAGAAGGCAGAGGCAGGCTGACCTCTGTGAGTTCAAGTACAGCCTGATCTACATAGAATCCCAGACTAGCTAGGACTACATAGCAGAACCTTATCTAAAAGCAAACACACAAAACAATAATAATAATAATAACAAAAACTCAACAAGCAAACAAAGCCAGTATAAGTATTATATAAAAGTTTCTTGTTCTGAGTATATTAACCGTGGATTCTCCTCTGTATTGATAGCCAGGAAATCTGCAGAGAGATACTTTCACGATTGAGTTTTATTCACAGAAGCCAAGGAAGGGAGCTTGAATTTTACTTCTGACTCCACAGAGGAGACACTGTGAGACACAAAGCCACAAATGGCCCCAGCACAGCATTAGCAGAAGTGAGCTCAGAAGCCAGAGGACACGATGCCCTTGAAAAGCAGAGAAATCACAGCGTCTGGCCTGAGAAGTCTACAAGCCCTGAGTGGAAACACGATTGATTTTCGTATAGCCCACGAGAGAAAAATGCTCCCAGCTAACACTTGGGTTATGAATTTATGTGAGGTCTTTTGTTTCTCTTCTGCAATTGTTCCTCTGGTTTGTTTTGTTTTAGTGGGGGGAAGGGGAGCGGGGCTGTCGAAGGGGTTAAGCAGTCTACACTGACTCCTGAGCAGACTCCATTATAGTAAAACCACACCAAAGTAAACAATCTCTTTATCTTGCAATTTCTGAACTTAGGAAATTTAGCTATCTCTGTACAAATGTATTCTTTTCAGCTTCTTTTCCAAATATTAATTTATTAATATTCAGTATTTCTTACATCTTTGCCTGTCTCTTCGGTAGTTCCAGGTGGGTAGCTTTTGAAACTGAAGGCATCTTTTGGGAGTGCTTGCTGAAATCTGATAACCCACAGAAGTGAGCCTTCTCCTTGCGGAGTGCGTGCTTTTCAACAACAGAAGACATTTTTATGTCTCTACTCATTGATCTTTTAACGAAGAGATTCCCCCACCCCCAAGACAGGGTTCCTCTGTGTAGCCCTGGAACTCACTATGTAGACCAGGCTGGCCTTGAACTCTGAGATCCACCGGCCTCAGCCTCCTGAGTGCTGGGATTAAAGGTGTGGACCACCGCTGGGCAGTGGTGGCGCCCACCTTTAATCCCAGCACTCGGGAGGCAGAGGCAGGTGGATTTCTGAGTTCGAGGCCAGCCTGCTCTACAGAGTGAGTTCCAGGACAGCCAGGGCTACACAGAGAAACCCTGTCTCGAAAACCCCAAAAAAAAAAAAGGTGTGTACCACCACTGCCTGGCTGATTTATAATTAGAGATCTGGTTATTTATGTTGTGTGTAGGAAAGCGATTATCTTTTACAATTTAATTATTAAAATACATGGTTGAAAGTCTTTTAATTATAAATTTCTGAATGTGGAAACGAGAAAAACTTAAAGATTACCTTTCTTAACATTTACCAGGTAATTTCCCAAGATATGCCTGAGTTTCCTTTGAGAGTCAAGAATCATGGTGCTCAGTTGACAAGAGCCATAACCTAAGGCTTGTCTTTCAAAGGGGACAGGCCTTTCCCCTCCAGAGACGTGTTTATAGAGGAGCCCAATTACCTCCTCATATCTTAGAGGATATGAGGAGATATGGTTCTTTCCCGTATCAAACCCCCTCTCTCACACATGATGCTGATCTCTTCAAAGAAATACATATCTTCTGTCTAAAAATGGACTGAAAATGGAGGTCTTCTAAGATCTGGATGCTGCTACCCACGTGTCTCCCTCCAGCTGCACTAACCACCAGTGTCTGAGCAACAGTGAAGGATTCAGAGGTGCTTAGCCAGGACAGAGTGATGGCTGGACCCACAGCATAGGTGTGGGTGCCTTTCACTCCTTTCTCCCCACCAGAATGCTCCAGATGTCCTCTCTGGGTCTCTGATGAGTTTGTGACAGACAGATGCTGGCAGAGCGTGATGCAAGCTGTCTGTGTGGCTCTGTATGTCTTTGTCTGATAAAAGGGTGCCTCCAATCCGACCTTCTATACGATTATTTTCATAATCCATTAATTCTTTGACTCTCTGTTGTGATTACTGCCAAGGGAGTTATTTTCTTGCATATGTTCTTCAACCCCCCAAAACCATCACCCACCTTCTGCAATTAAAGCCATAAAGAGTAAAGCAAATCCTCAAGATTCAAAGTCACACTTGTAAGAATAATAAGTAGGATGACCCAAGGCCCAGGAGCATCACGTGAAAGGTAAACTGAGGCCAGAGGACCAGGACATGTGCTGTGACATAGTGTCTTAGACAGGGAAGCTACAGCAGATATGAACGATATGTTCACCTAGCCGAGACTCACACAATGTCTGTCTTAGCTTGGGTTTTACTGCTGTGAACAGATACCATGACCAAGGCAACTTTTATAAGGAGAACATTTAACTGGGGCTGGCTTACAGGTCAGAGATTCAGTCCAGTATCATCAAGGCAGGAGCACGGCAGCATCCAGGCAGGCATGGCGCAGAAGGAGCTGAGAGTTCTACGTCTTCATCTGAAGGCTGCTAGGAGAAGACTGGCTTCCAGGCAGCTAGGAAGAGCCCACACCCCCAGTGACGGACCTCCTCCAACAAGGTCACACCTCCTAATAGTGCCCTCCTGGGCCAAGCACAGTCAAACCACCACAATGTCCATAGCAGCCAACGTGGCAGCATGGGCTGCAGAAATTTCCTAAGGCAATGGACTCCCTCTCTCTACACAGCTGAGAGAGAGGGAGTCCATCTTCACCAGGGATGAG
>CM052721.1:4649596-4657891 GCA_028551405.1 Uromys caudimaculatus | reverse complement strand
CAGAGGGAAGAGTGGGAGGAGCAGAGGGAAGAGTGGGAGGAGCAGAGGGAAGAGTGGGAGGAGCAGAGGGAAGAGTGGGAGGACTGGAAGAGTGGGAGGAGCAGAGGGAAGAGTGGGAGGAGCAGAGGGAAGAGTGGGACTAGAGGGAAGAGGGAGGGATAGAAATGATGTAAAGATGATGCCATGTAGAGGAGTCTCAAGTACACTTAAATAAGAAAAATAATGTCTCTCAGAGAGATGCCACAAGTCTCAATGACTTTGAAAACTGACCATGGGCTGGAGAGATGGCTCAGCGGTTAAGAGCACTGGCTGCTCTTCCAGAGATCCTGAGTTCAATTCCCAGCAACCACATGGTGGCTCACAACCATCTGTAATGGGATCCGATGCCCTCTTCTGGTGTGTCTGAAGACAGCTACAGTGTACTCATATAAAATTAACTAATTAATTAATTAATAAACCTTTCAAAAAAGAAAGAAAGAAAACTGACCATGACAAATGGCTGAAACAGCTGCTGGTGTCCAGACTTGGCAAAAATCCTAGGTTAAACATTCCAGGGAGCTTTAAAAAAGTATATCATTATCCATTCTTTCCAAAACCCACGTTGAACTTTAATTTTGAGGGGTGTGGTAATAAAAGATGGGGCCTTAGCTAACTCCCCTGGCACATGCCTGCCATGCCAGCCTCTGGAACTTAGTCTGAGGCCACATAGCAGATGCTGTCTCAACAATAAAGCAAAATACACAAACAGAGAAAGGTTGGCAGAAACAGTGGCCCTGGGTCAGTGATAGAGGCTGCTAATAAAGGAGTCGTCTCTCTCCTCTCCTCCCTTCCTCTCCCTCCCCCTCCCCCCCTCTCAGGCCAAGGCAACTACTATTAATCACATTGCTTAGACACTAACGAGACACTAACGAGAAAAACAATGCCACTCTGGATACAGTTCACCGGCACTTCACGTTTATAATTTTATTTAAAGCCCCATGATACTCCCTGGTCCTATTACGCAGCATTTAAACAGATGTTATGCACCAGCCCGTACGGCAATGAGTACATGCCTCAATGTGGTCCACTGCAGTGTAGAGGAGATTAAGGGTTTATAAACATTGTGGTTCAGGGAAGGGACAGAATTCCAGTCCACTGACTAACGTGGATTTTGTGTAGCCCTTTTGCGCTTTAATGCATTTCGTGGCGTTTTAAATCCTGAACTTCTTCCACACCAAATAGAAGCTAAGCTCGTAAACTCGGAACTCAACTCGAATGGCCGACGGAGAGTAGTGGATTTGCGGACGTTTTCCCTACCCCTCGACACACTCATTTTCAATGATGATGAAAGCACCCTGCACTGCTCCCCTTGTAAGCTGCATGTGTTAGCGATGCTAATGGGGAGATGTGGTCACTGGGATAAGTCGTGAGGTGCACATCGCACAGGGGCAAAGAGAACAGCAGCAAGGCGCCAGCTCTCAGCACTGATTAGATCTCTCAGCGCTCCTCTTTCTACGAGACCCAGTCCCACAGACTCGAGATTCGACGAGACGCCATCCCACAGGTTTTTAATTTTTTTTTTTGGAATCCGTATCTTTGTTGTTTCGTCCTCTTCTACAGCGCTTGGAAACGTTCAGAAGCATCAGACCCCTCCCTTTCTAACTTAGTAGGTGACATCAACCAAGCTTCCCATTCGCTCCAGTCTGGCTCGAAGGATACAGGTCCATATCTGCAGATTATCTTGTTATGTTAACAAGCCTTTCACAATAAGACATTTCATTTGTTCCCTGCTGGGGGAGGCAACTGTGAATGTGTCTGGGACAGCCACATTATCTTATTTCTCTTGTCTTAAAAAAACAAAAACAAAAAACCTTGTCTCTCTCCACCTTCACTTCTCCCTGCTCTCCCTTGCTGCAGATCCTGTGTTCTTACCCTGATCCCCCCCCCCCCCAATCGCTTTTGACCATTTTTTCCCTCTCACTCACCTGTGTTTGTGTGGTGTCTGCTGTAGAAATCAGGAAGTGATCTATTGACAATAAAAAGGCTTTTGTCATCACTACAAATATTAACTCAAGCAAAAGGATTCTGTCACGTCCTCTGACTGAAGAACTGGACAGATATACTCAAAGCAGCGAAGTTATTCCTAATTTAGCAGACATTAAGCAATATGTATCTCTGAAACGCTTACATCCTCCAAAACCTTATTTAACTCATCATGTAGACTTTAGACTTTCTTCTTTTTTTCCTTTTGTAATGGAAGCTTTTTATTTAAAGATTTGTTTATTTTTATTTTTATGTGTGTAAGGTTTACCTGCATGTATGGCTATCAACCATGCATTGCAGTACCTGTGGTGGCCAGAAGAGGGCGTCAGACCCTCTAGAACAGGACTGTGGATGGATGTGAACTGCATGTGGGTGCTGGGAACTAAATGTGGGTCTGCTGGAAGAGCAGCCAGTGCTCTTAAGCACTGAACCATTTCTTCAGCCTGAAGCATTGTTTTTAAAAGTAACAACATCCCAGAAAGATTTCTTTTGAGAAGTCACAGAGACCAGTTCATTTGGGATGGGTAAGATAAATAACGAAAGAGAATGTCTACTTATACTTTACTGCATTCCTGAACAATGCCTCTGGTACAGACCCCTGAGTATCAAGAGCACAGCCCACTAACTTCTGGTCACTGGACCCTTGGAATCTCACTTGTATTGTGAGCTTTTCTTTCTAAGGACTTAAGTTTCCACCCACCCAGGTCCATTCGCTTTTGCTGACTCTGGCAGAATTCTATCCTTTGAAAAATGAAACAAAACTGGAAGCTGGAGAGATGGTTCAGCAGTTAAGAGCAGTGGCTGCTTCTGCATAAGACCTGGGCTCAGGTCCCAGCACCCACAATGTAGCTGTAACTCCAGTTCCAGGAATCTGATGCCTTCTTCTGGTCCCCTCAGGCACTGTATGCATGTGATGCACAGCCCCCACTCCCACACACATGTAGGCAAAACACTCTTTTATTTATATATATATATATTCACACACATACATATATACATATATATAATAAAAATAAAACCATGTAAAAAATTAAATCTGTCTATATAGAGTTGTAGAACTTTGTTTTTAGGTATGAAACCTTGCAAAGAAGAGGTGAGATATTCCTTTTCTCCCCCGGCATTTACAGAACCGGCGTGAGTTTGTAAACAAGGGCTCTCAAATCAAGGATCTATTAGGAAGCAAAAACAAACGAAAACACCCCATGAGTTTCTGTTTGGTCAGTTTCCTTTCTGTCAGAGGCCACACTAGGCTTTTCGGGGGTCATGCAGAAGACTATACAGGGTCAGGTGGGGCTAGGCAGAACGGCCTATGCATTATCATTGTGAACACTGAGACTGGATGAGGGTAACTTTAATATTTGAAGGTCTTTCCACTTAATGGAACAATTCTGTGCTTTTAGAACACACAACTGTAAAATCGGTAGGAGATTTTAACATATAGTAGATTAGCACACAAGTCCTTTGCTTAAAATTCCTGAATGAGAAGCCCATCACGGTGGCGCTATAGCTGCCCCGCCTCCCAGGTGGAGGCTTCGAGGTTCATTTTTAGCCCCCTCCTTCTGTATTTGATGGAGACATGGACCCTCGACGTCTTCCTTGCATACTGTGATCCAAATGCCTGAACGAACATCCTAAAGGGGGTAGTCTCTTTCGGCTTCAGAGAATCAGTCCACAGTTGTTAATTACCACCAAATGTTGAAGGGATGCTTACTTTGTGCAATTATCTCCTCCGTCAAGCCACGAAAGAACATGTGATATGGAACCTGTTTAAGGACATGCATAAGTCCCTCTTTTAGTATAGTCTGTTCCTAAAGAGTTTACAGGCAAACACCAAGTTAATAGGATTGCAGCCAAGGAGGAGACTGGCATAAAGGAAGGGAATGGCGTAAGGGGAGGGGCTCACATAAAGAGGGGAATGACGTAAGGGGGAGGAGCTAATGTAAAAGAAGGGGCTGGAGTCAGGGGAGGGGCTCACATAAAGGAGGGGAATGGCGTAAGGGAGGGTCTCACGTAAAGGAGGGAATGACGTAAGGGGAGGGGCTCTCATAAAGGAGGGGCCTGGCGAAAAGGAGGTGTAAAGGTATCAGAGGAAGATTCTAGGTGATTACAAAGGATGGATGAGTGGACTTGGACCTACTAGCCCATAAAAAGAACAGAAGAGTGGGCAAAAGGCCTCTCTGTCTCTCTCTGTCTCTGCCCCCCCTCCCGTGTGTGTGTGCGTGTGTGTGTGTGTGTGTGTGTGTGTGTGTGTGTGTGTGTGTGTGTGTGTGTGTAGAGACTAGGAGAGACATCAACAGAAACAGCCTTCTGGATGTCGGCAGGGCGGATGAAGAATGGCAGGAGGGTTACAGTCTGAGTGAACTGCATATCTGCTGGAGGCATGCTATGTGCCAGTCATACAACCCCTAAATCACCAGCTAGAGGGAGATGGACAAGTAAAAGAGACCATTACAATAGGGTGAGATAAATGCTATGAGAGGAGCAGTCCGAAGACTGGACCCACCCAGCAGAGGGCTCAGAAGGGAAGCGCAGCTAGCTGCTCATGCTGGTACTAGTGAGGTAGGGCACACCTGTATGCTTAGCCCTGGTAAAGCAAGCATGGAGGGCTGATATCTGAAACTGGCAATGCCTGGAAAGACAAGGAGGGAATTGTGGAAGGGGCTGGGGACGGGCAGGGCTGGGGTCAGTAGACAGATTTGTTATTTCTTATACTTCTTGATCTAATCCAGTGAGTATCCTAAGATTGCCCAAAGAATCATTAAGAAATAAAAGAAACAGATTTACCTTTTTTTTTTTTTAATTCTTAATTTTTTTTTGGTTTTTCGAGACAGGGTTTCTCTGTATAGCCCTGGCTGTCCTGGAACTCACTCTGTAGACCAGGCTGGCCTCAAACTCAGAAATCCGCCTGCCTCTGCCTTCTGAGTGCTGGGATTAAAGGCGTGCACCACCACTGCCCGGCAGCAGATTTACCTTTTAGATAGGTAACCACCTGCAGGCGAGGTGGCTCCAGAGGCAAAATGACGGAGAACAAAAAAGGTTACAGGGGAGTTAGACCCTCGAAGGCACATTTGCCATTCTGATGAAGAGCTAAATGAGTAGTTTGTGAATGAATGAAGGAATGAATGAATTGGACCAACCCACCATGAAGCACGTACAGAAGAGAGGAGACTTTAGGTGGAGGCGCACGTTGTCTTTGGGCACGAGCACTGACTAGAACACGTGTTCTCAAGTCTTGCTGCTCATAAGACAGATGGCCTCAGCAGCCAGTGAGCGTAGTGGTCAGCGGAACACAGTAGCAAAGACTGCAGTGATCCAGTCCAAAGAGCTCAGCTCCAGCCCCAAGTGTGCTGTTTATTAACCATGGAAGACATCTTCATTCTCCACCCCTCATGTCCCACCCCTTTAAGTTTACTGTTCCTGTATATGTGTTTAGCAGCACACGCTGGGAACAGCTGTCCCAACCAGTATGTGTTTCTGTTTGCAGGAACCGTGTCAGGATGGACAGCCAACCGTATTTCACAGTGACTCACTGTGGGGAGCAGTTGGTGCAAACCACAGGACAGTGGAGCCAGAGGTGAACTGAGAGGAAGGCAGAACTCCAATAGCCAGCGTTGCTCAGACTGTGGGCAGTAACTCTAACTTGCCCTGGTCCCCAGGTAGCAGGGGTGGGCACAGCCCATCTCCTGATGCTGTACTCATAGAGGGAACTATGTAGAAATAAGAAGAACCAAGCTAAACCAGTGTCACAGACCTGTCATCCCAGCTGCTTGGAGGCTGAGACAGGAGGATTACAGCTTGAAGACTGGTCTGGCCTATAGTGAGATCAAGACCAGAATGAGCAACTTAGTGGACCTTGTTTCAAAAATACAATGCAAGAAGAGGGGAGATGGGGGGATGGATCAGCAGCTCAGAGCATCCAGAGGATCCCAGTTCAGTCCCTAGCACCTATGCCAGGGGCTTACAACCTCCTGTAACCCCAGCTCCAGAGAATATAACATCTCCTTCCCTCTCCCCCCCCCATACACGCATGTAGAAGTGCACATTCATGTGCACGTACACAACCACAAATAAATGAAAACTAAAAGTCTTTTTAAAAAGTAAAAAAAGAGGTCTGAGGATACTGCTTAGTGGTAGAGCACTTGCCGAGAGCACGCGTGAGACCCTAGGTTCAAACCTCACTACTGCAAACACTTCCAAACCAAACCCCTCAAAACTGACAAGCACAGGGCCAGAAATGAAGAATATAGTTGGTCCCAGTGGCCTGTAAGGAGGCTGGGAGCACACAGGGCAGCTGCTCTCGGACGCTCTAGTCCCAGTTCCTTGGGCTTCAGTGTGTCACCCTTCGCGGTGCCAAGTCAGTTCTGTCAACTCAGTGTTAGAGAGGGACATTTCTGTAAAGTCCAGGATAAGAGGCTATGCACAGCAGGGCCAAGTGACTGAAAGGCAAGGTGGAGACCATGGCTCAGACCAAGGTGCTCCAAGCTTCGGGGTAGTGGGAGGGGAGTTGTGCTGGAGACAGTGGGAGACCGCAGAATGGGTGGTGACGTATGGAAATCCAAGTCTGACACCAACCAACAAAAGCAGACAAGAAGAAAGCAGATGATTGTAAAAGAAATGAGGGAGGGAATCCCCCCCCACACACTCATACACACACACAAATGCACACATTCACACACACATACACATATGCATATTCACATGCATGCAAACATATTCACACATGCACACATACTCATACACACACATGCACACATTCACACACAAACACACAAACACACGCACACACTCACACATATACACACTCACATAGACACACATACATGCATGCTCCCACGCGCGCGCACGCACACGTGCACACACACGCACACACACACGCACACGCACACGCACACGCACACAACCCATCCGAAAGTGATGAAAGTGATCCCTGACTGCCGTGGGTTTCAGGTATTTTAGGCAGGTTTGACTGTTTGGTACCCATCTTCATCACTGTTCTATGGCTGTGACCAGACACCACGATCACAGAACTCTTATAAAGGAAATCACTTAATTGGGGCTGCCTGACAGTTTCCAAGGTTCAGTCCATTATCACCATGGTGGGGGGATGGTGACACTCAGGCAGCCATGGCACTGGAGAAGGAGCTGAGAGCTTTGCATCTGGATCCAAAGGCGGAGTGGAGAAGAGCCACTGGGCGGGGCTTGGGTTCCTGAGACCTCAGAGCCCACTCCCAGGGACACTTTTCCTCCAAGGCCACACTTCCCAATCCTTTCAAATAGGGCCACTCCCTAAGCATTCAAATATAGGAGCCTATGGGGCCATTCTTACTCAAACCACATTACAGACCATTGATCGTGGAGATTCCGGGTCCAAAGATGGCTTTACCTTAGAAATCCAAAAGCTACCTCTCCCAGTCGCTGCCATCTCACCCCCCTTTCCTTCCCCAATACATTCAAAGCTCCCGTCCTCCGGTCTTCTCACCCTCCCCCGCCCCCCATCCCCACCAAAATAGCACAATAACAGAGAAATAACAAGAAACTCAATAGTTCTACAAAAAAGTATCCCTTTGGGGGGGGGGGTGTGTGTGCGCGCACATGTGTGTGTGTGGTGGAGCTCAGTGGTTAAGGCCACTTGTTCTTTCGGAAGATTTGGATTTGATTCCCAGCACCTACACAGTGTCTCACAACTTTGTGTAATTCCAGTCCCAGGGGATCTGGTACCCCTCTTCTGTTCTCCATGATCACCAGGCCTGAAAGCACACATACACAAAGGCAAAACACCCATACGTATAAAATAACAATAAAAGAACTAGTTTGTGACCTGATACCCCTAGGTCTCCAAATTATTTATTTTCTGCTTAATTCCCTAAAGCAATATAAAGAGTCCGAGACTAGGGAACTCAGTATAATTTTTACGAAATAATATTGGACTGCATTATTTTCTCACTTTCTAACATGACACAGTCAGCCCTCAGCATTGGCATTAATCTATTCTACATTTTTAAAAAAAAAACTGCATTAAAACCAGCAAACCACTTGAAAAACCAAAACCAAAACAAAATAAAAAACAAAAAAACCAAACCAAAACAGAAAGGCCATAATCCAGCGTTTCCTAGAAATCCCAAGGCAAATGGCATTGAAATCAAGTCATTTAAATAATTCAAACCACCAAGGTCACTTAGCACAGTTGGGTGAACAGTTAGGGTTCCCTCGGCAGGTGTCTTCTGCTCTCTAACCAGACCCATAATAAACTCCCTGAAGAAAGTCGGAGGCTAA
>CM052721.1:4637096-4644596 GCA_028551405.1 Uromys caudimaculatus | reverse complement strand
AGGTTCTGGACTGAAGGAAACCCAAAGTAATTATAAATCACTAGTTGTGATTATAAGTAATTAAAATAAATAATTATAAATACATAATCGGATATTTTTATTATAATCAGGTTTATTATTTATTTTTTTATTCTTTTGGTTTTTCGAGACAGGGTTTCTCTGTGTAGCTCTGGCTGTCCTGGAACTCACTCTGTAGACCAGGCTGGCCTTGAACTCAGAAATCCGCCAGCCTCTGCCTCCCGAGTGCTGGGATTAAAGGCGTGCGCCACCACTGCCTGGCTGTCAGGTTTATTTTTATTATTATATATTATTATTTTTATTATATCTTTATTATTACAACCATTGTATCTTAAGCATCTCCATAATGCGATAAATCTAATAAACTGATCTTTCTCGCGTGATTCTAATTCCAATCTAGGAAGACGCGACGCACTTTACATATTAAATGACTCTGCCATTCCGATGAACAATCTGCTCTTCCGAGCTTTGCTCCTCTTAGAAAGTTCAGAGGGGCCGGGCAGGGGTGGCGCGCGCCTTTAATCCCAGCACTCGGGAGGCAGAGGCAGCCGGACTTCTGAGTTCGAGGCCAGCCTGGTCTACAGAGTGAGTTCCAGGACAGCCAGGGCTACACAGAGAAACCCTGTCTCGAAAAACAAGAAAGACAGAAAGAAAGAAAGAAAGAAAGAAAGAAAGAAAGAAAGAAAGAAAGAAAGAAAGAAAGAAGGAAGGAAGGAAGGAAGGAAGAAAGAAAGAAAGAAGGAAGGAAGGAAGGAAGGAAGGAAGGAAGGAAGGAAGGAAGAAAGAAAGAAAGAAAGAAAGAAAGAAAGAAAGAAAGAAAGAAAGAAAGAAAGAAAGAAAGAAAGAAAGAAAAGTTCAGAGGGCACATCAATGCTTCCTCGGCTCGCAGTCACGAATTCCTGGTGAGCTCTGGCAGCTTTGAAATAGCATTCCTGAATCATTTTGCTCAGCGTGAGAAAGCTGTAGCACTGAAAATGATACTTCACATGGGTAGCCCCCTTTCCCCACCCCCTTCTAGAGCGAGCTGACAGAGACCCTATAGGCCTTTCTCAATTTGTTTCTAATCTCGCCAGCCCGGTGCTAACACACACTTGCAAATACTTCTTATTTTTTACTGCTTCACTGAATAGAGAGGATAACAAATATCAGAATAATGAAAATCACCTAGTCACATGACTCCTCTGATTTCTTTCTCCGGACATCACCAACCACCTTTAGGGACTGGCACAAAGACAAGGTAATGGTGATGGGGCAGGAGGGATGGCTCAGTGGTTCAAAGCGCTTGCTGTTCTTGCAGAGGACCTGGGTTCGATTCCCAGTACTAATGTCAGCAAACTCAGAACCACCAGTAACTGAAGTTTTAAGGGATCCAATGCCTCTGGCCTCCATGAGTCCCTGCACCAATGTGCACAGAACCCCATGCCCACATACACATAATTTTTAAAAATGAAGATGTTTAGTACATAGTTCGTGGCTCTCATAGCAATGAACAAAGATACCTAGCTTAATGCTAACAGCCTCTACTCTTTTCGGTTGCATTTACTCTACCATCTGCTCATTCCTACCTCAATTCCTGTCTTTTTTTTTGTTTTGTTTTTGTTTTTGTTTTTGTTTTGGTTTTTCGAGACAGGGTTTCTCTGTGTAGCCCTGGCTGTCCTGGAACTCACTCCGTAGACCAGGCTGGCCTCGAACTAAGAAATCCGCCTGCTTCTGCTTCCCAAGTGCTGAGATTAAAGGCGACCGCCACCACTGTCCGACTTCAATTCCTGTCTTAGTCAGAGCTTCTATTCCTGCACAAACATCATGACCAAGAAGCAGGTTGGGGAGGAAAGGGTTTATTCAGCTTATACTTCCACACTGCTGTTCATCACCAAAGAAAGTCAGGACTGGAACTCAAGCAGGTCAGGAAGCAGGAGCTGATGCAGAGGCCATGGAGGGATGTTTCTTACTGGCTTGTTTGCTTCCCCTGGCTTGCTCAGCTTGCTCTCTTATAGAACCCAAGACTACCAGCCCAGGGATGGTACCACCCACAAGGGTCCCTCCCCCCTTAATCACTAATTGAGAAAATGCCTTACAGCTGGATCTCATGGAGGCATTTCCTCTCCTGAAGCTCCTTTCTCTGTGATAACTCCAGCTTGTGTCAAGTTGACACAAAACCAGCCAGTACAGAGGGTGTATTTAGACTAATCTAAATATGACACTGTTTTTTATAAGGGACCTGAGCATCTTTGAGTTTGGGAGCTAATTTCCTGAGGGACAACAACGTGATACATAATTCCACAAACACCATGGGACTTTTCATTCAGAAAATTCTAGATATCGGGAAATGAAGTGTTGAGTGATTCCAAGGAACAGGGGGCTGGCAGAAAAATAACCATGTGACTCTATGGGTAATATACATACAATAATTATATATATATATAATATATATACACACACACATATATACACAACATATATACATTATATATAATATACAAAATTAAATATATATTAAACACTTCATGTCTGCATAAACACTTTATTTATATGTCAATATAGTTACATATATATATTAAACTTTAATGTCTCTATGTGTGTACATCATGTGTAATGAGTGACCACAGAAGCCAAAAGAGGGTGCCAGCTCCCCTGAAGCTGCTGGTACAGGTGTATGTGTGACGTCTATACGGGTGCTGGGAACCCAACTGGGGTCCTCTGGAGGAGCAGCAAGTGCTCCTAACCACCAAGACACCTCCCCAGGCCTTACAATATATGCTTTAAATGGCAGCGTAATTTGGACATGTAGAAAATAGCTTTTTGTTTTGTTTTGTCTTTTCAATACTGGGTTTCTTTGCATAGCCTTGTCTGTCCTGGAATTCCCTCTGTAAACCAGGCTGGCCTCCAACTCACAGAGATCCACCTGCCTCTGCCTCTGCCTCCCCAGTGCTGGGATGAAAGGCGTGTGCTACCACACCACTGCTCAGATCAAAAATAAGTACTTTTTAAAAAGTTTTGGTTCCAGTCAGTAATCCTTCTCTTGAACCACATTCGTTTATCTGAACAGCTGGAGGTTTATAAAACTGAGACGCTGAGGGTTTATAATGCCACGTACACCACAGAACCTTTACAAATGGCCCTGGAACTGGTTCTTACTGGACTGTAACCCAACTTATTTGCTCTTGCATTTCATTTTTCCTCATTCAATTTTGGAAGTCTCAGAAAAATGCCAGAAACTACCTGGCCTATTCTCAGGCTACAGTAAGACCTATTGAGACACTTTTGGGGTGGGGGGCTTGTGGAGACTCCTTTAAAAATCAGACACACGGGGTTAAGAGATGGCTCAGCGGTTAAAGCACTGACTGCTCTTTCAGAGGTCCTGAGTTCAATTCCCAGCAACCACACGGTGGCTCACAACCCGATCCGATGCCCTCTTCTGCTGTGTCTGAAGATAGCTAGTGTACTCATATAAATAAAATAAGTAAATCTTCAAAAAAAAAAAAAAATCAGGCACACCATAAACAAATTTGTCTTTAGCCCTGATTCACTTATATGAACCTAACCAGGAAAAGACCAATAGTTTATGTCTTATTTTTCTACTTAATAGATAGAACTAAGATTTGCACTCCTAACATAACTAAAAGGTTTGAGGTATTTTAACTTGAGTGAAAATTTTAATCCTGGGAAAGGTAGTGTGCAGAACCAGGTCAGTGAGTGACTACTGTCACTGAGCTGGCTGGAGTATTAGTGGCCTGTCATCACAGTTAGCGTCATTGAAGATTTCAACTTTCGCCTTTGTGCCCATGGCAGCTAAACCTAAGCCCTCCCTGCCTGCCTGCACAGAGTTCAACCTCTCTGCATTCTAGTGTGTTCTAACCATTTCCGGGTCAAAGGTCAACATGTTCTTAAATGCCACTTCCAGGCTGCAGTGCCTGAATTTCTAGACTTCTGACCCGACTGAAACATACCACTGTTTGCCAAGTGACAAAAAAACTGAGGGTTTGTTTGAAACTACTCTCACCAAACGAGGCCATATTTACGTCTTAAACATCTTTTGGCTGGTGTCCTCCGCCCTTTCTGGAGCTGCTTATGACTCCCCACAGGTCTGGCCACTTTGACTGGAGTCTCTTACACATTCCATCTTTGACATGGCTTCTTGATCTGTCGCACTTTGGTAAACCACTCCCAAGAGCTTCTTCCTGCTTAAAAACACATCTCAGCATTGGGCAGGCCTCCTCTGCTGTACAGATGAATATGCTAGCCAGGCCAGAGAGTCAAAGGCTGAAACAAACGCCACATGCATCTTCATGGGACATGATCACGGCTTTACTAAAGCTCTGTATCTCTTGTGCATTTATAGGTTGACCCAAACTTCAACAACCTGCCTTGTTACAAGGACAGTCAATCCTGGACTTAAGCAAATGGCTCTGCATTGCTTTAGGGATGCCTTTCTTTCCTTTTTCTTTTCTTTTTTTTTTTTTTTGGTTTTTCGAGACAGGGTTTCTCTGTGTAGCCCTGGTTGTCCTGGAACTCACTCTGTAGACCAGGCTGGCCTCAAACTCAGAAATCCACCTGCCTCTGCCTCCCAAGTACTGGGATTAAAGGTGTGTGCCACCACGGCCTGGCCAGGGATATCCTTCATAGTACCCCCATTTGAATTAATTTTCTGTATATTTAAACCATTTTTATTCAGACTTAAAAATCTGAACTTCTCTGTTTAGCTCTGGATGGTCACACAGATTGTTGTTTACTGAGCCCAAGTCATTAAGGGTCTGGTGTCTTGCTTTTATGGTCCAGAGCACGGAAGCCACCTTGTTTCTTCCATTAATGCCTTGCTTCCTACAGCAATGTAAAGGATGGCTGGAATGTTTAAATGAGAGGTGTCACTGGCACATAAAGCAGATAATAACAGCATGGACATACACACAAGTGACGGGTGGCTGTGTCTGGCAACTTAAATGGCACCTTTCTCATGACTGTGTACATTTTTATCTGATTGGACGTTGGTGTTCCCGATCAAGACTCCCAAGAAAGGACCCTCCCCAGTCTGATGACAGGACATGTATAGAAAACATGTAGACGCTGCCCAGCTGAAGGTGATTCGTGGGAAAAAAAAACATGCCCGAACCTGTATCAGAAATCATTAATAATGGCAGGCAAACCTATTCTTCCTTTAATGGTGAAGTCTAAAAAATACATTTCCCACCTTTTATACTCGGGTTTCCAATCAATTCTAGACTCTCTCTCTCTGCTTCTGCCTCCTCTGTTCCTAGTTCACTTTGCACAGAATATGCCCTTGGTCCCTACCTCTGCTCAACTAGGAGAAACAACAGAAGAACACGAGGAATTTCAGTAGGTGCCCTTGTAGAATGGATAATTTCTTGCTTCTTGTCAAGTGTCAAAAAAAAAAGCACCATCACGCTGGGCAGTGGTGGCGCTCACCTTTAATCCCAGCACCCAGGAGGCAGAGGCAGGCAGATCTCTAAGTTCAAGGCTGGTCAGAGGGACACAGAGAACCTGCCTTGCAAACAAACAAACAAACAAACAAACAAACAAACAAACGAAAATCTCCATCATTTTGCTTTTGCCTCTGCCCAGAATGAAATTCCATGTTAGACTCAGAATACACCGTGTATTTGCACAAGAGGGTGGTGTGTGGTCTGTGTCTCTGCCCATTCCAGAATCCTAGCCTGATGCAACTAGATCCAAGCTGAGAACCCTCCCACCAAGGAGAGCACTGAGAAATAGTGAGAAATAGTCAACTTCAATTCTCTCAGAACCCTTATTTCGAGTGAGCGCACCGATTCATCTGTTCCTTTTCCATTTTCTAGACAGGAAATAGAATTTATTTTACATCATATCCTAGAAGGCAGGAGAGGTGTACACCCAACCAATGTTTTCTACTCTTGTAAAATACATGTATAAATGCATATTATACATTTACAATGACTGAGCTAAGAACCTACAGTAATTCTAGAAGCAAAGGCATTGCTGGTTCTTGTATCCTGTCATGACGCTTGTACCTCATTAATATCGTGTACTACCAGTTATAGTTGGATCACAGTGTAAAGAGTGACACCGTCACAGCAGCTAGACTGAAGACATCCACAGTTAAGATAATTTAGCCTTCTTAACATTCATGTTACTTTGATTTTTAAAAGAAGCACACGTTTTGGTTTGTTTGTTTGTTTGGTTGGTTTTTCGAGACAGGGTTTCTCTGTGTAGCCCTGGCTGTCCTGGAACTCACTCTGTAGACCAGGCTGGCCTCGAACTCAGAAATCCGCCTGCCTCTGCCTCCTGAGTGCTGAGATTAAAGGCGTGCGCCACCACTGCCCAGCTTCACATTTTGGTTTTTAACCAGACTATTTGGAAAGCACAACGAAGTAAAGAAAAAAAAAGAAAGGGGGGGGGGAGAAATCTCACAGCCTCACCAACAAAGGCAAGCACTGTTGACCGGGATCTTTGCCTGGTGTTCTGTTACCCACCCAGGTCCAACCCCAGAGCCTGTCCTCAGTCCGGGGAGGTGACACATCCCTGCAAAGCATCTCACATGGCTGGGTGGAGCTAATGGTGGTGTCAGCCACTGAGTGAGATCAGTAAGAGAGGCTAGGAAGGCATAAAAAAAGAGACAGGAAGAGACATGGCTCAGGGATAGGGCGCTCTTCGGAGGGTATGAGGCCCTAGGCCTGACCCCACCAACACCACAAAGTGAATGAAATATTAATAAAAATTAAATTAGATGTTAATTATTCTAACTTAGAGGGAGGAGGAGGAGTCAGGCAAATAGACAGTGGAAGACACTAAGAAATCTTTCCCACAAAGGTACAATGGATCCCGAGGCCTGTGCATTGTGACTCGGAAGCAATGAGGCCCATACATTTATCTCATTTTGACCTCATCTCTCCTTCTTACTAACGGTCACCACCATCTTTAGCTCAGGGGTTCTCAACCTTCCTAATGCTGTGACCCTTTAATTCAGTTCCTCAAGCTGTGATGACCCCCAATCATAAAATTATTTTGTTGCTACTTCATAACTGAGTTTGCTACTGTTACGAATGATAAACGTCTGGTATGCAACCCCCTAAAGGGGTCGAGACCCACAGGTCTGCTGCTTTATAAATCCAGCCATTTGTAAACAGCATCGTTTCCCTAGGACCCACTTGAGCATTGCCGGGGTACTAGTTGTCCCTTAAGGTGTGCCTTAAATTCTTGCATTCTGCTATCTGGGTCCCCCAGTTCCTACAGGTCACCTCATGCATAACCGGTCACCCTTACACAGGGTCAGGTAGACGTTGAGAAATAACCTCCCACAGCTTGGACGGGCTCAGGAGACCCACACGACCCAAAGAACTGGTTTTGTAATTTACACTGGTGGATAAAGAAATTATTATTATTTTTTTTTTTTTTTTTTTTGCCTTGTGCCCTGGATCCACGGCTGCAGGTAGGCAAATGAAGTCGAGACACAATGCAAGCTTTTCTAGAAGCCGTCCTCAAAGCAGGCAG
>CM052721.1:4579306-4636996 GCA_028551405.1 Uromys caudimaculatus | reverse complement strand
CAGAGCTTGATGCATAATTTCCTAAACACTATCTTCTGGTTCCCCATTTTACACGGTAATTCTTCTCAAAATACCTGGTCTTGGATTTATATATATATTGGGGGGGGGGGGTCGGGCTTTTATTTACTATTAGAATTAACTGGCTTTTTTCTAAATTGAGAGATAATTCTTCACAAGTTTATGGGGGTGGGACAATTTAGAAATTCTTAAAAATTGAAGAATTTCAGGCTGGAGAAATGGCTCAGCGGTTAAGAGCACTGGCTGCTCTTCCAGAGGCCCTGAGTTCAATTCCCAGCAACCACATGGTGGCTCATAACCATCTGTAATGGGATTTGATGCCCTCTTCTGGTTTGTGTCTAGACAGCTACAGTGTGCTCATATACATATAATAAATAAATAATTCTTTTTATAAAAATGATGAATTTTGAAAAATCTAGTGTGCTGGAGAGATGGCTCAGTGGTTAAGAGCACATACTACTTATCCATAGGACCCGGGTTCAATTCCCAGCACCCTGTAACTCCATCTCTAAGAGACCTGATGCCTTGCTCTGTTCTGCCCTATTCAGAGACCTGCACTCACATACAAGTATCTGCACAGACACACACATACCTACACAGGCACTTACACACATATCTCCCCCCCCATACATACACATAATTAAAAAGAAATCTTTATAAACATTTTAAGGAGAATCAAACTGAGTTTTCATAATGCATTTTTTAAAAAAGGAAACTGAAATACCATATTTTTCAAGAACCCACGATATTTATTCCTCAGGAACTGGAGATATGGCTCGTTGATACAGCATTGCCATGTCTGAGCCCCTAGCTTCACTTCTCAGCAGTGCACTAAATAAATAAATGAGTTAACTAATTAATTAGTTGCCAATAGCTGCCAAGTACTTTGAGTCGGAGAAATGCTTAAACTTTGGCAATTCCAGGGGAAGCAGATGAGAAATACAATTCACTAAATCATCTTAGAAGTTCTCTGGGTTATCTGTGGTCATAGGTGTATGTCAGGATACAGATAATATACTGAGAGGCACAGTAAGCTTCTTTTCCCTAGAAAATATCCATAATTTAATTTATTCTTTAAAACTTTAAAATTAACCTTAATGATATGCACATTTAAAAGGAACAGGATGTCGCAATTTCATGCTTCAGCAGAGGCAAACAAACATGGCAGGGCAAACACACTAGATACATGTTGCTAGACTTTCTTATGGTTTAGATACATTATTGCCAGAGCCTCCTGTGGGTTGATGTGACTTTAATCAATACCAGAAGATACGAGGGGGCTCTGGCTACTCATGAACTGGCTCTCTTCTTTCCCCAAATGAAACAGACTAGTCACTTAAGTCTTCTCTCCATATCTTGTCATTGTCAAAGGTCTTCCTTGGACTGGAGAGATGGTGCAGTATGAAAGAGCACGCCTCTTGGAAAGGACCCAGGTTCTGCTCCCAGCACTCCCATGGCAGCTCATAACCATCTCTTCTGGCCGCTGTAAGCACTGCACACATGTGGTACACATACATCCATGCAGGCAAAACACCCATACACATTTAAAAAAAAAAAGTCTTGGCATGGGCCTAAGGCTATATTTTTCTCTTTTTAAAGAGAAAATGTGGGGCTGGAGGGTTGGCTCAGTGGTTAAGAGCACTGACTGCTCTTCCAGAGGTCCTGAGTTCAGTTCCCAGCAACCACAGGGTGGCTCACAACCATCTGTAATGGGATTCGATGCCCTCTTCTGATGTGTCTGAAGACAGTTACAGCGTACTTGTCATATATATATATATATATATATATATATATATATATACACACACATACACACATACATATATATTAAAATCTTTAAAAAAGAGAGAAAATGTTTTATGGTTTGTGTTTATGTTATTTTCATCTACATTATTTGCAATCACCCTTCACTCTGAACATGGTCTTACTCTGCAGCCAGGGCTGAGCTAGACTCATTATTTAGGCCCACACTGGCCTCAAACTCATAGCAACCCTCCTGCCTCAGCCTCTCAAGCACTGGCATTCTGAGTCTCCATGACTCCTCACACAAACACTTTTTCTTCTTTAAAAAAAAAAAGAGAGAGTTTAGTTTTATTATTTAAAAATAAACAGAACTGGTGCGCGTCTGGGGGGGGCACAGACATATGCATGCAGTGCCCACAGAGGCCAGAAGAGGGCATCAGATCCCCTGGATCTGGAGTTACAGGTGGTTGCGAGCTGCCCAACATTAGTGCTAGGAACTGAAAGCAGCACTCCCAGAAGAGCCGGCAGTGCGGTTAAGTCCTGATCCATCTTTCTGGCCCCACAAACACATCTCCTGATGCAATTTTTCATACAATATTTCATCCTGCTCACTAGCAAGGTAAGTCAGCACAAGCAGACACACACACACACCATAGCTATAGATCATCGCTTTTTGTCTATATTTATACAACCTTGTATTTTTTAAAAATAGGTATTAATTATGCCTAAAAGTTAATTGACACCTATATTATCATTCTCGATTTTTAAATAGACACAGTTTTCAAGTCCACATTAGTACCTAAGCTGGGTGTGCATGCAGCCAGCCAGCAGAGCAGCTAGGCACTCCGGATCCCCACATTTAACAGGCCCACGCTGGAATCTTCATGACCTTTGAATGGCTGGCATTTTCTTGGTCACCTGTGTTTTTTATTTGGGCACCTACCTAACGTCCCCTCCCGCCCCCATGCCACATATCCACAGTCATATTCCAGTAATTACCACTCCGAGAATTCATAATATCCTCGATCCCGGCACTCTCTACCCAATACCAGAAACCTCTGCTTAGATCTGGCAACACTTTTTCCTCCATTCTGCCTTTCAGGTATGTGCCCAATGTAGGTGTCAAGTGACAATTTCTAAAAGGCCACTAGAAGATCATTTTCTGCTTGTAGAGTTTAATGGCTCCCCACTGCTTCAGGGCCAGCTCCATCCCTCACCTTGCCTCTCAGCGAACTGGACAAGAATTCCCTCCAGTCTGGGTGGCTCTCAGGTTCGGCCTGACTTCCCACCCCACCCTTTCCAGGAGTTTAGCTCATCCCTTCATTCTCAGCCCCCTGCTTTGTTGGGCCCCACCACCCTACTCCCTAGTTCCCATGAAGAAGCATTTCTGGCTCCCAGCGGCTCCTCTAGGCCCCTGTGCCACTCTGTACCACTGTGTGAGTTGTGAATCTGTTTCCCTGGGACCATCTTGTAATCCTCTGCTTATCACTCCCCCTGGCTGGGATATGACTCACTTCGTACTGGTTCTTGTGACCCCAGAGCTTGGCCTAGCCCCTGGCACTCAGTGAGTGCTCAGTAATGTATTTTCTGGAGATGCATCCTCCTGACCAGTGAGTGCACAGGGAATAAAGGTAGACACTTGAGAACAGGGTTTTCAAAGTTCTGGAAAATTCTAGAAACAGGCTTAGACTTTAGGAGTTGTCTTTATGTACTTAAACAAACATAAGCACCTAGCTAGTACTTCATCAGAAGACAGCAGGTTTTTTTCTCTGAAGAAGGAGGAGGAGGAAGAAGAGGAGGAAGAGGAGGAGGAAGAGGAGGAGGAGGAGGAAGAAGAGGAGGAGGAAGAGGAGGAGGAAGAAGAGGAGGAGGAAGAAGAGGAGGAGGAGGAGGAAGAGGAGGAGGAGGAGGAGGAGGAGGAGGAGAAGAAGTAGAAGAATTATTAGAAGAAATGTTCAAGACCAACTGAAATCTGCAGGTCAAAGGCTGGCAAGCAACGAGATGCCAGGACATGTCGCTCTAACCTCGTGGTTGATTGTCTTGATTCCCAAAAGGCTCAAAGGTGAATTCCAACAACAGCTTTGGACATGTTTCAAACTGAGTTCAAAATGCTTTTTTTTTTCCTACTTCAGAGGAAAAATAAAAGAGGAAAAACAACAGGAAGTGGAGTCAGTACTGTTTCCTTTAATGGACCTTTCTAGGCTCTGGGTAATAGCTTTAGACAGGGACAGCAGCTCGTGGCAAGGGAAAGGCAAAGCCTTCAGCAGCAGGAGGAAGGCACAGCAGGCGATGGGATGGCCACAGCCATGCTTTGCTGACTGCCACAGTCAGGGCTGGCTCCCCTGTGACCTCCACAGCCCTTCTGGAACCCTGACTGCCCTTTGGGAGTCAAACAACCCTTTCATAGGGGTCCCCTAAGACCATCAGAAAATGTATTTGTACTATGATTCATAAAGAGTAGCAAAATTACAGTTATGAAGTAGCAATGGGAATAATTTTGTGGTTGAGAGTCACCACGATGTGAGGAACTGTACTAAAGGGTCGCGGCGTTAGGAAGTTGAGAACCACCCTTGAAGAAGTAGGAGCAGGCCATCGCTATGAAGGGCTGACAGCGCTGCCATCCGTCCTTCTCCCATGCTGCACTTGCTGGGGTTTTTCTGTTGGGAAGGAAAGAGGTGGCGTTCCCAAACTTGGACCGTTCACAGCGTAATGAGTGAAAGAGCATGTGCTATAAGGCCAGACGAATTGCCTTGTTACGTAAAGGGCAGTGGAGGAGAAACTCCAATAAGAAAGGAGGGGGGAAGGAAAGAGCAAATGCCCATCACATCCGGGCAGGGACGAGTTCGGTGAGGAACGGAACACCAGGATAAAACCGATAAGCATAACCTTTGCCAAGATGTCCAAGGCTTGGCCATGAATGCCACCAGTGCAACAGATCCAGTCCGCTGCTCGCCAGGCCAAAGGTTTATAGTTTTTGTCACCCTGTTTACAGCACGATGTGCAATAAATATCTCAGAGGCTCATTAAGACCACTGAGTTAAAAGCGTGGACAACTTATGTTTATGTTTACGCTATAAAACTTAAAATTTAAAAGCCACAAAACTAATCAAACTGTAAAAAGTACCGAGGTTTCAAGAGGGAAACAATACAATTTCCTTTTAAAACCCTTCCTGGGTATAGATTTGCTTCTGCTACAAAGTTTTCTCTTTGCTTTGCTACCTGAGACATCTTGTTAGCAATGTTGCCCTGTGCCCTTAAACAATGCTCTTGACACTCTAAAATAAAAGGGTATAGCTCCCTGAGCCCTGGAAGTCAGCCTGAGGTAGAGACTTCTACACCTAAAGGAAGGAATCTCACAGTTGCAGGCTTCAGAGTGAGATGAAATGAGATAGCCTCCAGCAAATTCAGCTTGTGTGACCTGGAGCATTGATAAGCATTTCGTATTTCCTCTTCTTTCAAACTTGATATCAGGTGGAAGGGAATAACCCCAGAACAGAAGCTCATGAATGCAGGGTGGGTCAGAAGAAACTTTATTTGCTTTATTTGACCTCTCCGAAAACTCTTAGGCAACACTGATAAAAAATGAAAAATTGCCAACTTATAAGCAGCAATGTATAGAGACTTCCTGGAGACCAGTGATACAGACACACAGACCAAAGGCCAACCTTAAAGACTCTACCATCCTGCATTAGGCTGCTTCAGACGGCAGGCAGGCAGCTGAAAGTCTAGGGAACTTGAAATTGAAAAGTCGAGGTTTAGTGCTGTGTGATAGGGAGTGAGCACTGTAACCTCTTGCCAGGATTCTGTCTTCATTCTTAAAGGGGAAGTGATAGCATCTCTACACAGGAAGTGGCCGCAGTGAGGGGGGGTGGGGTGGGGTAAACAGAAGGAGTCTGGTGAAAGTCCCTGGATCCAGGGCTTGGCACGGAAGCACTGAAATTCAACAAAGAGCTGTAGGGAATTTTACAGTTACTCTAGGAGATAAAAAGAAAACAATCTTCAGAACAAGAAGGAAGGAAGGGAGGGAGGGAGGAAGGGAGAGAAGGAGGAGGAGGAGGAAGAGGAGAAGGAGGAAGAGGAGGAGGAGGAAGAGGAGGAGGGAGGAAGAGGAGGAGGAGGAGGAGGAGGAGGAGGAGGAGGAGGAGGAGGAGAGAAAGAACCGCCAGAAAGGAATCCTTGAAAACAAAATTTAAATAAAAACAGGGTTGGTAGAATGCCAAGGCGTTTGCCACCAGGCTGACTGCCTGAATTCCATCCCAGGCGCCCACATATTAGAAGGAGAGATCCGACTTCCTGAAGTTGTCCTCTGACCTCCACATGTACGCCGTGCTCTGCCCATCTCATACACGCAAATACATAAATGTAAAAAAAAAAAAGTATGCAAAAGCATACGACACACTTAGTGTTATTCTTTCTGTGTTATGTGAGAAGCAGAGCCTAGATAAGACATGTAAGGAAGAAAATAAAACCTTCTTCACTTAACATAAAGGATGATGATAATAATAATATAATAATAATAATAATAATAATAATAAAATAAAAACAGTCCTGCCTTAACACTAAGGGGGTCTATAGAGCTCCTTTGCACTCCAGGCTTTCCTGATGTGGAAAGTGTGTGTGTGTGTGTGTGTGTGTGTGTGTGTGTGTGTGTGTGTTATGTACACATTTTTATTTATATATATGTATATACATGCACACATATATGTATAGGCATATATACATGTTTATCTATATGCCCCATATATGTTTATATATAGACATATACACACCCATCTTAGTATAATTCCAGGATTCAAGGGGTCACTGACTTCCGCAAATACCTAATACAGCTGTCCTCAACCTGTAGATGGCGACCCCATTGAGGGGTGGAATGACCTTTTCACAGGGGTCACCTAAGACCGTCAGAAAACACAGATATTTACATTATGATTCCTAACAGTAGCAAAATTACAGTTAAGAAGTATCAATTAAAATGATCTTATGGTTGGGGTCCCCACAGCGTGAGGAGCTGTATTAAAGGTCGCAGCCTTAGGAAGCTGAGAACCGCGGCTCTAATATTAAAGGAGAGAGTAACTGGAGAACAGAAACCTCAGTAGCACATCCCGGGCGGGCGCTCAGCCTCTGTTTCCTGCTGGCCCCACTGCACCCTTTCCCAGGACAGAAAAGGGGAAGCTATAGGCGGGCCGTTTGCTGGGGAAGCCACCCTGGTGCTTGCTTGCCCTTGCTCCTAATGGCAAGCTCTTGGGCCCTGCTCTAAAATCAGAAAAAGGTGACTGTCCCTTCCCAGTATCGTCCTGGGGGAAAGTGTAGGGATACTGTGCAGGAACCATGGTGCCCAGTGAGGAGTGTGGTCATCTGTGACTCCCAGTGAGCCAAAGGAAGCCACAGGACTTAGGCCACTTCACCAGGAGCTCTGGCTTAGAGCTGAAGGCACGTGCCGGGGGCTCCTTTAAGACAGGTGCCCTGAACCATGACTCAAGCGAAATGGTATTTATCCCTTGTGTCAACACAGTTAGCTTCTGTCTCAGAGGAAGGAAGAGAGAGTTGCACATGACAGCATTTAGCTGGCCACTTAACGTCTTGGCTATCGGAGAGGATCTCCCAGCCAGAATGGCAGAGGTGGGTCACATCCTTCCAGAAGGGGTCACCTTAACTTCATGTTCCCGTGTCTTTGGTTAAGAAGGCAGGTGGAGTGGAAAAGAGGGAATTGGGAGATTACATAAAACTCATTTTGGTTCTCCACATAGCAAGCTGTGAAATTTTGAATCTTTTTGCCTCCTGGCGAAAAGTCTGAAATGTGTGGTCCTAACGATGAACATAAAAAAAAAAAAAAAAAAAAATCTGAGATTTCAGTTATTAAACAGGAACAAAGTAAAATAAGCAAACTAGATAAAGGCTTTAGGATGGTAAAGAGATGGGAAATCCAGAGAAAGATTTAAAGGACAAAATGAATTAAGAAATAAATGATTCAAAGAAGCATGGGACCCTGCTTAGAAGCTTGGTTTAATTATAAGTGTGTGTGAGCGCATGCACTTATGTGTATGTGCGCAAGTGTGTGTGAGCGCATGCACTTATGTGTGTGTGTGCAAGTGTGTGTGAGCGCATGCACTTACGTGTATGTGTGCAAGTGTGTGTGAGCGCATGTACTTACGTGTATGTGTGCAAGTGTGTGTGAGCGCATGTACTTACGTGTATGTGTGCAAGTGTGTGTGAGCGCATGCACTTACGTGTATGTGTGCAAGTGTGTGTGAGCGCATGCACTTATGTGTATGTGTGCAAGTGTGCAAGTGTGTGTGAGTGCATCTATTTATGTGTATGTGTGCACGTGTGTGTGAGCACATAGGTATGTGTGTGAGACATGTATATATATATGTGTGCGTATGTTTATGTGAGCATGTATGAATGTACGTGTATGTGTGTATGTGTCTGTGAGTGCATGGGTATGTGTGTGAGACATGTATATGTGAGCATGTATGAGTGTACGTGTATGTGTGTACATGTGTGTGAGCGTATGTGTACGTGTGTGAGAGTATATGTGTAGTGTGTGTATGTTTATGAGAGCATGTATGAGTGTACGTATAAGTGTGCATGTAAATGAAAGAACAACATAAACCCCACTTGTCTCCATTTAAGGACTAGGCCTGATTTTTTATAAAACCATAAGGCACCAGCTCCAGGGACAGACCATAAAATCCAGAACAAGATCATAAAACCCCTTCCCAAACGACAGCCTGGGGATAACCACAAAAACGGAGGAATGTCTTATCTCAAAATAGGCCATCTGTGCCGGGCAGCCCTGTCTCATCCTGTGGTTAAACATCCATGACACAGGAATGCAGGCCACTGACCACCTGTTACCCCCTAGCACCCACCAAAGAAATTTTAGATTACCTAATCTTTCTAGAGAGTTCTACTGGTTCCCTATAAGAAGTCCTGCGCATCTTTGTCTGGGGTCGCCATTTCTTTTTTTTTTTTTTTTGTTTCTTTCTTTCTTTCTTTCTTTCTTTCTTTCTTTCTTTCTTTCTTTTTTTTTTTTTTTTTTTTGGTTTTTCGAGACAGGGTTTCTCTTTGTAGCCCTGGCTATCCTGGAACTCACTCTGTAGACCAGGCTGCCTCGAACTCAGAAATCCACCTCCTCTGCCTCCCAAGGGCTGGGATTAAAGGTGTGCACCACCACTGCCCAGCGTCAGCCCCAAATTTTATAATTTAGAGACAAGACTCACCTTTAGGGAAAGACTTTCTAGAGTTAACAAGTATTTATGGAATGACTGTCTTGCACCAGACAATGTATTTTATATAGACTTTGGGATACTTAAAACAATTCCTATCCTTAGAAATCTAAAGCTATACTGAAAGATAAACACAAAAGCCTAAACACAGATGGCTCAGTGGATCTGGGTTGTCCCAGCACCCGTATGGTGGCTCACAACCATCTGTAGCGCCAGTCCCAGGAGATCTGGCGCCCTCTTCTGGCCTCCAGAGGCACTGCATGCACATGGTGCACATGCCACATGCAGGCAAACGTTCACACGCCACTCTAAATGACAGAAGAGCTCTTGGCTCACTTCAAAGTGAATCACAGACTGCAGGTGCTTTGTGAAACTGAAAGATAACTACTTCGTTTCTGAAATATTAATAAAAAAGGATGAAAACTGGGTATCAAAGAATAGAGAGGACTCACTTTGGGAAACTGAAGAGCAGGCTTTGAAAGGATCAGTAATGGAAAATGAAGTATAAAGATCAGAAACATCTTGGCGGCTTCAACTATCCATTATCTGCTTTTGCTACTTAGCACCTATTTCTTTCCTTTTTAATTAAAATTATGTCTGGGTGTTTGCCTACATGTGCGCATGTGCACCATGAGCATGCAGTATCTGCAGAGCCCAGAAGGGGGCGTTAGATCTCTTGGGACCGGAGGTATCCATGGTTGAGAGCCGCCATGTGGGTGCTGAGAATTGAACTCGGTCCTCTGCAGGAATACCAGTGCTCTTAACTCCTAAGCCATCTCTCCAACACCCCATCCGCACAGACCTCCCTTTAATAGTAATAAATAAAATAGTATGTCTTTACTTATCAAAGGATTTGAAAGGCTTGGGTTTTGTTTGCTTGTTTGTTTAATTTTTTTTTTTTTCTTTTTGGTGATAGAGTCTCTCTGGGTAGTTCTGACTGTCCTGGAACTCACTCTGCAGACCAGGGTAGCTCCAAACTCACAAAGATTCACCTGCCTCTGCTTCCTGATTGCTGGTATTAAACCCAGCTAGGATATATATATGTGTATATATATATATACACATACATACATACATACATACACACACACACACACACACACACACATACAGATACAGCCAAACAAAAATGAATAGCTCCCACACAGCCAGGTGTGTAAAATTCACAAAACCACCGGCTGCCATTATAGTGACCCTCACTGCAGCCACTGGTTGCTTAGTCTAAGAAACAGGCACATCCAGAGCCAAGAATGACTTGGCAAATGCTTCTTTGTAATATCTGCTCAGAAGTTCCTTTTCTACCACCCCTCCAGGAGATGTGGTGATGGCCCAGAAGCAGCATAGGTCAGCTCTGCTTTTGGAAGGAAGCCAAGTCAGCTGCAACCAACAGGCATATGTCAAGGTCGGGGATTCCTAGACTCACCTGCCACGCAAGTTCCCATGTGTGTATAACGCAGTGGATATGTGGTATGTGAAAGACGTGGAGGCTTTCGAATCTAGCATGACTGGGGGCGGGGGGAGATCGAGTAAATAAGAGGCTTGTTAAGTGAACTGTTTACAGATTTCCTCCTTCACAGTGGCGTGGGTAATCTAGGAGGAACGGGATCTCCGTCCATCTCGTGCACACGGACCTCATGCATTTAGAAGAGAATACGGAGCCCTGAGTCACCAGGCTAGGTAAGCATCATCTTCAAACCCTCATACTCAGTCCAGCGAGAATGCCAATCCTGACCCTCAGAGGTTCTCTTAAAACTGAGATAGGCCTGCAGCATGGACGAGGGTGGCCCAAGGCTTATGCCCAAGGCTTATGCTGGGTCACTTCGGAGTCGCCACCTTCCCCCGTGGGCTCTGCTTGTCTTGGGCCTGAGGCTTTATTAGCACTGAGGGGGTACAGGTTCCAGGCCACCCCACTCCCAGCATTCTGGATTCCTAAGATCTTCTCCAGTCTGCCATTCAGAATGCTCCTTGGGTTGTTCAGCTGTGGGGCATCTCTGAACTCCGGGGTCTCATTTACATCCTGTTTCCTGAGCAAGGCTGTGTGATTTGTGTCTTAAGAACTGAATTCCACATTACCCTAGTGATCAATTTTTCTATGGTTGGCAGAGTTGAAAGAGGTAGACATTTGCATTCTCTCTTCATTTAATAACTATGTACATATATATTAATAACTATGTACATATATATTAATAACTATGTACATATATATTATATATAATACCTGTAGACTTTGCTATAGAAAACCAAATGCCTCTGTACCACAGCTGACTGTCAGCCATTTGCTCTCTTCATCTTTGACACTGATAACAGGTGCCAGGCACACGAATGAACTCCATACTCTCTACTCTGCTTAGTCTTTGTTTCTACGCCTGTATTTAAATATATATATATATATATCTTGATAAGGCTGAAGAGATGGCTTAGCAATTAAGAGCACTGACTGCTCTTCCGGAGGTCCTGAGTTCAATTCCCAGCAACCACATGGTGACTCACAACCATCTGTAATGGGAACCATTGCCCTCTTCTGTGTGTCTGAAGGCAGTGGCAGTGTAGTCACATATATAAAATAAATAATTTAAAAAATCATAGATGTCAAATACATTTGATAGAGCTGGAGAGATGGCTCAGAGATTAAGAGCACTGAGTGCTGTCCCAGAGGTCCTGAGTTCAATTCCCAACAACCATATGGCAGCTCACCACCATCTGTAACTCAAATTCTGGGGGTGGGGGTGGGGGTGGGAGGGAAGAATCTGCCGCCCTGTTTTAGATTCCTCAGGCTCTGCACACACATGAACATACATGCACGAGAGTGAAACACACACACACAGGATAAAAATAAATAAGATCTTTTAAAAAAAAATACAGTTTGATATCTGAGAGGGTAATAGTCCCCATTCAGGTCTTTGAACACACTCTACATAATTTTTTATTGATGTTTTTGTTCTGTGTTTTTGTTGCTTTTTGTAAGAACTTTAGGAGCAGCTTACAGACGTCTACACTCTCACATTGGCTCTGGCTTGAGTTTTCTGGAGCTTTCAAATCGCTGCAGTAAAACTTGACTGTGGTCTTTAACCTCCCCATCTAAGAATCCAGCCCCAGCACCTCGGTTCATGTTTCCAGCAAGACTTTCTTGTTCTTCACAGATCCGGACGATTTCTGAGATTGACTCCTAGCTACTTTTTACCTCTGTTATTTGTGGGAGGTATCTTTGTGTTCCCCGGTAGCAAACACTGATTAGTTGTTAGGAGGCTGGGGTGCCCCTGTTAACCCAGGATCTGGCAGCTGCAGTGCCCAGCACCCCAGGACTCTCACATTTTAGTGTCTTTGGGCACATGAACGAACGGAGTGTCTGGTGAGATCCATCCCAGCTGAATCTTCAGATTCGCAAGGGCAGTACATTCTGCTGTTGAGACCTGGGAGCTGGGCTCCCAGAAGGGAAGGGCACTGATCAATTTTAGGTGGTCCTATCGCACCAGGATAAGATGGGATGCATTTGTCCTCGTTTTCAGACAGAAAATGAAAGTGACAAAGGGCTTTTCTGAAGTTTTAAGCGATGCTGCCTCCATCCCACCAGGGCAGTAGCAGCTAGTGGGCACCACGCACAAAGCTCACCTGACAGCCAGGGAAGCGCTTAGCCTTGGGGAGCTCCCTACAGATAGACCAAGCCCCTCTATAGAGCACTTCTCGTACCTCAGCGTCCTCGCGCCCCGCGCCCTGCGGACCGCCTCCTGCCTTCCCCTCCTGCGCCCCCGCGGAGCTTTACTGTACTGTGATCTTGTGTTACAAAAATCCGATCTTATCTCTGCTGTGCTTGAAACACTCCATCACCTCCCACTGAAATGAAAATAAAGCCACCTTCTTTCCACGGCCTGCCTGGCTCTGGAAGCAATTCTTGCCTCACCCCCGATATTGCCTGCCCCTGGAAAGAGCCCAAGCCAAAACCACGCGTCATACAGTGGATATAATTGCTCCTGTTGTTCTGAAGCAGGACATTACTATTTAGCTCATGCTGGCCTCAAACGCACGATCCTCCTGCCTCAGCTTCTCAGGTTCTGGGGTTACAAGTATGTGCCGCCATACCTGAAAGTTATCACATGTATTCATTTTTCCCCTACATAAAAATCTACCCCAAACAATGATCTGTCCCCCTTGTCTTTCCTTTCCCTCACAGTTTCCTAGAATGCCTGGATGACGGGAGAAATAAAACCCTTTTTTAAAGTTTATTTTAAAATTTAAAATATGGAACAGATTTTACCACTTACAACACTGTATTTTTATTTTTTCAAAGATTTATTTATTATAGATACAGCATTCTGCCTGCATGTATCCTGCAAGCCAGAAGAGGGCACCAGATCTCATTACAGATGATTGTGAGCCACCATGTGGTTGCTGGGAATTGAACTCAGGACAGAGCTCTTAACCACTGAGCCATCTCTCCAGCCCCACAACACTGTATCTTTTTTGTTTGTTTGTTTTTTGAGACAGGGTTTCTCTGTGTAGCCCTGGCTGTCTTGGAACTCACTCTGTAGACCAGGCTGGCCTGGAACTCAGAAATCCGCCTGTCTCTGCCTACCAAGTGCTGGGATTAAAGGCGTGCGCCACCATTGCCGGGCCAATACTGTATCTTTAAAGAGTTATTTTATGTTTAAATTGTGTGTGTGTGTGTGTGTGTGTGTGTGTGTGTGTGTGTGTGTGTGTGTAATTGCAAGCCCACGGAGGCCAGAAGAGGGTATCTGATCCCCCACCTGAAGTTACAGGAAATGGTGATACATCCAACACAGACACCGGGAACTGAACTTGGGTCCTTGGGAAGAACAGTTCACTCTCTTAACTGCAGAAGCACCTCTGGTGCCCCCAGGTCAGTCACCAACATCCATCTTTAGCTGTCTTTCCACCTTTCCAGACTGAAACTCAGTATCCACGGATGAATAAAAAGTGTTCTGAGATATTCTAAATCTGATCACAAGAGCCAGATAAAGGAGGAAGAGAGAAAGAGAGAGGACATTAATTCATATGTGATAGGCTGGACGGAATAAAAGACCCCTTTGCGCGTGTGGGTAGAGGTCACACCTTAGGTTGACCCCTGCACTGACCTTGCACAGCGTACCCACAGCCCCACCCAGTTCAGAAATGATAGCCGTAACCTCCTGTTATGAGCCCCTCTCTCCCAAAGCTCCTGCTTTGCACAAACCCACAGTAAGTAGCTCCAGGGGGTCAGGCTCTCTTTTCTGGCTCTGAACCCACATGCACCAGCCCTCCCACATATACATAATTAAAAATAAAACAAATCTTTAAAAAGTAACACTTAACTCTGGCACAGCACTCGGAATTCCAGTTTCTCAGTCTCTGCGGCTGGTAGCTGAGCTGGTCCCAAGCCCAGCCCCTCCCCCCCTTTCCCTTCTTGCAATAATCTATAAGCCCTTATTATAGATATCAGAACCTCTATTTCCAGACTTTGGCTTAACACCATTGAGCGGTCAGTCATCCTCCATTCTTTCCCTCTGGTCCCTGCTGACCTCCCTCCGCTTTTCACCTCTTGGAACTACCCACGAACCACTTGGAAGTACCACGTGAGTGACATCACAACTCTTATCACTGGTGACTGGCTTATTTCACTTCCCACAACACTGAAGGTTCACCTATGACACATATCATACGTCACTCTCCTTTTTTAAGGCAGACTACTTCACAGTCTTATTACGCCATGTTTTGATTGCCCACGTACCTAGCCCTGGCTGTCCTGGAACTCACTCTGTAGACCAGGCTGGCCTCGAACTCAGAAATCCGCCTTTCTCTGCCTCCCAAGGGCTGGGATTAAAGGCATGCACCACCACTGCCCGGCTGCTCCCATAGTTCTTATTGTAAGGTCCAAGTTTCCACTCTCAGGTGTCCCAGAGGCATGGACCAGCAACCATGCTCAGTTCCAGCCTTGGTCAGCTCCGTGCTGTAGGGACAGTGAGTGTCTTCCAGTGTCTCACATGTGGCCCAGTGGATTGTGTGTCTGCCTAAATGCTGCTCTTGTCCCTAAGACAACATCCCTGGTCCTCTCTGACTTCTTCCTTTCTGGACACCACTCACAGGATACGGAGCCCGAAACACTCTCAGTCTGGTCCATGTCTCTTCCTTCGTGTTCTGCATTGTGTTCAGAGGAACTACCTGGAGCTGAGCTCTTGATTTCCACAAGGCAGGTGATAGCTCCTCCTTCACCAATGATGTTTCCATGGCCTGGCAAGGTACCCAAGTCTTGATAAATGTGAACAAATGGAGGTATAAGGACCTCATATTGCTCTAGACCAACTCCACAGACTATACATGTAGAATTACCAACCTATTGCACCTGAGTGTCACAGACAGCCTGTTAGACAAATGTGGCCCACCTGAGACCCTTGCAAGCCATTCTTCTTACCTAATTACCAGAGTCTTATAAATGTCAGGTCCGTCTTCTCTCCTTCATAGGACCAGACAAGTTACTGCCAGCTGGTGCCACCCATGTAGGTGCGGGGGGGGGGGGGGCGGCAGTTAGTCATTATGGTCAAAGCTTCTTATAATTAATTAATTTTAAGCTGCTCAAGTTTAATCCCAGCAAAAGTTACTCATGAAACTGGGGGAACCATGTAAATAATTTAAAGGGAGAAAGACATATTCGAAAAAAAAATTAAGAAAACTCACCAAAACAACAATAAAAACACCTCTTATGCCGACTCTTTCCTTACAGTGTCTGAACAGTTAAAGATTTAGGTCAGTTATTCCAATATATATTAAGATGGAATTTATACATGTTGGGTAGAGTTATCTGATTATAATTTAAATATTAACAAAGACTCTGTCAGCCTCGTTCAAAAGGATTCAGGAATAAAATGGGTCAATGGGTCCATATAAGCCAGAGGAGGGATCCAAGTCATTGAATCTTATGAGCACCGTGCATTCAGACTGACTCTCTTGAGGCCTGTGACAGCAGCGGGGGGGGCGCGTTGGTGGGGAAAGAAACAAGAAGGGAGAGAAAGTGGGAGGGGCCCACAGTTGTTTCAGTTCAGTTCATTTTCCTTTTAATTCTTTAGATTTATTAATTTTATGTTTATGATTTTTATTGCTTGTGGTCATGAACCATGTGTATAGTACCTGCAGAGGCCAGAAGAGGGCGTTGGATCTCCCGGAACTGGAGTTGCAGATGGTTGCGAGCCTCCACGTGGGTGCTGGGAATTGAACCTGGGTCCTCTGCTAGAGTGGTCAGTGCTTTCAAATACTGAGCAATCTCTCCAGTTTCCGTTCATTTTATGAAAATTTCATTTGAGGTTTTAAGATCACAGCATTTGTAATGAGAAAGTTTCTTCTATCAGTATTGAGCCTGGATTTTAATTTTTGCACTAGTACAAAAAAAAATGTGTTGCTATTTACACAGATTTATTACTCCAGCTTATGATGCAAATCGCTTGATGGTATTTATAATGAAAAATTACAAGTTTACGGCTGGCAAAATTTGAGGCTTATCTGGTCTGTTTGTTTGCGTATGTTGCTAAGGCTCCTAAATGATGCTTAAGATTCAAACTCGAGTCATTCACATTCAAATGTTTGCTAAAAGTCCAAATCCCAGGTGCTGGAAAAGATGGGTCGTGTTATAAAGTTGTATCCTATCGCTTCTAAAAAATCTGTTCAGGACAAGGTAACATGTTGTTAAAGAAATATTGCTTTAAAATGTTCCTTTTATTTTTTGAGAATATAATATGATAACACCATTTCCACCTTCCTTTTTTTTTCTTTCTTTCTTTCAAATCCTCCTATATCTGCCCCCCCCCCCCTTCAATTTCATGACCTCTTTTTTCATTAGTTGTTCAGGGCTCTGTGGATGCAGACAATGGCATCCCTCTAGCGCCCTCTGGTGTTCACTCGTATCTTTACAGTCATTACTGACTGCATCTATAGCCATTTGGAAATGTGCCGTTGCGAAACCACTAACGTGTCTAAAGAGGAATGTCTCAAAGAAAGCAAACCCGTGGCTGCCACAGTTTACAACCAGCCTGGATGATAATTATGCCCATACATGGAACTGGATTCGGTGTCATGTGGAGTGGCAAATACCTGGGCTCAAAAAGCAAATCCCTGGAATTCTCTGCGGTGCTTATTTTGTGGGAAATTTTCATGAGGAGCCACAGGTGATTGACGAGAGCTTAATGTTTAAGGGAAACACACAATTATTAAACTTACATTATCATTAAAAAGCTGAGTCCCATGTGCGTGCACACGTGTGCGCACGCGCATACACACGCACACGCGCACATAAACACACACACACTACTCCTGTAATTCCCAAGAAAGGCTGAGTCCAGTCTGAGAAACAAGACTTTATTCTAAATAAAGAAGAGATTTACTGTCCAAAGTGCCATTAGCCTGGTTTCATGCCTTAGTAATGAAAAGTTGCTCCTTTAAAGGACACATGGATTTAGGACTGACTTTAGACTTCCTGTGCAGGAGTCAAACAAGCTGGAACTATTAAAGAGCTAACTGGAGTGGCTGGAGAGATGGCTCAGCGGTTAAGAGCACTGACTGCTCTTCCAGAGGTCCTGAGTTCAATTCCCAGCAACCACACGGTGGCTCACAAACATCTGTAATGGGATCTGATGCCCTCTTCTGCTGTGTCTGAAGGCAGTGACAATGTACTCATATGCATAAAATAAATAAATCTTTAGAAAAGGAGTTAACTGGAATTCAGCAAATATTCTAAAACACAGGATAAAAGTATGTAGATTATAAATGTATGCAAAATACAATAGGTATAAATGTATCAAGAAAATAAGACTTAAATGAGTTGTGTGGGAGGGCAAGGGAGATTGGATCTGGGCAGAGTGGGGGGGCAAATGCATACAAAATACATTATAGGCTGGGCTGGAGAGATGGCTCAGCGGTTAAGAGCACTGACTGCTCTTTCAGAGGACCCAGGTTCAAATCCTAGCACCCACATGGCAGTTCACAACTATCTGTAACTCCAGTTCCAGGGGAATCTTCTGGTCTCCATGGGCACTGTTACACACAGTGCACATACATACCTTTATGCAGACAAAACACCTATACACATAGAATAAAATTAATTAAATTCTTTTAAAAATGCATCGTTTGAAATTCTCAAAGAGCTAACAAAAAACGAGCAGGAAAAAAGACACGAACATTAATTGACCTCCATATAAAGCAGAATTACACACTGTAATTTATCTCTTATAAGTATTTTTGTCTTTTTTTTTTTCTTTTGGTCACGAGAGGGAATTTCTCTTGTAATGAGGAAAACCAAACAAACCAAACTTTAAGAAATAAACATGGGTGAAGGAGAATAGGCTCACCCTGTGTGCGTTTGTTAAATATATGAAAAGAGAACCAGGGAAGGCGAGCTCTGTCTTGTTTTCTTTTTTTCTTTCTTTTTTTTTTTTTTTTTTTTGGTTTTCCGAGACAGGGTTTCTCTGTGTAGCCTTGGCTATCCTGGAGCTTACTCTGTAGACCAGGCTGGCCTCGAACTCAGAAATACACCTGCCTCTGCCTCCCAAGTGCTGGGATTAAAGGCGTGCGCCACCACTGCCCGGCTCTCTGTCTTGTTTTCTAATCCTTTTAATCAGTCAATTTATAAACCTCCAGCTTCATTCCCGAAAACCTCGCATGCTGCCTTTTGATTCTCCATCTTGCAGGCCCTAGTCCCAGCACTAGAAAGAGCTTCTCCAATTCCCTTTTACACCGTTAATTACAAAATCTACATTTTATGTAATCTGGTCCATCTGCCTAGCAACTAGAGAGTGTTTCAAAAAACCAAGAAAACCACGCAGCAGCCTCAGGGTATGCTCAAGGAGGCGGGGTGGGGATGGGCCACCTTACTGCCTGGGGGCTACCAAGATAAGACTGTTCTCAATACAAAATCCCAGATGGAGAAAGCAAGACATGGAATGTTCCAGATTTTTCTCTGTAATTACAGTCTCAAGAGTGTCACATAGTTAAGATGCCATAAATAGTCCTTCAAGGACAAATAAACAAAAAATTCTTTACTCAGGTCAATGAGGTTGGCCTCACCCACACTCTTAGGGAAGGGGTGTGGCTTGGCCCGAGAGTCAGAGTGTCTATGGTCACATGGGTTAACTCGGACTGGATCCCGTCACTGGGCCTGCTTCCCACTTCACTGGCATCAGCCAAAAGTAGAGAGGAGGGGGGCAAGCTGGGACAGAGACCAGAAAAGCACGCACGCTTTTTGTTTCTGTTAACACTTTCTTGGGGTTTATGGCTTCCACATTACCCCCATGAGTTAGGACCCAGCAGCGAGGAAGCCAGGGAGACCTATCAGATCATCAGCCACAACCCAGCCCTCTTCACGGATACAGACCACAAACACAGAACTCAGAAAAACTGATTCAGCCAAAGAATAAATGCTTCGATTTCATTTTCTTCCTTAATCCTTAGGAGTAAAGCTAGACTAACGAGAGAACTCGTTAGAAAGACGAAACAAGCCGAGCAGTCATGGCACGCGACTTAACCCCAGCACTCAGGAGGCAGAGGCAGGAAGATCTCTGAGTTCCAGGCCAGCCTGGTCTACAGAGTGAGTTCCCGGACAGCCAGGGCTGCACAGAGAAACCCCCCTCACCCCCCCCCCCCACATAAAAAGACAAAACAGAAGAGGTCATCAATTTCTATTCACAAATCTTCCTGTTGCTTAAAATGATTCATTCATCGTTCAAAGTGGGTTTTACCAGAGCATCTACCATGGATGCTGCTCTAAGCCCTGAGGTTACTGTTTTGAGAACAAACAGATGAGGTCCTGACCGTCCGTCCAGCTTTGGGTGCACCCACAGACCAAAAAGTAAAAATTAATAAAGTTAGGTAAATGTTAACGAGACAGATGCCCGGCAGAGCTCAGAGACATGGTAGCAAGCAACTACTTCAGGTTGGGTATCGGAGAGGCAGCCCTGAGGAGTGAATTAAGAAGACAGCCTCCGAGAGTCCGAAGGTCAGATTAGATTTAGGGGGACGTGCCTACGCCTGTGGTCTTATCCCGAGCTGTGTAGAGAAGGAAGAAAATCTGCAACAGTACATCTAGCAGGCTGCTCCAGCCTATTGTGAGCCCAGCAAGTTTTACTGCTAGCCTGGGCTACTACGTCTCAAAATAACAATAAAATAAAGACTGTTCTACAACGCCCAGATTCTAGCCAAGCGCAGCTGAACAGTCACGGTACTTCCTTCTTTCACTTTCCCAAGGTATGTGAAGTTGATTACTGTTCTTGATTACTGTCTCTTGCTGAGAGAAAACACCATTCAAAATCAACTCAGGGGGGAAACGGTCTACCCGGCTTTCAGGTTGCAATCTATCATTGAGAGATGCCAGGGCCAATGGGGACTTAAGCGCAGACCACGGAGGAACACTGCTCACTGCCTTATTTCCTCTGATTTGTTCAGCTACCCCGGGACCACCTGCCCAGGGATGGCACGGCTCATAGTAGGCTGGACCCTCACATTTCAATCATAAATCAAGAAAATGCCCCACAGACACGCCCACATGCCAATCTGACGGAGGGGATTCTCCAGTTGAGGTTTCCTCTTCCAGGTATGATAAACGGACACACAAAGATCAGCCAACACAATCGCTATAACCAAATTAACCAGATACATACTCGAATATTTCCAACTTTATAAGCACACATTGCCACGCCCACATTAGAAGTTGGTTTGTCAGTACTCCTTGCCTTCCATGTTCTTCCCTGCTACTTATTCAGTGTCAAGGGTGTTGGATGCCCAGAAGAGAGAAGCAAAGTAGTATCAAGGATGGACTGTCCCTTTTACTGAAAGCAATGTTTCCTGAGAGTACTGGAAGTCATTCTCCAGCATAAAGTTCAGTGGTGTTACTTAGTGTCAACACTCCGGACAACACCCATTTTCCTATGGTACCGAGGGGCAGCCTGGGGTTTGACTGGCTCACAATCTTACTGATAACTGTTGAGGATGGCGCTTGTGTCTGAGCCAGGTACGCCTGCACTTTCTGCATTTATTCATACAATCAGCTTCGGAGGCTGTACAACCTTCATGGCTCAAGCCCTGACACATTCCATTCTTCCGAGCCAAAAGCAGAGTTGCTGGAGGCGACTCCTGTCTTGCCTCTGAATTCAGATCGGTGTTCCTTCTGAGCCTGCCAGTCATGAATCACCATGGTTACGCTCCCCACACCCCACCTCATCCTGACTGTTTGAAGGACCCCACTGCAGGCCACCTTCCCAGTCCCAAGCTAATAATACATCTGCTCCTATGCTCAGAGGAGAGAGAGGGGGAAATGTTCTCATTTGCTTCAGTTGACAGTCACACTCAGCTGCCAAGTTTGAGTACAGACATAACGAAGAATTCAAAATTCATCTCTGAGATGGGAAAAGACGTGCTATCTAGGAGATTTGGTCATGGAGGAGAAAAAGAAAAAAGAAAAAGAAAAGGGGGCACTTTTCTAAAACATGAATCAGATTTTTCTAATACATTTCTAGTTGGAAAGCCCTCTGCAAAAGTATGCTGCTTTGTTTCCTTCCAAAGCTCCTTTTAAAAACAGCCTTTGAGCTGGGCGGTGGTGGTGCAGGCCTTTAATCCCAGCACAGAGACAGAGGCAGGGTAACCTCATGAGTTCAAGGCCAGCCTGGTCTATAGAATGAGTACCATGACACCCATGACTACACAGAGAACCCCATCTTGAAAAACCAAACCAAACCAAAGCAAACCAAAACAACAAGAGCAGCAGCAGCATTTGGGAATGGGAGGGATGGCTCAGTGGTTAGGACAATACATTGCTCCTGGGAGGACCCTAGTTTGGTTTCCAATACCCATTTCAGGTGGCTCAAAACAGCCTGTAACTCCAGCCTCATGGGGTCCAACATCCCTTGCCTCCAGAGGCACTTCTCACTTGTACCTACCCTCTCCTATACATAACTAAACATAAAATAATACACTAAGAACATAAACAGCCTTCATGCTCATTAAAATTGTGTTTTTAGAGTCACTTTTCTGTGTACGAGCGTTTTGCCTGCGTGTATGCATGTGCACCTCATGTGTGTGGTGCCTGAGTCCAGAAACAGGGGTTGGATCCCCTGGAACTGGAGTCACAGATGGTTGTGAGCGACTGCGTGAGCTCTGGGAGCTGAACCTGGGTCTTCCGCAAGAAGAGCCAGAGCTCTTAACCACTGAGCAATTTTTCCAGATCTCATGCTACTCCTTTTTAAACCCGCTTCAGTCCACCGAGTTCTGGGATTGCCTGTGTGTGTCATCAGGCCAAATGTCTCTTTCCGTTTCATGTTTTCAAGCCTCAGTAAGTATCAGGTAGGTGAAATGCACCTTCTAGCATAGACCCCAACAACTAAACTAGCAATACTGCCTCCCGCTGTCATGGAGTCCCACGACTTCTGACGGACGTTCACACACACTGTTGCATACCGGGAGGCACACCGTGAGGTGGTTGCTGCCCCTCTCATCCTGTACTTGTGATGCTGAGGCCTAGAGAAGCTGACTGGCATGTCTGAAGCCGCACAGCTACTCAGAGAGTGCTGGGAGTCAGAACTTTTAGACTAAGACCTCCGTTGTACACACCTGACACTGTGCTATTAACTGAATAAATGACACACATAAAAGTCTGTGCGTGTTTTACGGATGCCACCCACACTGTTGGACAGACGGGCCACTGAGGGTGTAAATGGAAGTGCTCTGCTGGCTGAGTGTGATCCTGGGGGTCAGTCTCAGCTCAGAACAGACAACCCAAAACACTGTAGCTCATGCACAGACACTGTCAGAAGCTGTATCGATCGGACTCGTGCTGATCGCCGACTGCATCTGTCCCGAGCGTACCGGTTCTCTATGTGTTTCTGTGTCTGGATCAATTCGGTCACCCTGAATGATGCAATCTATTGTAGCTTTAGAGTCACTGAATTATCATCAATCTGATCCAAAGACACAATTAAAGTTTGATTCGTGAGGAGTTCATAATGAATAAACGTACTTGAAGGGGAAACTTAAAGGTTCTTTGGAGAATCCGTTGTGTGGGATGGTGTTTTGCTGGGGCAAACACGTGAAGGAGTGTTTTCCTGAAGTGGACACAGGTGAAAGGCTAAGGCAGACTCGTGAAGGAAGGTTTAGCTGAAGCAGACACAGGAGAGATGTTCTGCTAAAGCAAGCATGTGAAAGAACATGTGATGAAGGATTCTTTGCTAACCACGTGTGTGTATTGGTCCATCTCACATTGCCTAGCTGAGCTGCATTTCTTGGGACTCCTTAGAGAGAAACACCAAAAAACTTCTGGTGGTGTGCTGCAGTTTCTTGCCGCTTCAACAGGCTCAGGCTGGTTGGCAGAGTGATGTCTGCTGAGACAGACACACAGGCTGAGGCAAGACCCATGGAAGGCAGGTGATGTTTGCAGGGTATAAACAGGACTCGACGACGGTGATGGAGGCTTGCTTATAGTAGCTCAGCAACGCTTATGGGTCTCTCTCTTTACCGATCTTCACCGCCCTGAGAGAGGCAAAGCTGAGAACTTCTCCTGGCATCCCCCCTGGTCCCTCCTGCTGACTCGAGCTGAGGCTGAGGCCTGGCTGTCTCTGCTAGGTCATGTCACCGCTGTTGCTAACCCGACTCTACGGAACTGAACTGCTGGGGTATCCGTGAAGTGTTTGTGAGTGGATCGAGCTGCCGCCTGCTGACCTATGAACTGAACTGCAGATTTCCAGATAACGCAGATGGGAGTTGCTCCAAAGAACCTTTCTAAACAGGTCCACTTCCCCCATCCTTTCTTTCCAACACCTCTGGTGGGTGGTGGGCTAAGAGGGAGGTTAAAGTATTTCAGAACCATCATTTAATCCCAGCACTTGGGAGGCAGAGACAGGTGGATTTCTGAGTTCGAGGCCAGCCTGGTCTACAGAGTGAGTTCCAGGACAGCCAGGGCTACACAGAGAAACCCTGTCTCGAAAAACAAAAAAACAAAACAAAAAAAAAAAGATTGAAAAAAAATTAAAGTTACAGATATTCCTTTAATCTCCATGCTATTATCAGAATAATTTGAAACTATATTTTAACGAATCAATGTGTGATAACTAAATGCAATAAACTAAGCAGTATGTAGGTGTTCAGCTGACATGCAAACTAATGAGCAAATGTTTGTTCTGCTTGTGGTCAGCTCTGGGATGAGGAGATGGGAAAGGCAGGCTTTGCTGTGGCAGCCTCTTGGTTGGGTTCCTACTGATAAGTATCTGTGAAGGTGTAATTTCCAACCATTTCACACAGGGAGAATTCTAAATAATTTAGAGAATTTCTCAGAGGCAAGGCTGTGTGTCTGTGTGCATGCATGCACACATTTGTGTATGTACATGTATGTGGCATACATGTGTACCTGCACACATGTGTGTAGGTATGTATATATGTATGTGTTTGAGTATGTGTATGCCTACATGTGTGTCTGCATACATGTGTGCCTGCCTGCATGGACATATGTGTTTATATGCATTTGTGCATGGTTGGGGGGGGCACGTGTGTCTACATGCATGTGTGTGTGGGCATGTGTGTGTCTACATGCATGTGGGCATGCACATGTATATGGGTGCATGTACACGTGATTACACAAAAACTACATTGAAACCATAGATCTACTTTTTCTACATTACTTATGGGGAAGTCATTTTAGAAGGAAATATGATATTATATGATTTTGTCTTAGGAGAGCTGAAAACAGAATTTTTGTTTATTTTCAAAGAGGAGCCTCATTGTGTATCTGTTATGTGTCTGAGACTGGCCTGGAACTCACTGTGGGGCCAAGATAGCCTGGGATGGTCTTTCTGTCTCATGAGCGCTAGGACTCTAGGCGTGTGCTATCATGCTGGCTACGAATAGTATGTTTGGGCAGAGAAGGGCAAATGCTTTTAGGTAGAAAGAGTTTACTCTGCGAGGGGCAACATTCAGGAAAAGACGTAATAGCGGGATATTGGAGTTCCCTCTCTATGGCTCGGGTCGGTGAGATTAACATCAGTAGAAAAGAGTCTAAGGCCAGACGCTGGAGACGCAGGGACAAAGATACCCATGTTAGACCGTGTTGAACCTACAATACCACACTTCTTGCTTCTCGTGTCCACCTCGCTGGTGCACTTGCCTGGGACATTTCTACAACTGCAGTGGACCCCGTGAGGTGGGGGTGGCGGAGCTTTCAATCCGAAGTGCCAGCTTGCCTGAACAGCCTCTTAAAAAAAACCAAACCACCCGGTTGTGGTGGCGTACGCCGGTAGGATTTGCTGAAGGAGGCAGAGGCAGGAGGATCACGAGTTCGAGGCCAGCCTGGGCTACACAATTTTAGGGGGCCAGAGCGAGCGGGGCTGGAGAGAGAAGAAAAGGTGTCTGAAGACAGCTACAGTGTACTTACATAATAAAAATAAATCTTTTTTTTTTTTTTTTTAAAAAAACCAAACAAACAACACCAACCACAAAAAACCGACAGGCCATTCAGTGATGCCTATTTTAGGGAATAAATCTTACCTACTTATGCCTCTGCAAGAGACAAAATTTCCCAATATGTCATCATCAGTAAATATTTATAGCCCAGTTATTTAACACAACACAGTTATAAGTAAGGCCTTTGAAAGCAACTTTGGGTTCTAAGACATCCTTGCATTGGGTAAACGGGAAACATGGAAGGAGGGTCATTAAGCCATAGCTGTACAGAAATCAAACTCCTTAGGAATCAGACACAGTAATAATTGCTCAGTGGGTCTGGATCTCGAGTCTGGATTTGTCTAAAGTGGACGAGATTGGAAATCTCCAGCCTACAGTGGGCACTTGGGGTAGAAATGGAGGATGCTGTAGACTAAATCCTAGGAAGGATGGCCAAGTACCAGGCCCAGAAAGGAGAGGGTCCAGCCTGCCCCACTTCTGGAAGCTAGACTGTCAGATATTCTTTCTTGACTTCATACAGAGAACCCACATGGCTTGGTGGTCACTTGCTAACAGAAACCAAAGGCCTCACTCCCCAGCTACAGTTCACAGGTTCCCCAGAGAGAAGACTCAGTTGTTCTGAAAGGAGCCAGAGTTGAAGATTGGTTTAGCTTGGGCTAGCCCGCCTTAAGGCCTAACGATATGTCATGAGATGAAACTGTGTGAAGAGTATGAGGTAAAAATGGAAATGAGCAAAGCAGGTCTCACTTGGGAACCAGGCTTCATGTGCATTATGTGCTGCTGTTCTGATGGGTTAGTCTAACCACCATGCTGTATTGGTGGTGTTAGACCCATTTCGTAGAGCACAGAAATGCTGACCATCTATGGCAGTCATATACCTAGGTAGATGTATGGCTGGAATCTCATTCCAAGGCCCAAGTGCTTTCCTTCCACCAAGACACTTGTTAAGGTGGGGTGGTAGAGGGAAAGTATTGTTGACACTATGCAGAGTTATTAAGGATAGAAAATATGCACCACCATCTAGGGTTTCCGCTGCTGTGAAGAAACAACACGAAGAAGGCAACTCTTATAAGGGACAACATTTAACTGGGGTTAGCTTACAGGTTCAGAGATTCAGTCCATCAACATCATGGCAGAAAGCATGGCAGCGTCCAGGCAGGCATGGTACAGGAGAAGGAGCTGAGAGTTCTGTGTCTAGATCTGATCTGACTGCAACCAAGAGAAACTCTTCTGCACTGGGCGGAGCTTGAGCTCTAGGAGCCCTCAAAGCCTGCCTACACAACAACACACTTCTTCCAATAAGGCCACACCTAACAACAGCAGCACTTCCCGTGGGTCAAGCATATTCAAATCCCAACAACCACTTAGATTTCCAGTCCCAAATTCGGCACCCATGCAGACATTACTAATTGATCACAGGACTCCAGATTACCAACCCAATATGTCAATCAGTTGAAATCTGACTTTAGTAAGCACAGCTCATGCACAGTGCACAGTAGGTCTTTGCCTGGAGCAGATATACTTTCTTAATTCTCCATCAAACCTGGTCATTTTTCGTATGGCTTGGGGGATGTGTATTTGGTGATTGTGGCAGAAACCAAAGAACTATGAATACTCTGTATTAGACAGGGTGTGGCAATGCTTTAAAAAGAGTCTAACTATCGCTGTCACTTTGTGAACTTTTAAGAGCACGCTTGATTTGAAAAGTTATGGAATTCTCCAAGAGACGGTATGGATAAGCTAGGTAAACAATTTATTCCACAGGTGAAGTTTTTCTAGGTATCTCTTATCCATTAAGATGAAGGAATTACTCATCAGATACGGTTTGAGACTTGCAGAAAAGCAAGGGAAGAGTTGAAGGCTGTTGAAAAACCTTCTGCAAGAATAGGTGCCTGTCAGATTTCAGTGGGGAGCAAGGCAGCAACTCTGAACACAACGAATATGGACGAAGGCTACTAAATCAATCCAGAATACAGAGATTTGAAGTGTGCCTCTTGTTCAAGTTTGCTTTTCCTTAAACAAACATATGTATTATTTATTTAACCATAAATATGAATTCTAGTGCCCTGCAATCAGGGCTTTTAAATAAATCATAAAAACAAAACACAAGAAATCAGAAAAAAAATGTAATGAAATCTGTCCTCTTGGACCTATTTTTCATGAAAAAACTTGTTTTCCTGCCAGAACACTAGAGGTTGGAAGTAAATATAATTTTTATGAAGTTAATAGAACCTAGAATTTCAACTGAGTGTAATGGCATGCATCTGTAACCTGGGAGGTTGGGGCAGGAAGACCACACGTTTGAGGTTAGCCTGTGAGGTACATGGTGAGAGACTATCTCAAAAATCACCGCTCCTCACTGAGTGTGGTAGCACGTGGATTTAATCCTAGTACTCACAGTGGCAGAGACAGATGGACCTCTCTGAGTTTAAGGTCTGACTGGCTTACATAGTGAATTCCAGACCAGGCAAGGGATACACAGTGAGACCCTGTGTACTGGCTGGTTTTGTCTCAACTTGACACAAGCTGGAGTTACCACAGAGAAAGGAGCTTCAGTTGAGAAAATGCCTCCATGAGATCCAGCTGTAAGGCATTTTCTCAATTAGTGATCAAGGGGGGAGGGCCCCTTGTGGGTGGTACCATCTGTGGGCTGGTAGTCCTGGATTCTATAAGAGAGTCAGTTGAGCAAGCCAGGGGAAGCAAGCCAGTAAGTAACATCCCTCCATGGCCTCTGCATCAGCTCCTGCTTCCTTACCTGCTTGAGTTCCAGTCCTGACCTCCTTTGGTGATTAACAGCAATGTGTAAACGTAAACTGAATAAACCTTTTCCTCCCCAACTTGCTTCTTGGTCATAATGTTTGTGCAGGAATAGAAATCCTGACTAAGACACCCTGTCTCTAAATTTAATTAATTAATTAGCTAACCACCTCCAACCCCAAATTGTTTAAAAAAAAAAAAAATCTAGGCAATGCCATTATATCAGGCCAGGTTAATAAGTATCTGTTCAAATAACACTACCTCAAACTACTGCCTCAAGATAATAAAAATGATGTAGAATCATTGAGCTATTTACTCATTTATTTATTTATTTTAGCTCACATAGACAAGGTCTCAGGAAGCCCAAGCTGGTCTTACACTTCCTATGTAGCTGAAGCTGGCCTTGAACTCTGTGTTAGGGTTTTCATTGATGTGAAGAGACACCATGACCAAGGCAACTCTTATAAAAGAAAATTGGGGCTGGCTTACAGTTTCAGAGGTTCAGTCCATGCGGGGAAGCATGACAGCAGCAGGCAGACATGTTGCTGGAGGAGCCAAGAGTTCCACTTCTTTTTTTTTTTTTTTTTTTTTTTTTTTTGGTTTTTCGAGACAGGGTTTCTCTGTGTAGCCCTGGCTGTCCTGGAACTCACTCTGTAGACCAGGCTGGCCTCGAACTCAGAAATCCGCCTGCCTCTGCCTCCCGAGCGCTGGGATTAAAGGCATGCGCCACCATTGCCCAGCGAGTTCCACTTCTTAATCTAAAGGCAGCCAGGAGGATCATCACATCTACACTGGGCAGAGCTCGAGCATGGGACTTCAAAGCCCACCCCCACCGTGACGCACTTCCCCCAACAAGGCCACACCCACTCTAACAAGGCCACACCTCCTAACTGTACCACTTCCAATGAGCCAATCATATTGAAACCACTACAAACTCCTTTTCCTGTCTTCACCTCCCAAGGACAGGGTTACAGGTGTGTCTCAGCTACCACATTGGGCTATCCTGGGACTCACTCTGTAGGTAGGCCGGCCTTGAACTCAGAGAGCCACCTGCCTCTAGCTCCCACGGACTAGGATTAAAGGCATGCGCCACCACAATCCGGCTTGATAATTTCAATTCTTAGACCACTACATGTGTGGCTTTTTGTTGGTAGGATTAGGAAGGAAACGCACCACACGCTGGTTTCCACTTTTCCACAGTCAATCACTTCTTACTCCCGTTCATAAAAGCATCGGGGCGGTTTGTTACCACTGCCAGTTTTAGATCTCACAGTGTTCATTTCATTGCCTCTCTTGTGCTTCACTCCAGAACGCCTGATGTGGCCCCGTCTGCCCCGCAAATCCCCATTCCTGGGCCTCTGCCCCTAGGTCACCTCCTTCCTCACGTCCAGCACCCTCACCACCTTCTGTTCATCTTTGGACTTGGGACAGGCTGCCAGTGAAATTCTCGGGAAAGAGGCCGCCATAGGTGGCACCTTCCTGCGTCTTTACAAAACATACCTGGGGAGACCAGAGCCCTTGTCTTCTTGCCGTGGTGTCTCCTGAGTCTCGAATCTCATCTGTGCTTACAGTGGGTTATGTGGAAGCCACCCATCTCAGCTGCTACCTCCGTGAGGACTGGAGAGGGACTATAATTCTTGGATTTACATTCTGTGTGCACTTGGCATGTTACAGTTCCTTCCACCAAACATACACTAGGGCTTTTCTGAGAACTATGTGAACTCACGCAGTCAACACTCCCATAGCTGTTTATTATTATAAGAATTTTTTTGTTGTTAAAATTTATTTTATGTATGTATTGCGCCAGGTGCATGCCTGATACCCACAGAGGCCAGAAGGTGGCGTAACATCCCCTGGGACGGGAGTTACTGATGGTTGTGAGCTGCCCTGTTTAAGTTCTGGAAGCCAAACCTGACATTTCTCCAGCCCCCGGAAGAATTTTCTTAAAAAAAAAAAAAATCCTTACAAATGAGCATTCATGCCTTTGGTAGGCCAATGGCTGGCAGTGTGCAGGCTTCAATCTGAAGCTGTTTGGGCTTTATGACAATTTTATTCTTTAAAATAATGGGATCAGTCTATTGTAGTTCTGAGTGTCAAATGCTCTAATTTTATGTAAAGCGCTAATACCTATGTCTATCACATTAGTAAATATTTAATGAATTTGGTCTTTAATTAGGCCCTGACAAGCCTCCACTATATGCCAGGGAACCTATGACATGGGGTTGATTTTCCCACTGTACACTGCGAGAAGCAGCCTTGGGAATCTTGATTCTCCCCACAGAGATGGAGAAAGGCCAGTGCTTATAGCCTTTCCGTGAGAAGTGAGACTCCACTGCCATTCACAGAGCTGCAGAGGGCTTCTGTGCCCACCCTCATTAAGCCACTCCCAGTTTCTAGCCTTCAAGGTCACCAGGTGCCTGTCCTAAAATTCCAGGCTTAATACCCAAAGAGAGTCAAACTTTTACAGTGTGTTCTCACATCTGCCTCAACACACAGTACTTCAGACATTGTCAGTGTGTGCCACACTGGGGTTACCCAGCAACCCCTTGACAGGACAGGACCTTCTCTGTGGCAATGGTGATATCTGCTCCCTCAGCCTCTGACTGCAGCTATCTATTGAGAACACTCTTCCTGGGGGCTTCAACACTGGGTTGCTCAGGGAACCACAAAGGGAAGCCAGAGAACATTTTTGCCCTTCCTTGGATATGACTTGTGAAGCTGCAAGCTCAGGCTGTTGTTTGTTTTGAGCCAGGACTGACAACCAGTTAAAATGTAAATATAAGGTAAAGACACTGCGTTGTCAGAAGAAATGAGCCGGTACAACTAGAGTTTGCGAGGTGCTTATGGAGGTCTCCAGTGGGTCTTGGGCCGTCAGAAGCAGTGGCAATGTGTCAAACCAGCAGAATAATGAAGGAAGACGGAGTAGGGAGATGGCTCAGCAGGTGAAGGGACTTGCTACCAAGCCTGATGCCTGATGACCTGAGTTCAAGCCCCAGGACCCACATGTATCTTTGTCACATATATGACATATATATATATATATATATATATATATATATATATATATATATATATCATATATGCATGTGCACGCTACATACACATATACTACAGAATTCTGTGCAATTACCCACTGACCTTACAAAGCCTCCCTCTGCTGTAGTTTATTTTTTCCTCACTGTGATGTCAGTCTAGATTGCTGACTTAACACATTCCATGGCTTTAACATTCTAATTCCCAAACATGGGAACATATTATTTTATGTGGCAGAAAACATTCTTCAGAGATTAAGTTAAGGTTATTTACAATGGAGAGATTGCCCAGGATTATTTTGGGCATTGGGGAGGGTTGGAGGCAAAGGGGACTGTATAGCTAGGCAAACATAGGTGGGGGCAGAAGCCACTAGGGGCCTAGAAACACTGGCTGCCACCCGGAGCCAGAAGAGTCAGGGAAAGGGCTTTTGCTTAGGGCGTTTGGAGGGAAGTCAATCAGACAGGCCCAGTTTGACCTCCCAAACTTAAAAGGAATTAATAACTCTGTTGTTTTGCATCATTTGTCACAGTGGCCACAGTAAAGGAACACCCCCAGGGTAGTTATACAAGGCACCGAGTACTGTCTGTACGAAGCCAAATGTAATTACAGTGGATTTCAGAAAGGCACCAAATATTTAGCAGTTCTTAACCCATGGAGCATCACAAATTAAAGCATCCTCAAACTTAAGATCCGACCTCTCCACTATAAATTGCTAAGGAATTAAAAATCCGGTCGATCTTAGAAGACATATGGTTTAAATCCTATCCTTATCCTCTTTGTTCTGTGAGTTGCTTCCGTTCATTTTTTCTTAATTTACATCATTCTTCTACTTACTGGGTCAAAGTTTGAGGTCTACAATTTATTTCTTCGTAGAGCCATGCCAGGTCGGGAGGAAGTTCGCCTGTGGCATTCAGCTCCCAGACGCCTGTCTCCTGGGACCCCTAAGTGAAGTGTAGCTCTGAAAGCTGCAGGATTGTAGGGCGGACTCTGACTCCCAGGATCACAAACATTCCTGCTCCCAGGGCTATGGATGGCCTGGCTTCCTCCAGGGTCTGAGTGCTCTCTTCAGTGAGAACTGCAGACATAGGGTAGCATTCATAGCCCCTTCAGGGGCACAGACAAGAACCAGGGTGCCAGCCTGCCTGGCTCAGTGGACGGCGGCGCCACTTCACTCCTGAGGGAAGAGAGCTTCAGAGTCACAACAGGCCAGCTGTTGCTGTAACAAAGGACTCTCTTCAAACAGGCCCTCCCCTCCCCTCCTCTTTTTTTATTTATTTTTCTTAAATATTATATGTAGAGTATTTATCTTGCATGTATATATGTGGTTAGCATTCTGTCTAAGCTCCGCCTCACAGTTACCTGGCAACAGCCAGGTGTGCCTGACTCACTGTAAAAGGGACTGCTTGTCCCCTCTGCTCTCTCTTGCCTTCTTGCTCTCACTCAGTCCTCTCGCCCCTTCCCCTCTCTCTCCACGTGGCCATGGCCGGCCTCCATTTCTCTACTCTCTCCCTCCCTTCTGCCTTTCTCTGCCTCTACTACCCTCTCAACTCTCCTCCCCATAAACTCTATTCTATACTCTAGGGTCCTCGTGTGGCTGGGCCCTCAGGGGGAAGGGATGCCTCAGCACGGGCCCTCAGAGGCATGCCCTTCCCCCACGCCTGACTGCACCTCCATCCACCGAACATATTCCTTCTCTTCTTTTTTTATAAAACACACCATGTGCACCATGTGCATGCTCTGGAACTGGAGTTACAGACAATTGTGAGCTGCCATGTGGGTGCTGGAACTGAACCCAGGTCCTTTGCAAGAGCATCAGTGCTCTTAACCACTGAGCCAATTCTCCAGCCCCTAGCGTGTGTGTCTCTTCGTGTTATTTTGACAAATTTTTAGAGTATTCCTTTCCTCATGAGAAATCACCAACTGTTTTTAATTTTTGTGTAGATGTAAACCCAGAACTTGAAAGTCAAAGGCAGGAGGACTGTTGTTCAGCTTGAGGTCAGGAAGGGGCTACATGGCAGATTTTTTTTGGTTTTTCGAGACAGGGTTTCTCTGTGTAGCCCTGGCTGTCCTGGAACTCACTCTGTAGACCAGGCTGGCCTTGAACTCAGAAATCCACCTGCCTCTACCTCCCAAGTTCTGGGATTAAAGGCGTGTGCCACCACCGCCCGGCTTACACGGCAGATCGTTAAAAAAAAAAAAAAAAAAAAATGGAGTCACTCAATATGTGTTGTAGGCTGAGAATAAACCTCAGGGCCCTGCCTCACTTCAAAGAGTCATACACACAGACATACCTACAAACATACACTAACGTGTGCACACATACCCACACACAAACACACATATACTCACACACAGACATGCACTCACAAACACATAAACCCATGCACAGACACGGATGTACACACACACACACGCAGAGACACACATGTACTCACACGCACAGACATACATACACTCACAAACACATAAACACAGACACAGATGTACACAGACACACACAGGCGCACAGACACACATACACACACACACACACACATACTATTAGCATCACAACTGCAGGCTCTGTTATTCTTCTGAGCTGGCTCAACTCTGTGTAGGAACCATCTGATCTTTGATATGAGACTGTGATACTGCCAGGAGAGCCAGCAACACCACGTGGTGCCTGACTCTGGTAGTTGTCCCCTTTGCTTGCGTCCAAGGTTTTGTTTTTTGTTTTTGTTTTGTTTTTTTAGAAAAAATTTCTAAGTAAGATTCATTCTTCATGTCCACATTATGTTTTTCTGACATTGTGGACTGATATGTATGGGACCTTGAGATACACCGTGCCTGACCTAATTTTCTCCTTACACAATAAAAAGAATGTATCGGAGTAAGATGGGTAACTTTGAATTGAATTTACTTAGAATAATGGATATGTTTTATTTCCTCCCATCCACCACTGCAAGCAACACGGTGTTAAACAGAAATGCAGTCACAGGTTGTTTATATGCTACATTCTCTTTCGCCCAAACATTAAGTAAACAATACATCAGAAATACAGCCTCGTTACCAGTACTGGGGAGTAGGAGATAAAAGCCCGCTGCAAGAGCTAATAACTTATGGCTGTTCCTAAGCTGTAAGGGGAAGAAAGTTCGAACAAGCAAAAGAGGAGCCTAGCAAAACACGTATCCCACGGTTTTACGCCGTCAACTGTGGAGAACCTTTGGTTTGTGTGGGTTGCATGCAGTTCACTCGCCACAAGGTGGCAGTGGTGCTCAGGGTCCTGGACACGCCCCCTCGTATCTCTCGTCTCCTCGGAGTTGCTCTGTAAGAAACATGGTGGACGCTGGAATTGTGTCTCAGACAGGACAGTGGCTGGGCTCGAGGTGCCCACAGCCTCCCCGTAAGACAATCCCCTCTGATGGCGCTTTGATAGGAGACCCTATCATGCCAGTCCTTACTTCTAGATAAATGATTCTTTTTTTTTAAGCCTTGAAGATTTTATTTTTAGAATTGTGTCTGTGTATGTGATTATCGGTGAGTGGGTATGTATATGTGAGTGCATGTGTGTCTGTGTGTGTATGCATGTATGTCTGTGCACCTGTGTGTGTGCCTGTGCATGGGTTTATGTGTTTGTGAGTGCATGTATGTCTGTGTGAGTATATGTGTTTGTGTGGGGGTATGTATGCACACATGTTAGTGCATGTTTGTAGGTATGTCTGTGTGTATGTGTGAGAGAAAGAGACAAGGAGGAAGGGAGGGAAGGAGAGAGGGAGAGGGAGGGTCGGTGGATATGAGTACTGGTACTTGCTGAAGCCACAAGGCGTTGGATCCCCTGGAACTGGAGTCAGCATTCCAGGCAGTTAGGAGTTCCCCTTTGTTTAGTTCAATAAACAATGGTATGCAACGCATCCTTAGACGTATGTTCTCTTACTTTTATATTTTATGTAGATTGGGAAACTTGGCAAGAAATCCAGGTTAAGGCAGACCCATCCTCCCCTGCTGAGACCTTTTGGTGTATACCGATCTGTCACCCTCTCGTCAGGACATGGAAACATGATGACCAACAAATACAACCAAATGGAGAATTAGCAACATACACCCAGCCCGAAGCCTGCCCCTACCGCGAAGGATCAGGAAACGAGGTCTGCTGCCTTATGCCAAGTATCTATTAATATTTAAGTCTGATAAGGGCTGGAAAGCTGGCTCTGTTTCGTTCCTTTCATTTCACCTCCTTTCAACTCTTGAGTTCTGTCTTAAGGAAAGGAGTTGCTATGTCTGATAGTAACTTAACAACCAGGCGCGAAACTGAGGGCTGGCATCTAGGAGGGCTGGCATCATATAGCCTTTCATTAGCACACACCTCCAGCAGCTCAGTGAATGCAAGCTTCAGTGTCTGACACATAGTAGGCATTTAGCTTTCTGCCAGTTTTACAAACATTCAGGTGTTCGCGGACACCACTGAACTGCATGTTCTCAACGGGCTCCTGTATTAGCTACACCATAACCAAACACAACTTAAGGAAGAAAGGGTAGATGTTGGCTTAGAGTTCTAGAAAGAGGGAGGGGGAATTGGACGTGGGGCGGGGCTATAACCCGTCAAAGCCCACCCCCCGGTGACGTACTTCCTCCAGCAAGGCCACACCCCTTAACCACGGAGTGTGGACCAAGTGTTTAAATACCCACGTTTACTGACGACATTTCTCATCGAACTAGCGCGGTTCCTAAAGAGAAATGCAGTAGTGAAGACAGCTATTCTGCAACATTCCCCAGCATTGCTGTTATCGCCTGTCTCAAGTAACTCAAAGGCAGATAGATATTTGCAAATCTTCGTCAGGGTTCTATACCACAGCACCAGCCTGCTTTAGACGCCGTTACAGCCACACACTCAGACAGGGTTCCATACCTTATACATGGTTACAGGCATGCAAACGGACAGCAGAAACACCACATTAAATTGAGCAACACTTAAAAATAGCAGCAGGTACCATTTGTATGCAATTGGACATTGTGAATGTCATTTATCTAGTGTTTGTCTATCACTATTTCTGAAACTTCCCTCCAAAAACAAAGGCCCAACAAGATGGTGCAACCAGTCAGGAATGCATGACTTGGTTCTGAGGGGGGAAAATCTATTTGAAAGTTCAGCCAGAGAAAGGGAGGTGGCATCGCAAGTGGCCACAGGAAGTAGTAACAGAGGTGGCTGGTTCGAGGCCGAGGGGCCCCTGAGAGGCAGCTCGCAGCCTTTGCTCGACTGAGGCCCACTACAAGCTGTGGTTTAGACACAAAGCCCCAGTACCTGTGGGACGCACACAAATGAGCACGTGTAAGTGAACACGTGTATGTGCACACACTGAGAGACATGCAAACATACAGCTTCACGAAGCTACACTTAGCTTTGTAAGCATAAAGTACTCATACTTTTCTGTTCCTTTCTGCTCCATTTCACCTCTTCTTAAAAGTGACAACTAGGGCTAGAGAGATGGCTCAGCGGTTAAGAGCACTGACTGCTCTTCCAGAGGACCGGAGTTCAAATCCTAGCAACCACATGGTGGCTCACAACCATCTGTAATGGGATCCAATGCACTCTTCTGGTCAAATGACAGATTATATCTCCTCACCTTTTTCTGGAAAATGACTTTATTCTCTATAAAATATTTCTGTGTGGAAAATTAGAAGGCATTTTTCTTCAAATATTTGCTTATGAGCAATGTTTCGTCAGTGATAAACAATTTACCAAAGGAAAGGAGACGAAACAGTTAAGTGACTTGGGAGAAACTCGGAGGAGCCTGAGTGAGGTTCCCCCACACACACACTTACAAGCTTATAAGTCTGCACAATTGGACTGTCCCAAACCTGGGCACAGGCTACATAGGGGAGAAGAGGGATACCATCTCATGTCCCTCATATGCTGACATTTGGAACATAATGACCCAGCCTTAGTGCAATGGTGTCCAAGTTGCACCTAATAGCTTTTTTGAAAGCAGAAGTCCTTTTGGGAGATGACTAAAGTTGACCAAAACCAGATGGAAGATAGGGCAGAGGGGCCTGCTAAGTGGGCTCCAGGCACTGGCAGGAGACTGGACCAGAGGAATTTCCTCCACTCCCAGGAGCTCTGCACTTAAAGGATGTTGCCCTCAGTATTTTTTAAAAAAGATTTATTTATTTATTATATGTAAGTACACTGTAGCTGTCTTCAGATGCTTTTTCTGCTTGCTCCGCCCCATTTGCTCCAGTCCCCCATCCCCCCGCTCACTGTAGCTGTCTTCAGACACCCCGGAAGAGGGCATCGCATGGTTGTGAGCCATCATGTGGTTGCTGGGATTTGAACTCACAACCTTCAGAAGAGCAGTGGGCGCTCCTAACCACTAAGCCATCTCTCCAGCCTGTCCTCAGTATTTAAAGTGGCTTCTAGACTCTTATCCACAGCAGGTGGTGGCGGGTGGTAGGAAGACACTCACAGACCATGTGGGCAACATCGGATAGACACAACAGCAAAGCTGAAGTGGTGGGGTATAATACTGAGGGCAGGAACAGCTTCATGCTGCCCCCTGAGGGGCCAGTGCATCCTGGGAGTCAGTGAGGCTTTGGTAGTAGGCTGTATGTGGAGACCCAGGACCACGTCTCTGTAGCCTCTCTGTATTTCAGCAAGAGACTCGAGAACACCTGTCCTTGGCAGAGGCCATGGAGTGCCAGGCTCAGCAGGATATGCCAGGGACAGTATCAGTATGTCCTCCCCACACAGGCCCAGGGAATTTCACCCCCTTAGGCTGCAGGAGGCAGACAATGGGTCAAGGCAATCTGACTTGGGTACTTTTTTCAAGCAAGTATCATAAAATCATAGAAAACCTATGATTTTCCAGTGCGTATGCGCGTGGGTGCGTGCGTGCATGCGTGCGTGCGTGGGTGCGTGCGTGCGTGCGTGTATGCATGGGGGAGGGGGAACAGCTTGTGGCTTTCCGAAGCGAGACACAAGGGCAGTCTTCCAGACTTGCTAAGATCTTTGCTATGCGAGAGGGCAGGAACAGTGGCCTCTGAGCCATCTGCTGGTCTTTCTCCTTAACAGGCAGCAAGGCTGACCTGGAACAAGCTTATTCCACCTATGACTGCCTAATGGTAGCAACAGAACCTCAGATGAGATGTCCTGTGTAGGGCTGTAAGCTGAATAGGGGTAATAATTATACTTACAAATTGGGTGCCCTAGCTTCTTCCTCCTGGCCCCTGCCCATGACTAACTTATTGGCAATTATTTTAGTAGAATTATGAATGAAACATTGTGCCAATACAGCTCAGACCCGGTGGTTAAGAAATGGTTAAAGAGAAAAATAAAAAAATTCTTGAGCAATATACCGGGAAATGTTTTTAAGGGTGGTACGTAGCAGGAACGCAGCAATGGGTTCATTCTCAAGACAAATCTCTTCTGCCCCAAACTGGATCAGGATGTGACCTGAAACCCCTTGTTCTTGGTCATGTCCTGAGAGGCGATGTTAGAGGGGAGAAGAGGTCTTATCTCAGAACGGGCCATCTGTGGTGGACAGCCCTATTTCATCACATGGTTAAAAGTTCATGACGTAGGAATGCAGACCTGTGACTACCTAGCACCCATCAATGAAATTTTAGATTACATAATCCTTCTAGAGAGTTCCACTGGTTCCCTACATGAAGGCCTGGGTGCCATTGTCTGGGGTCGACATTTTAGAGAATGGTTGACACCACCACCACCCCACCCCACCCCCGCATGTTGGATGTTTCTGCAGAATAAACGCTCTTTGTTTTTGCATACTATCTGAGTCTGGGGTCTTCCTTCAGAGATTTTCAGACACTTACAAAGACAGACAGAGGGATAAGACAAACAGAGGGACAGGGGAGTGGACATTCCTGGCAGAATTAACAGCCGAGGAGGGCATTTCACGCAGTTTTTTGAAGTCCGTGTGGCGTGTCAGTCTGTGTCAATAAGAACAGCAGACGTCAAGACAATCTTTCCATGTGACTGTGAAGGGAAATGAGGCAGAGGCAGCTCTGCCATCTGCTGTCAAGGATCTGTGGGAGCTTCAACTCTGCCAACAGGAAACAGCCTGAACAAGAATTCTGAGAAAAGTGGGGCACTCACAACTCCCGAGCAGCAGAGGTCCTGGGGAGGTCGGGGTCCGAACGTGGAGGGAAGGATGCACAGGACTGGGTGGGGTAATCTGCTCGAATTTAACAAAGCCAGGAGCCCATCGTTCTCAGCTCTGCCCGTTAGCAAATGTGGACCCCAGAATGTCGCTGATTGCCACCAGCTCTTGTTAAAAGCACCTCCTGCTTCTTGTCTGCAGATGGCAGACCTCACAAGTGGCACCATGGAAGACACACTGCCAAGGAGTGGGGGGAAAAAAGTCTCTGCTTGTATACCCCGTGTTGTATAAATGACGATAATACACTGTTAAAACTGGCAAGGCTTGTCAAAGACCGTCAGCTCAAACACTGTGGGAATCTGGGAGAATTTGGCAGGAGGACGAAGCCCAGGGAGAACGTGGAAGCCAGAGGTCTGCAGCCAAGAAAGCCGAGGACAAAGGCAAAAAGTCTGAGCTAGTGGGTGGTAAGACGACTTGGACCTGCGCCTCAGTTCCTTTATTGGGACTGTGAGTTCGGGCCATTCGCGTTTCGCCAAGCCTTAGCCTCGGCAAGTAGAAGAGGAGACAGGGGCAGCACATCACTCAAGGGGGCCATGTGCTCACCTCGTGAGAACGCAGAGAATAGCAGCGGAGCAGCACAACTAACCTTAGCCCTTACATTTCTTATTGGTCTCCAGAGCGGAGATTTATGGGGTGGGGGTAAGGTTACGGCAGGAAAAGCCGTGAAGCCTTCTGGGTAGGAGAGGAGGAGCAGTTGTGTGTCTATCCCCTCCACCCCTTCCATTCTCACGCTGTTTAAACAAATGCCGTGATATGGATGGAATGAGGAATGATGACGAGGGCTTACACCGTTCCTTTGCACGGACATGCAAGCCTTCAGGGGCCTTTCTATCGTGGCCTGCAGCTTGCCTACCGGTTCCCATCACAGTTGTGCACGCTCCCCCTGCTAGCCAGTTTATCACTGGGCTCACTGACGAGGCAAGGGTCCGTTTGTCTGGCATCCCCTTTAAAGGTGTTCATTATGACTCTATTCCATAGGAATCCAAGTAGTCACGTCCTCTCCTCCCTCAAAGCTCCAGGCTTAGAAAAAGTGACATTTTTTAAAAAAAGCTCCGAGTCTCTCACATTTAAGAACATGTTCTCGGAGCCTGTCAGCTAAGTCACAGGTTTGAAGGGGTGGGAGGTTCAACAAGGCAACCACCATAAGGGCTTCCCACCTGAAGACACCCCGAGTCTGGGAGGTAGGGGATGAACAGTCTGTGAATTCAGTTTGAAGACACCTAGAGTCTGCGAGGGAGGGACTAAGTGTGTGAATTCAGCCAACACAGATCCATTATGTTTTGGAAGGGCTTGGGATAGTGTGACATGTGCAGTCTTTCTCTCCATGTTCTCTCAAGCATAGGTCTGGACGATTATCAAAGCAAGTAGAAATATTTCATCAGGCTCTGGAAGCTTCTAGTTCACTCGCGTTTATTCCTCTGCATGCGCTTGCGCATGCGCGTCCTTAGGTTAATGGCGCCGATGACTGGCTCTGACTTTTACATGCATGACAGTGTATAGAAACAAGACAGCCAAGCATATGAATTCATAACACACGGTAAGGAGGTGCTTAGACTGGAGGCTGATAACTGCTATGTGACTTGGGTCTCCGTTTCTTGCTCTGTAGAAAGATAACACTGTTTTTCCCCAGGAGACTGTGTCAGGATTAACCGCATGGGTGTGTGCAGGGCACTCAGGACGTTAGTTATTAATTATTGTTATTCTAGCGGGAAGAGGATGCCATTTTGGCACATCATCAGGGCACACAAAGCGGTGTTGCAGCTCTCCCGCTCTCCCTCAGCAGTCAAACTACCACACAAGCTCTTCTGTCCTTGCCTCAAAGCAACATGGCACAGCTGGGTCTCAGTCCTACAACCAGCGAATGTATCGCTTACGAAGAGATCTTTGTCTCCTTTATATAATTTGGATTGTTTGTTTGTTTTGAGACAGGGTTCCTCTGTGGAGCCCTGGCTGTCCTGGAACTCACTCTGTAGACCAGGCTGGCCTTGAACTCAAAGATCTGCCTGCCTCTGCCTCCCGAGCGCTGGGATTAAAGGCGTACGCCACCACTGCCCGTCTATAATTTGGATTTTAAATGTCAGCACAAAACCAACGCATTGGACAGTGGATATCCAGGGAGGTGATAGTTGGAAATGACGGAAGCTCTAAGAGGTGGGGACCAGTCATAGGTCTTCAGTCACTGGGAGCATGGAATCGGGTTTCTTTCCTTAACTGCTCTCTGGCTTCCTGGACCTGTGAAGAACACCACCTTCATTCAGGAAGTTAGGAAGCCAGCCAATCACACCTCTACACTTGTACTGAAGCCAGCTTTTTCTTTGTAAGTTAATTACCTCAAGATATTTGTTGCTGTGACAGAAAAGTGACGAACAGACTAAGTAAGTTGACAGCGAACCACTCCACACCCAGGAGACAGTTCTAATAATCGGTCTCTATGCCTTACAGTGCTTGACATGTGGGACTTGCTCAGTAAATGTCTGTTGAGTGAGCAGAAAGAGGAGCGATGGAGCTTGCTGGTGGGATGAACGTCTCAGAAACGGGAGAACACTGGAGAGTCTGGCTGGTGTGTGGAAGAGAATGTGTGACCTGAGAAGCGAGCATTGCGCACGGTGGACGCCAGGCTGGGCGAGCGCTTACGGCCCATGGAGGCCAGAAGAGCTTGACATGCGAGCAATCCCGTGTGGGTGCTGTCAACTCCAGTCCTCTGCAAGAGCTGTGCGGGCTCCCCCTCATTTTTCAGCTCTTACTGCCTGTTTCTCAATAATGGAGACAGGCTGCATCACATCAGGCCACACCCTAGCACTGCAGGACTCTGGTCCTGAAACCTGACGACAACGATGATGATGATGATGATGATGATGATGATGGTGGTGGTGGTGGTGGTGGTGATGATGATAATGGTGATCTGATAAGACTCTTGTCTTCATTTCATTTGTTTTCATTCCTTCAACTACTAAAAGGCATGAGGGTGTTTTTTATTTATTTATTTTTTTCATACTTATTCGCCATTTACGTTTCTTTTATCTGGGAAACACCATGCCCTTGATCTTGTCTCCTGACCCCTGTTTTATTGGGGTAATGTGGTGACTTGATGGCCCCACAGGCTCCCAAGTTTGAATACTTGGTGCCCACTTGTTGGCAGTATTTGGGGCAGCTTAGGAGGTGTGGCCTTCCTGGAGGAAGCGTGTCACTGGCTGGGTAGGGCTTTGAGAGCTAAGAGCCTCACCCTGCTCATGGCTTTGTGTTTGTGGTTTAAGGGGTGAGCTCTCAGGGTCCAATTCTGCAATGATGCCTGGGGTCAACCATCGTGGACTCTAACCCCTGGAGCCAGAGTCCCACGCAAACTCTTTCTTTTATAAGTAACCTTGGTCATGGTGCTTTGTCCCAGCAACAGAACAGTGACTAATACAGAAGTTGAGGGCTTTTTATCAATGTGAACAACTTATTTCTAAACCAAGCCAATATTAACTCTATCTTTGGTGCAGGTTTATCATCATTACTGTTATTATTGTCATTACTATTATATTATATTATATGTATGATCTTATTGATCTTTATGGCAGTGCCATCTCCTTCAGCACTGGCAATCCATCTTGGATCACTGCAGTGCAGCAGCTACCAGACAGAACAGAGTTACTGGCTCACAGCAGACTGCAGACATTGCTCCCTGCCCATCTCTAAAACTGGAACGTGGGTAAACTGGGCCACATATTAAGAGCTGGGAGAGAGGCTTGTTTGCATTCTGGTGCAAGATAATGCATTCCCGGACAATTATAACTCATGATGGCACGTGACAGAAACTGCAAGCTTTACTTTCCTACTAAAGCAATTCCCTGAGGCTTAGACAGACAGCCACGCCCCTTTCTCTGATTGTTGAAGTCTGGTTACTTCGTGTAACAGACGTCCGCAGAGCCAAGAGCCAGGACAGGCCACTGGCGAGGCCACTGGCGCTCGGATGTGGGGCATTGCTGCTGCAGACGACGCGTCTGTTGCACGTGGGATTTCCTTTGTACCCCATTCTGCTCTGACAGGGAGAGAATTCAGTACCAGGGGCATTTCAGTGCACAGGAAAAAAAAGAATAAATAAAGTCATTATCAATATAAATAAAGACAATAGGAAGAGAAAATGGGGGATAATGGGGAGAGAGGGTTAAATGGAATGAGGGAGAGGAGGAGGAGCAGAGGAAAGGGCGGGCAGAGGGGTAGCGAGCAGTAAGGACGTTTGACAAAGTCATACTGAAACTTATTATTTTATAAGCTTCCATGTGTACACACACACATATAATCTAATGATATTATATAATAATAATATATAATTATATAATTCATGATATAACATGATATATAATATGTGATTATATATTATATACAATAATGTAATCTACAATATTATATATAATATATGAACACATTATATATTCATATATAGTGTGTATATATTACATATTCATATATAATATGAATTTAATTAGAGTTACACTCTACACAGGAGAGTGCTTTTCCCAGAATCCATAGATTTGCTAAATAAAAACTCCACCCTAGGTGTACAACATCTTCCTATACTTGTTGGATTTTATGTTGACTTAACACCAGCCAAGGTCATCGAGGAAGAGGGAACCTCAGTTAAGGAAATGCCTCTATAGGATTGGCCTGTAGGCAAGTCTTTAGGGCATTTTCTCGATTGGTGATTGATATGGTCTGCTTTGCTGTGGTGGATGCCACCTCTGGGCTGGTAGTCCTGGGTACTATAAGAAAGCAAGCCAAACAAGCCATTGGGAGCAAGCCAGTGAGCCACACTGCTCCACCAGTTCCTGCCTCCAGGCTCCTGCCTTGGTTTTCCTGAAAGTGACTTCCTCCTCAAGTTGCTCTTAGTCATGGTCATTTTATCACGGCAATAGAAACCCTAACTAAGCTACTCCCTGGGGTATTCTAGAGATCCACTGAACAAGACAGGCTATCGTTGTGGCTTTTGGTTGCTGGGCTGGTTTGGGTTTTTGTCAGCTTGACACAAGGTAGGGTCGTTTGGGAAGCAGGATCTTGAACTGAGAAAACACTTCCATCAAATTGGCACATAAGCCAATCTGTGCAGGCCTTTTTCTGATGAGTGATTGATAGGAGAGCCCAGCCCACTCTGGATGGTGCCACCCTGGGCTGGTGGTCCTGGGTGCTATAAGAAAGCAGGCTGAACAAGCCTTAGGAGTAAGCCAGTAAGCAGCACCCCTCCGTGCTCTCTGCATCAGCTCCCAGCTCTAGGTTCCTGCCCTGACTTCCCTCAGTGACGGACTGTCATTACTTGGAAATATCAGACGACACAAACCCTTCCTTCCCCAGGTTGAATTTGGTCATGATGTTTATCACAGCAATAGAAGCCAAACTAACACAACTGCCCACAAGAAATACTGTCATATTTTGGTGACAGGACATGGAGATATCAAGCTAGTACTGACCAGGAAGCCTGCTCCCTTGGTAACTAGCTTTCATAGTACCAGAAAGTGCTGGAAGAGGAGTGTATTAGTCAGTGTTCTCTAGAGTCACAGAACTTATGGGTAGTCTCTAGATAGTAAGGGAATTTGTTGATGACTTACAGACTGTAGCCCAGCTCCCCAACAATGGTCAGCAGCAGCTGTGAATGAAAGTCTGAGGATCCAGCAGTTGCTCAGTCCCACAAGGCATGCAGGCGAAGAAGAGCGAATCTTCCTTCTTCCGATGTTCTTATGTAGGTCTCCAGCAGAAGGCGTGGCCGAAATTAAAGGTGCGTACCACCACGCCTTGGTCTGGGACGTGCTTTGTCCCAGGCTGACCTTGAACTCAGAGATCTCCTTGCCTCAGTCTCCTGGGATTAAGGGCATGTACTACTTTGCCCCGGCCTAAGCTTTTCATGGCCACTGTGCCTCAAGATCTCCATGCCAAGATGCAGGTCAGAAACTTGTGTCTTCAGCCTCAAGCTCTAGATCTCGGGTGAGCTTTCTAATTCTGGATGGTAGTTCACTCCAGATACAGTCAAGTGGACAACCAGGAAGAGCCACCACAAGGAGTCATCCACATTCCCACACAGCTGAGAACCTTGTGAGCTACAGTAACGACTGGTGTGGCGAGATATGCCCCTGGGATCAATGGTGGCGCAAATGGTTTTTTTTTTTTTTTTTTTTTTTTTCGAGACAGGGTTTCTCTGTATAGCCCTGGCTGTCCTGGAACTCACTCTGTAGACCAGGCTGGCCTTGAACACAGACATCCACCTGCCTCTGCCTCCCAGTGCTGGGATTAAAGGCGTGTGCCAGCACTGCCTGGCAGTGGCGCAAATGTTAACAAGCCACTTTCTGATTGGATTTAAGGCCCATTCCACAGGAAGGAATACATGCCTGGTACCTTAAATTTGGACAAGAACCTATGGTTATGGAGATCATAGGTCCCAGGAGTAAGCTACTATTATTTTACTAAAAGGATACAGTATCAAACTCACTCTAAAGAAAATGGATTATATTATAGATCTAGAGATTAGTGCCAACCTCAGGTCTCATCAGAGAAGTTTCCTTGTGCAGTGAAAGGCAGTTAATACAGAAACTCACAACAGATCAAAGCGCAGAGAATAAGAAACGATGGAGTGTTCAAAACGTAATCTCTACGTCACACACTTCCCAAGGCCCAGGACTATTGAGGAAGAAGGGGTGGGTTGGGGAGAATTGGCTCCCACTGAAAGAGTGTCTCATGGATACCACAGGACCACTGCACGCATGGACACCACAGGGCCATGGTGCTCATGAGCTCATAGCAGCTGTGGTTGCCTGTATAGGACCATAAAATCAAGTGACCTTTGCAGGGTAGAGAGTGTGATGGTTTGTATATGCTTGGCCCAGGGAGTGGCACTATACAAAGGTGTGGAGTGGGTGTGGCCTTGTTGGAGGAACTGTGTCACTGTGGGCGTGGCTTTAAGACTCTTGTCTTAGTGCTTGGAAGCCAGTCTTCTCCTAGCAGCCTTCAGATGAAGATGTATAACTCTCAGCTCCTCCTGCACCATGTCTGCCTGGATGCTGCCATGCTCCCGCCTTGATGATAATGACCCTCTGAACCTATAAGCCAGTCCCAATTAAGTGTTGTCCTTATAAGAGTTGCCTTGGTCATGGTGTCTGCTCACACCAGTGAAACCCTAAGACAGAGGGGCTTGGAAGCCTCTCAATTGACACTTTTTTTTTTTTTTTTTGGGTTTTCGAGACAGGGTTTCTCTGTGTAGCCCTGGTTGTCCCGGAACTCACTCTGTAGACCAGGCTGGCCTCGAACTCAGAAATCCACCTGCCTCTGCCTCCCAAGTGCTGGGATTAAAGGCGTGCGCCACCACTGCCCGGCTTCAATTGACACTTGAGGTGTGATTGACGGTCAATAACTTCTAGGAGAAAGTCAGATTGCTTTAAGAGTTGACCTTTGCCGGGGAGACAAAACTGGATGGCGGCAGATCAGCGGACCAGCTTATCCAGAATGGCGTGGTGGTTCCGCATTCTGGACTCTGTTTTTGGTTTAGTGCGGTAGTGGAGCCAGTTCAAAAAGCTACAGATCGCAATATTGTAACCTTTGGTAAGGCCGCTCGGTTTTTCTTACATGTTTAAGAGCCTGCTCTGTTAAATAAAGTTCAGTGATATTGACTGCAGCCACACTGTGAGGCCATCCATCCACACAACCTATCTTTCAAACCTGAAACTCTGCCCATCAACTAGGCCCCCACTACCTCATCCCCCGGGTGTCCGCCGACTGACTTTTCATCTCTATGAATCCCAATGCAATAGGCACTTCCTGTGAGTGGGTCATGACCACTTGCTCTCTGCGATGGCTTATTTCCCTTACATAAAACAGTGAGGAGAGGTGGCTCAGTGGTTAAGAGCACATTACCACTCTTCCAGAGGACCTGAGTTTGGTTTTCAATTGGCTCGCAACTTGTAGCTCCAGGTGACCTCGTGGACACACAAACTCACGTGCACACATGAACTCACGTGCACATGCCCACAGAGAGACACCCATCTATACACATAATTTGAAATAAAAATAAAATTTCACATGATGTAACTCGCACCAACAGATCCCGCTTCCTTTAAGGTGAAGTAAGATTCCATTGCACGGGTGTACCTTACAGCACTGACCCATCATCCCCGGGCAAACGTGTGTATCGTTACCACCTTCCGGGTGTGAACAGTGCTACCGAAAATGTGGGCGTTTAACTATCTTTCCACATGCCCGCTTCTGCTTTTTCTCGTTTCAATTAGAGACCCAGGAATAGAATAGCTGGTTCTTGAGGTAGTTCTATTTTTAATTTTTTTGAGGAACTGTCAGACAGGTTTCCATAGCGTTTGAGATTCCTAAGAGCCGTGCACAGGATTCTAGTTTTTCCACTTCCTCTCCAAACGCATCCTTCTTGGATTTTTTAAGTTATTGGGTTTGTTAGGTCTCTAGTTTCTCAGTCTACTACGCGATGGGATACAGTGGATGACAATACAGACTCTGTCCTCAAGAAGCCTGCAGTCCCCGTGGAAAATGGACAGAGGGTGATTGGTTAAGGAGACCAGGGATGATAAAAAGGGGCGGGAAGCTGAAAGCCAGGGTAGAAAGAGGCTGTGTCTCAGAGCTCTCCCTACAATCTGTGTGTTCTGTGGCCACATGGAGGCTGCAAGGTAAACCACTGGGTGGACTTTTATGTGTAACATAGTTCACAAGCTTAAAACATACACTTAGGGGTTGGAGAAATGACTTGGTGGTTAGAAGCATTTTTTGCTCTTGCAGAGGGCGGGATTTGGTTCCTGGCACCCACGTGATGTCTTAAAACCCTCTGTAACTACAGTCCCAGGGGATCTGGCGCCCTCTTCTGGTCTCTACAGGAACTGTATGCACATGGCGCCATACAACACTCCCAAATCTATTTTTATTTATGAGAAATGGGCTCTCCACTATCCGTGGCCAAACATAATATAACATGTTGAATGGATGAGAGGCCCTCACATGGACTAACACGTGATTGGCTGAAAAAAGAGGACTCTAACTGGCAGCCGGTGGGCCAGCCCAGTGTGATGTTTTAAAAGTTTTAATTAGCTTGATTGCTGAGCTGCAAGTGCTCGCTTGAGAGCTATGCAGTCCTGTGCAATGGCTACCAGCTATGTACGACTAACACACAAGAAGCCTGGCCGCTCTGAACTGAGTTCTCACCTTGGATGTCCTGGAACTCACTATATAGACCAGGCTCTTCTCAAATTGGAGCTCACCTGTCTCTCTGCCTCCTGAGTGCTAGGATGAAAGGTGTGTACCACCATGCCCAGCTTGGACCTACGTTTTTGTGTACTGTCATTTTGTGTACATCCAGGCCTATAATCCCACAACTTGGGAGACTGAGGCAAGAGAATCTTGAGTTCCAGCCTCACCTATACTATGTAACATGGTGAGACTGTCAGGAATTAAAATAGTGGCGTTGCTTTATTTACCTGGTGAAAGGCCTCCAGGAAAATGTAAGATGACCTGTGTAGCTTACACTGATTCAACTGGGCAATGCCTCTCTAAGCTCCCACCAGCATATCACATCTGCTACTTGCCTCACACGAAATTGTCGTTTGAATTATGCCCTAATTATTCCTAACACACAGCAAAATAATCTATCAGTTGAGCAAGAAAACAGTTCCAAGATTAACATTGACCCCTTCTTTATATAAACTGCAGCTCCCTCGGGGGGAAAAAAAACTGATGTCATATCTTGTATTGTTTTAAATCACATTTGTTTCTCACTGGCTGATCTTAAACTGTCACTCCAACATTTAAAAAATGGCTTAAATTGTTCATGCTTATTTATGTCATTTAACCCATTTTAAAATATGGTCTAATCTGTTCATGTGAACCCTTTCCACAAAACACTAAAGCCTGCTAGCGTAGAACATATGCTGCTTCAGAGAGTTCATTACTCGATATTGTCATTACTGTGTAGAACTTTTAAAACTTAAATAGGGAACTGATGGCTAGAACTAGTTTTAATCAGGAATTGGCTCCAAACCAAGAGCAAAGGAATAGCTTATGTGTATATGTGTAAATGTATGAGTGTGTGTGTATGTGTGTGTGTATCTATGTGAACACAAAATTATTGTAATTCTCTTATCAAATGAGATATATTAAAATGAATGGGATTCTAATTTTATTTTATGAGTTTACTGTTTAATATATTTTACATGTATACCTATGTCTGTGTGTGGGTGTGTGCACACACATGCAGGTGCCTTTGGAGTCCAGAAGAGGGCTGATCCCCCAGAGATGGAGTTCTGGGTGGCTGAGACCCACCTGATATGGGTGCTGGTAAGTGAACTCAGGTCCTCTGCGTGATCACTACACACTGATAACTGCTGAGCCATCTCGAAGCAATTGTATTTAATATTAGATGGTGGATTCTTAAATTCCTTTATTAATGATACTAAGAACCTCAAGAGGAGAATCCTAATTTCCCGTCACCAGAATGGGACTCTCCAAAACGTCCAATAGAAACAGAAATGACGCCGGGCAGTGGTGGCGCACGCCTTTAATCCCAGCCCTTGGGAGGCAGAGGCAGGTGGATTTCTGAGTTCAAGGCCAGTCTGGTCTACAGAGTGAGTTCCAGGACAGCCAGGGCTACACAGAGAAACCCTGCCTCGAAAAACCAAACAAACAAAAAAAAGAAATAGAAATGACAACCATGACGGACACAGAAATGTTAGAAAGCTGCCAAGTTAATCTTAGAATGGCAGTTTGGTTCTGGGTCCTATGATACAGCTCAGGATGGGCTGGGAATAATTCCACATGCAAAAAAAGCCAGGGTCCCCTGAAATTCTCTGTAGTGTGTGATGGAACAAACCAATAATCACGTGAGAGGGTTTCAGGGTCATCACCGGCTACCTAGAGAGTCTGGGGCCAGCCTGGGCTGCATGAGACCTTGTCTCAAAAACAAAACAAACCACACACACACACACACACACACACACACACACACACACACACACACATGTTCTATTAAATATACTTAGGCATTTCCTATGTACCTGATTTCTTTTAGCCAGACATATTCCTACCCAGACTTGCCTTCTTTCTGCATGCGCCATGCCATTTATAAGCACTTTTGTGTCCTGCAGGAATGCACTTGAAAAAACAGAGCAAGCAGGCTGGGTGTGGCGGCACGTACCTGTAATTCTAACACTTAGGAGGCGGAGGCAGGGGGATTGGCAACTCTAGATCATTCTCAGCTACACAGAAGGCCAGTCTGGGCTTCATAAGATCTTGCCTCAAAAATACACACACACACACACACACACACACACACACACACACACACACACACACAGAGTAAGGCACAGATGAACAATTTGAGAATAATTTTCAGCCGACTGAGACTTTTTTCTATGTTTTAAAAATCTAAATACACTCCGGGCAGTGGTGGCGCACACCTTTAATCCCAGAACTCGGGAGGCAGGGGCAGGCGGATTTCTGAGTTCAAGGCCAGCCTGGTCTACAGAGTGAGTTCCAGGACAGCCAGGGTTACACAGAGAAACCCTGTCTCAAAAAACCAAAAAAAAAAAAAAAAAAAAAAAAAAAAAAAAAATCTAAACACACACACATATATATACACATACATATATATGTATGTATATATATGTATGTGTGTATATATGTATATATATATGTATATATATATATATACACTACTCACAGCCTGTGATCTATTTAGACCTTAGCGAGTAAGAAAGAATCCTATCAGCACAGAGATACTCAAAGGCTATATGTTCGCCCATGCCTGGTGAGGACTCATCACAGGAGGGGAAGGAGGCATTAAGTTTCAGGGCTCCTATCTTGCTGAGATCCCAGATTCCTCTCGCGCTGGTGGAGCTGCAGGGTAAGGCTAGTTCTCAGTATCTAACTTAGCTTCAGGTTTCTGCCGCCTCTCAATTCCATTTGTTACTTAATCTGCAGTCAATTAAACCACGCTTAAGCTAAAGACCGGGCTATATGGGTAAATAAATGCAGCTGTCAATTCTGGCCCCGATTAGAGACGTTGTTCTCTGCAAACAACAACCCCCATATCTACACTTTATTTAGCACAGATAAAGATGCCAACCGGCCTTACCAGAGGGATTCTAGAGGCCTCTCTAAAACATCTGAAATACAAGAGAAAGCATTTACCACCACTTAAGATAAAAGGCTAGTGCCCCACAAATGCGTCTTAGCCTGCTGCAAATCACCAGAGGATTTTAAATGTGGGACTTGAGCAGAGTTTGTTGACATGTCACTTAAGGCTAGGATTTTTGTTTATGCCTCAAAGCAGTAGAGCAAGATTCATGTCTCTGATTCAGAAATGGCTGAAAACTATTTAAAAATAGTCAGGACTGCTTCCTAAAATAGATTTTTTTCCCCATCTGACTGGAAACAGAGGGTCCCTGTAGATTTGTCCATACTAGCAAGGGGGAAAAAAATGAGTCTATCTCAGAGTTAAGATTTCAAATGAGCCTTCATTTTGCTAGCATACAGAATTTCCTGTTACGCAATTAACAGACAAAAATGTTAAACTCACTCAGCAATGTATTTGTCGACGAAGGGGGGAAAGACTTATGGTCCCATTTTAAACTCAAGGATTGGAACAGAATCAGCCTAGGGACTTCTGTACACTAATAGGACTTATGTACACTAGGGACTTATGTCATTGCACCACACAGCAAGACCTTTTAATGTGTTTTTTCCTTTGGTTTTTGTTTTGAGAGACAGGGTTTCTCTGTGTAGCCTTGGCTGTCCTGAACTCACTCTGTAGACCAGGCTGGCCTCGAACTCAGAAATCTGCCTGCCTCTGCCTCCCGAGTGCTGGAATTAAAGGCATGTGCCACTGTGCCTGGCCTCTGTTAATGCATCTTTAATCCTATTAGTGAGAGCAACTCAGGTTAAGAATCTCACAGGTGATCTAGATGCCTCAGGCTTTTCTTTGTTCTATGAAGAAATGAGCTCACTCTCATCTCTCATCTGTCTGTCTGTCTGTCTATCATCTATCTCTGCTTATGATATTCATTGGAGAGAACTGATGTTGCAAATTCTTTGATGCCCTGACATCACTCAGAGTATGGCTCATAATTAAATACAAAGGCTAGAGTGCAGACAATATTGTACGACTCTCTGAAGCATCAATTAAGAATGTCAGAAACAGCCGGGCAGTGGTGGCGCACGCCTTTAATCCCAGCACTCGGGAGGCAGAGACAGGCGAATTTCAGAGTTCGAGGCCAGCCTGGTCTACAGAGTGAGTTCCAGGACAGCCAGGGCTACACAGAGAAGCCTGTCTCGAAACAAACAAACAAACAAACAAAAAGGAAAAGAAAAGAAAAAAAGTATCTCAAACTAATTGTCATTTTAAAAAACAAACAAAAAATTTCAACAACAACAACAAAATAAACAAACCCTTTGATTCCCCTGGTCATTTCTGCTAATACCCTCCCCCCACTTCCATAACGGAGACCTACGATATTTTCTGTGCTAACTGCCATTTTCTTCCCCATATCTTACTGAATTTTCAAGGGAGAGCTTTCCCCTGCTCTCTATTTGTTAGCATTTGACTCCTGGCAAACAGTTCTACGTTCATTCCCAAACAAGGGGTAGCGTTTAAAGATATTAAGGTATCTGCCCTGGAACTTTTTTAAATGGTAAGGTCTACCCTGGGCTTTCCCAGACATTCCCAGTTGCATGTTAAAGGCAAGCCTCTTACATACTAATGCCATCAGAGGGCTCATATTTTAGATCCCAAAGCAACCCAGCTACCATTCAGTGGGTTACAGGACAGAGCATCAGCAGACTCTCCTACCTGGAATGCAGACGGAGCATGCGTTTCAAAAATTTCTTGGGTAACTCCAGGTTGCAGGATTGCTGTGAGCGCCAAAAGATATCCTGGACCCTCTGACTTCGCTTGCAAGGTTAATGTAGACATAGCCTTCAAGACTACTTTTCCTGCTGGAATTACTGTTTGGAAAACACTGGGTTCCACTGGTGGCCTATGATCTGCCTTCTCCGTGATCAGCTGTAGTTAAGTTCTCCAGTCCACCCAAGGTGTGCTAAGCCTCGGGCGCCCTCCCGTCAGTCCGTCTCTATATCCGGTGGAATCTGCCTCCTTGAGTTCTCTATTCAGAGTAGCTCATCAGCAATTCAACTGTAACCTGACCAAGATTGGTGTCTAAGACTCACCAGGACTTTCCTGTGGCCCTGTCACCTGACTCCTACCTACTTTCGTAGATTTGCCTTTCTAGCCACGGAGCTCAATCTCACTGAAGGAATTTTTACTGAAGGCTCAACAGCGCCCTTAAATAAGTCACCATTCTTCTGGGGACCATATAAGAACAGCGGTTCCAGGTTTCTGATTCCTTAGCTCTGTCCTAGAATCCTGGGGACACAGAGTCAGCTTGTGCACAGTTCCATGGTTAAGAGGTGGAAGTGACCCCTCCCCCAAATTCACTTCCCTGCTCAGCTGCTCTGTAGTCACCAGATAAGAGTAAGACCACTTGATCAATCGAGCTTTACCTTTGACAATGTATAAATATAACCAAATCTGGGCTTTGTGGCTTGTGCCTATGATCCGAGTTGGGAGGCTGAGGCAGGGGGATCGCTTTGTGTTTGAGGTTAGGCTGGGCTACACAGTACATTCCCAGCCACCATGGACTACAGACTGTCAAGAGCAAAATTAAATAAATACGACCAACACTATGGAGTATGGCCTACTGCACAATATTTAAATGTTGGGTGAATACGTTCTTTACAAAGTGACAGCCCCAGAAGCTCCCAGCACCGGGATTGCTCTGACTGATGTAGAGCGGGCACAATTGGTGCAGGAATCTACACACAACACCTGGACCTACCTCTTGTTTTTCAAACTGGAAGAGAAGTGTCTCACAGATGAGAGGATTCTGCCGGAGGGTCTGGGGACGTGGGGAGGGAGACTCGCTCTTTGTGAACCTAGATGAGAAATGACTGGATGCTAAGTGATAAGAAACCCATGGATCCTTATTTCCTATGGACAACTTCCATTTTGGACCCACCGTTACAGCCAAGGTGTTTTTATTTATTTTCGTATGCCTCTATTCTTTATGTCCTTACAGGAATTTTTTAATTACAGCAAGGTTCACAGGCTTCGTGGATTGCAACCCCTTTGTCTCCTGGGTAAGAACACAGATAGACATCACCTGGCCAGTCTCTCAAAAGTGCAGAGCCAGGCAGGAGCTACAAGGGCGGAGTCCAGAGATCTGCTGTGCCTCCCAGACTTTTCTGTTATTGGAAAGTTGTCCTGTTCTGTGAAGTTCCTCATCTCAGCAGGCCTGTTCACCTTCTCTAGTTCCAGTTGGCAAGGCTCCCCTCTTCAATTACTTTTTTTTACATTTTTCATTTATTTTTATTTTGTGCACGGGTGTTTTGCCTGCATGGATGTAAGTGCACTTATGCGTTTTGTGTGTGCAATGCCCAGTGTGGTCAGAAGAACAATGCAGACCACCCCCCGCCCCAGACCTGGGGTTACAGACAGTTGTCAGCTGCCATGTGGGTGCTGGGAACCGACCCTGGGTCCTCTGCAGGTCCAGTATCGAGTCCTCTTAGCTAGTGAACCATTTCTCCAGCCCAGTTGTCATTAGTACCTTGTGGCATGTCACTTCCTTGGGTCAGGCACATACTTTCGGTACTCTGCATATCTACCACCCTGTGGATATGCAAATTCCACACAGGGTGGAGTTTGAGACAGTGGGTGCGCCTTATGCTCGGGGTGGAATTTGAGAAGGCAGGATGGCCATTTCCTCATCATATTTTATACACAATGTTCTAGGCTGATTCAGTCACCTTAGTTTCTTGATTTCAACCTGGAACTGTCACTTCTGTGCATGATTAAATGGCTCTGGTTTTCTCGCTGAGGCTGACTCTGGTTTCCCTTCAACAGGATCTGGCTGGACTGGTTTCCTGCTTTCCCAGAGGGTGCAGCCCAGCTTCCTGCTGTATCTCCATCAGCTGATAACACAGCTGTTTTAATCCTTTACTTCAGTTCTGTATCTTGACGCTTTCCTGTTCCCATCTTGTTTTTTTTTGTTTGTTTGTTTGTTTTTGTTTTTTCCGAGACAGGGTTTCTCTGTGTAGCCCTGGCTGTCCTGGAACTCACTCTGTAGACCAGGCTGGCCTCGAACTCAGAAATCCGCTTGCCTCTGCTGGGACTAAAGGTGTGTGCCACCACTGCCCCCCATCTTGTTGAACTTCCTTCCTTTGATTTCCAAAGTGTTACACTCACTATCTTTCCCTCTGGGCTTACTTCTCTTTTGACTCAAAGTCGGTCCCAAAGCTTCTCTCTCTAATCTCTCCACTGTTCCCATTTTGTGGCACACAGTTTTTGCTTCACGGGGTACGTTGGCCATTTGGCTAGCGGTCTATCCTGCACTTGCTTACTTCAGCACATTTTATGGAGGAAAAGCATAATCCCAGCTAGACATGGGAGCGTACACCTGCAGTCTCAGCACTAGGAATTCAGAAGCAGGAGGATCCCAGTCGGAGGATAGCCTGGGCTATGTGGTTAGGCAGTCTGAAAATACAAAAGGCTGACAGTGTAGGTCAATGGTAGGTGGCTTGCATGACATGCTCAGGGCCCTGGCACCGAAGAGAATAAAATAAAAGAGCTAAAAACTGAGACATACTCTCAAACTCAGAACACATAGAAATCTAAGAACTACACCTCCCCCACAGAACAGAAATGATGTCACTGGAGGTGTGCTGATAAGCTGAGACCCGGCCTCAGGTCAGGTGGGCTCGGAACAAGATGGAGCTAGATGTCAGCTTCCTGATCTAGTTTCCTGCCAATACACTTCTGTGGGTAATGCAGTCCCAGATGCTACATCCCACTTCATGACAGGTCCTCCCATCTAATGGAAATCTTTTAACTATATCTTCTCACCCTGTGGTAGTTTGAATAGGTATGGCCCCCATAGACTCAAGTGTTTGACTGCTTACCCTAGAGGGAGTGGCACTATTAGGAGGTGTGGCCTTGTTGGAGGAGGTGTGGCCTTGTTTGAGGGGGTGTGGCCTTGTTGGAGGGGGTGTGGCCTTGCTAGAGGAGGTGTGGCCTTGTTGGAGGGAGTGTGGCCTTGTTGGAGGGGGTGTGGCCTTGTTAGAGGAGGTGTGGCCTTGTTGGAGGAAGTATGCCATTGTGGGGAGGGCTTTGAGGTCTCCTATGCTCTAGCTACGCCCAGTGTGGCCCACAGTCTCCTGCTGCCTGAAGATAAAGTTGCAGAACTCTCAGCTCCTTCCCCAGCACCATGTCTACCTAGATGCTGCCATGTTTCCCACCATGAAGATAACGAACTAAACCTCTGAAACTCTGAACCAGCCCCATTAAATGGTTTCCTTTATAAGAGTTGCCTTGGTCATGATGTCTCTTCACAGCAGTAAACCCTAAGACACACACCAAGTACAACTGACCGTTTATTCAGAGACAGAACTGTGATTCTATCTATTCATGAGTGCCTGACATTTGGAACCAACATATTTCCACGGTTTCTTGAGTAGTTCACACTCAGCTTGGGATTTATCAAGTAATAAAAAACTGAGGATTGTATCACCTCCCACGACTCCATTAAAGCTGCCGTGTGAAATGAATGTCGTTATCTGGGCTGGACCTTGCTTCAGCGGCTTGAACAATACAGAACGAGACCCACATGGTCCATCCCAGCGCTCCCTCCCCCACCACCAAACTGCTGCTTAAATTTCCCTCGTCTCTGTCTTCTTACCGTCTGTCCAGGAATTTAGTTTGTAATTTTATTTTTATTTATGTATATGTATGCTTATCTGTGTGGGGGAACCTGCATGTGAGTGCAGTTGCATGAGGAGACCAGCAGAGGGCACCAGATCCCTTAGAGCTGCAGTTACAGGGGCTTGTAAAGCCACCCAATATGGGTGCTGGGAACTAACCCCAGGCCCTCTGTAAGAACTTCGCTCTTAACCAATGAGCCATCTCCCTAGCTACTTAAAATATGTATTTCTGCTTGCTATTAAGACTCTACATTTTGAAATACTAGTTAAAATGCTTAAATATTTTAAAATAGTCTTGTCATTATCATCGTCTTTCATGTACATTAACAGTGCAAACAAAAATATAGCTATAAGAGCCGGGCAGTGGTGGCGCATGCCTTTAATCCCAGCACTTGGGAGGCAGAGGCGGGTGGATTTCTGAGTTCGAGGCCAGCCTGGTCTACAGAGTGAGTTCCAGGACAGCCAGGGCTACAGGACAGCCAGGGCTACACAGAAAAACCCTGTCTCGAAAAACCAATACACACACACACACACACACACATATACATACACACACAACACACACA
>CM052721.1:4547181-4578806 GCA_028551405.1 Uromys caudimaculatus | reverse complement strand
CTAGAATTACCAATCAGCATGCAGGCCATCTTTGAAGGTCGTTGTCCACAATATCGGATACTATGACAAACCCACAGTCTGCTTGTGGGAACATATCCAATAAAAATTATTTGGAAAAGGGGCTGATGGGGGCTGGAGAGATGGCTCAGCGGTTAAGAGCAGTGACTGATCTTCCAGAGGTCCTGAGTTCAATTTCCAGCAACCACACGGTGGCTCACAACCGTCTCTAATGGGATCCGATGCCCTCTTCCGGTGTGTCTGGAGACAGCTACAGTGTACTCATATACATAAAATAAATAAATACATCTTTAAAAAAAGAAAAGAAAAGGGGCCCTCAAAACGGCCCGGTGGTGAAGAGTGCTTGCTACCCTTCTGGAGGACCCACGGAACCCACATCAGGAGGTTTACAATAACCTGTAATTCTTCTTCCAGGACGCCTGATGGCGTCCCCATGCGCTGTACTCCCTCCCCTTAAAATAAAAAGAAATCCTAAGTAATCAATCAGTCAAACAACAACAACCATCCAAACACGTTATTTGAAAGCGGAATCACTAAGCTGTGGGCTTTCCACATTAGTTTTAGTAAACAGGAGGTGTTTTTCAGCCGTCAGTTTTAAGTTCCTTCGGATGCACAACGCTGGTTACAGCAAAGCAACCAAACAAGCAGCGTCAGCTTTGTGAGCCAAAAGTTTACAGTGCCTTGGGGCACATCCTCCAGGCACAGGAAATCCCATGCGTGGGAGAGATACCGGGGGTTTTGTTTGTTTGTTTTTTCTCGCTCCGGCCCCACTCGCTCTACACTGTTGCTGTCTTCAGACACACACCGGAAGAGGGCTCAGATCCCGTTACAGATGGTTGTAAGCCACCAGGTGGTTGCTGGGAATTGAACTCAGGACCTCTGGAAGAGCAGTCAGTGCTCTTAACCACTGAGCCATCTCTCCAGTTCGAGAGATACTTAATAACAAACTCTTATGGACTAAAATGTTATTATGGAAACACTACAAGAAAACTCTTTCAGTGTTTTCTGTCCCAAACATGACTAACTAGGGTAAAAGTCCCAAACGCTGAATTCTGTGAATCATTTCTGTTTTTTTTTTCTAACACACATATTTAATAAATTTTCTCCATTAAGCAAGAAGATAACAAACCAAATAATAAAAAACGGCATGTGGGGGAGAGGGTCGTAAAGGAGCCTGACATTTTCCCTAGCTTCTGGATTCTGATATTATATTTCTAATTATAGAGCCAGAGCGGGGCTGTTCTGAGGCTGAAATGCAAAATGAGTGAGGAGACGCTGTTTCCTGTGTGAAGTCGCGTTGGATCATCTCCTGAAGGGAAGTATCACTGGCCTTTCTTTCGTTCCCTATCAAGATACAAAACATGATGCCTTTTTCCTTAATGATTTGGATTTCCATTAGACATGCAGAAACACAATCCATGGCCCGGTGCCGATAAGTCAGCCTAGCCTGGCTGATTAGAGAATCTTCCTGGGGTAACTGCCAGAGTCATTAAGATGCCACCGACACACACATAAGTACCTATAAACATCATTCATTCTGAGTTTGACTTGTCTTCCCTGCAGGTCTCATTAAGACATAGAGATAGAGAGGAACGCAGCAGACAGATGACATCGTCTATGTCGTTCACGGTCCTGACTATCGCGAACGGCACCGGGAGATGCACAGGACTCTCACTCAGGCCTTGGTCTTCGCTGACCTTGGCTTTTCACTGCACCTAAATGGCTCACCTACCCAGGGCACTGTCCACAGACTCTTGTTTGCTCCTTACAACAAACCTGTCAAGCAGGCACCATAATCTCCACTTTTCAAGGACCAAACAAAACCCATCTACATGTGCCAGGTTTGGGTGAAGAAGCTGGGGGTGAGATTAGTTGTTGGGCATGGGTGAAGAACTGGCATGGTCTGTCCAGGTTCTACTATTGGCCAATGTGACTCTTCTGTTCTGTCCCTACTGCTGGCCTCTTCACTCCACAGTCCAAGGACCATACTTGTCCAGGTTAGTTTTCTTGTCAATGTGACACAAGCTGGAGTCATCTGGGATAAGGGGACCTCGGTTAAGAAAATGCCTCCATCCTACCAGCATGTAGGCAAGTCGGGGGGGGGGGGGGCATTTTCTTGATTAGTGATTGATGTGGGTGGGCCCAATTCACTATGAGCAGTGCCACTCCTGGGCAAGGGGGTTGTGTAAGAAAGTAAAACGGGACAAGCTAGGAAGAGCGAGCCAGTAGGCAGCTCCCCTTCATGGCCTCTGCATCAGCTCCTGCCTCCAGGCTCCTGCCCTGACTTCCCTCAGTGACAGATTGTTATCAGGACCTGTAAGCTGAGATGAACCATTTCTTTCCCAAGTTGCTCTGGGTCATGGTATTTCCTCACAACTACAGAAACAGAACTGACACCGAACCCTGGAGAAGAGTGGGCAGCCCGGAATGCATCTCCATTTGTCTGCATTAACACCTGCTCTGGTGACCATGACAGAGGGGACTGCCTCCCCTCACCACTTTCCGAGTTGAGTCCCACTGGGGAGAGATTTCTACACTGTAACTCCCAGGGCAGCTTCACTGAGACAATCAAAGTCACCGATGCCCACACTTGCTCCTGACTGTGACAGGACAGAATAGACTGAGCTTAACAGGACCATAAAACTCTGTACTGTAAACAAACCTAAGAAGGGAAGGAACTGGCTTATAATTATCTCCAGCACACTTGTGAGCCAGAAAGAAAAGCACCTACAGCCCCCAGTTCAGAATGGTTCAGGGACCTAAATGACCTGGTTTGAATCTGCTAAAGCAATCAGTTTTATAAAACTGTCTGAACTCTAGGCGACTGGCACGGTGGAAGAAAGAAAAATGAAGACTGAGCAACTCTAGTCTAGAACTGAGCAGTGGGTCAAAATTTCAATGCCACCCAAGGACCAGAGCGAAAGCTGCAGTCATAAACACACCTCCTCGTGTGGCTGCCCCACTTGCTCTGGCCCGGCTCACTCCAGTCCCGCTTGTTCTCTCCCCGCTCAGCCAAAAAAATTTTAACAGAGCAGCATTTCAGTATGTGTCCCAAGCCACTCCTGCAGCACCGTATTGAAACCTTAACTGAGCGAGCTACAGATGTCTAGTTTCTTACATTCTAAACTACGTCTGCTCATAATACTGAAAAAACATGAGACAGAAAAAGCACTTTAAGAGGCATAATAAAAATATGGACAGACTGTTCCTATTCCATCAGAGAATTAATCAACTGGAAATAAATAAAGATGACTCGTTCCGTTGTCAAGTATGTATTGGGAAAGGCAAGTTCTTTGGGGATTCATGCATACACCAAGCCTCGAGTAGCTTAATTCATGGCCAGCACTTTATATCTGAGAGACACACAACTCTACGTAAATCCAACACTCTCTCTGCTCATGAGAATTGTCAAATTCTCCTAATGATGTTGTGAGCACTCCAGCTCCTGCTGCATGGCCTCAGCTGCAGTTCCCACCTTTAGTTCTTGCTCTGGCTTCCCTTAGCTAAACCTTAAGCTAAAGTAGACCTCCCCCACCCTGCAAGTCGCTTTTGGTCATCGTCTTTTCACAGAAACAGAATCAAAAGGAGGAGAAAGTGTATTCGAGCAAGATGGAGCTCCCTTTGCGCAGAGCCTCAAACAAGCAAATGCCTTTCTTTGCAAAAACCAGAAATCTCACTCAAGTTTCCAGATAAGATGCATGAGCAGATTCAAGAGTTCAAAAGCTCGGTAGAAATCAGCCAACACCAAAGGAAAACGAAGTCTCCAAGGATTCTCCTCTAAAAGATAGAGTCTTAGCTACAGTAGTGACATAAGATGAGAAGAATAATCTCTACACTGAATGCTACTTGCTTTTTATCCCCCTTTCCTGGAACGAGATACCGGCTCAGGTCTTCACTGGCAGGAGTGTGGTCCAATAAAGAACAATACAAAGGCTCTCACGATCTAACTGGAGAGGAAATGGGAGTGTTTGTGACTCCACTTGATTTTGCTACACACCATTTCAGACAAGTCATTTAAAAAGATCCATTGCTTCATTTTTGTGTAGATGTATATGGATTTGTGTGTCTGTGTCCTGTGTGTGTGCAGGTGGCCTTGGAGGCCAGAGGAGAGCTTCCCATACCCCTGGGGCTAGAGTTACAGGCAACTGTTAGCCACCTGGTGTGAGTGCTGGGAACTCAACCCCCATCCTGACCCCTGAGCCATCTCTCCAGTTCCCAGACTCGTCATTTCTTAAATGGAGGTTCCACTGCATTCGTTCATGTCATTCAATGTCATTCAACGTCAATGCTCACATGGAACTCACAGCCCAAATAAAAATGAAATAAATGATTCTCACCCAGGATCCAGAAGAAAACACACTTCCAGAGAACTGCACCTGCATGGTGTGCTTTAGAGTTTTAGAACTTTGAGGTACACCTTGACTAACGATCCAGAGTTGTAGCCAATGTTGTGGAAATGTGTGTCCTCTGGGGCTACAACAATAGAGCTGTCACAAAGGTGGGTGGCAGCCAGTTTGTCCATTTGTAAGCAGCTCAGCGTCTTCCCCAACCTTAAGCCCATGTCGGGAGTGGACGGCCGGAACCTCCCTCAAATCCATGATTTCTTGGGTTCACTCTATGTTAGGAAGTTAATGGATATGGGTTTAAATCCCTTTCTTCTGTGCCTTCCCCACTGCAGAACTTAGGGGCATATGAGGCCACTTCTTCTCTTCCAGAATTTGAGTAAAGTTTGATCAGAGTCAACAAAAGAAACCAAAGAAGAAGAAGAAGAAGAGGAGGAGGAGGAGGAGGAGGAGGAGGAGGAGGAGGGGGATGAGGGGGAGAGGGAGGGAGAGGAAGAAGAGGAGAAAAAAGAGGAGGAGGAGGAGGAGGAGGAGGAGGAGGAGGAGGAGGAGGAGGAGGAGGAAGAGCAGCAGTAGCAGCACCACCACCACCACCATCATCACCAGGAATTTTTTAAGACCTTAGTCAAGATGATACTGGACAGGGAGAGGGTCCAGCTGGTATTGGCTACCACTCTGAACTGTTTGGGCCTGAGGCACTTTGCTGGTGTAAGGTGGGAGTGGGCTACAGGTAGGACTCTTGCTCTGGCTGCTTCCTGATCTACAACAGTCTTGATCTCACAGCCCCAGCTGAAAGCTGAGAAGGCTGTGTCAGCTCTGACCATAGTCTGCTAAGTAGGGATGAAAGACACATATACTATTCCCTCAACATAGCCAGTATTAATCTGTGGCCTGAAGGACACGATACAACAAAGAACGGAGCTCTCCATTTCAGTTATAACACAGTTGTATATTGTTGGCATCTCTGATAAATAGCCCATTGAACAAACACTCGGAAGAAGCTAAAACACGAGGCAGGTGCTCATCCACTTTGCAGTCGCCGGTAAGTGGTGTTGAGCAACAGTGCTGGAAGGCTTTTAAGGTTATCGATAGTTTATTTAAATAGGCTGAGGAAGACTCCAGGGCCCATAGCCACTTCTGCTGATGAATCAGGCACTTATAAAGCCAACGTGGGGAAGCCATGTCAGTAGATAAGTGCCTCTTGGTACCCAAACCGTAATGGCCTCCATCAGCATCCATGATGTAAGAGGGCAGTGACCCTTCCTTATGGTTTCCATCCAATTAGCCACAAAGAACCTTCTGAAATGGCTAATGGTATCCTTTAAGGAACGGATTTGATTACACAGTCTCAGGGGACCTTACCAGTTGCGATGGCCACAGGAAACACGGTAAACTTTGTTCTTGCCAATGCATCCGTGTTCTTGCTGAGAGGGGGAAAAAAAACTTGTGGGATAGGAAAATGTTCAGAGTCAGGAGGCTGACAGAGTAGAACTGGAGGTCTGGGCTTCACTTTGGAGGAAGGGTGGTAGAAAGAGTCATGTTGGCCAGGAGACAGGGATGCCTGAGGGGCATGAATTCGTTGCTAGTCAGTTCAAGGTGCTCTGCCAAGGGGCAGCTAAAAAAGTAAAGCTATTTGTAGCTACAGAAGGATGACTCTCATTCATTTAAATATGTGTACTCATGTGTATTATATTGATGGTGTATACATATACACACGTTACATTTTTGTTTTTTGATTTGTTTGTGGTTTTGGCAGGAGTTTGGGGGCAAGGTGGGGACAAGACTCAAAACAGCCATGGCCATCGAAAACCAAAAGAATACCAGTTAGTTAGAACATGGTTTTAGAGCTATGGTCTGCTTTTGGAGAAACTTGGGTATCAAGAGGAATATGTGTATTTGTTCGTGGGCACGCTATCTAGTGAGAAGAAGCAGGATGAGGTAATTCCACTGGTAACACTCTGAGCTGGCTCAGAGGGCAGGGTTGCAGTGAGGATAGGCTGCGTCTGCGTGTCTCTTTGGCAACCAAAGTTTGGCTACTCGGTTGCTGATTAGACTCTGAATCCAGGGAGAGTCAATGGAGGAGAAGCTGGAAGCAGTCCATTTGCGAGCAGCTACCAAGACCGAAGGGGGGGATTTAAACGGCCATGCAGTTTGGGTAGCATCTGCGGGCTTCAATTACCTTTGGTAGCTTTGCTCCCAAGAGAAGCAATCCTTGAGATCCAGCTGTAGAAATGTTAATTATAAGATGGGGGTGGGGGGTGGGGGAGGCTTCTTAATGGCACAGTTTTTATGGGCAGACGGACTTGGTTTAAAGAGGCAGTGTGTCTCATGACATCCATCCATCACAGGATGCAGGGCAAAGTAGCCCATTTGGACTTCCACGTTCAAAGCCACCAGAACTCTGGGATCCCATGTAGTCCATACATACAGTGTGAGGCTGATGGCCTGGGTAGTGGGAGCCCCCCAGTGCAATGGTCTCACTTAGCCAAAGTCAAGCTTGGACTTCTGGAAAACTCCATGAGGAACAAAATGTTCTGTGTCAAGACAGATACAAGCCTAAGCCTCGGTACTGAGAAGCAAGTATTTTTATATTTACTTATTTTTATAATTTTGTTTGTTTGTTTTGTTTTTTGAGACAGAGTTTCTCTATGTAGCCCTGGCTGTCCTGGAACTCACTCTGTAGACCAGGCTGACCTCTAACTCAGAAATCCGCCTGCCTTTACCTCCCAAGTGCTGGGATTAAAGGCGTGTGCCACCATTGCCCGGCTTTATAATTTTTATTATTATTGTATTTTATGTGTATGTATGTGGTTGTGTGCGTGCGTGTGCATGTGTGTGTGTGTGTGTGTGTATGTGTGTGTGTGTGTGTGTATGTGTGTGTGTAAGTGCCTGAGTGGATATATGTACCCACATGTTCAGGAGCCCACACAGGTCAGAAGAGGCAACATTCTGTGGAGCTGGAGTTACAAAGGATTATGAAGGTCATGTGGGTGCTGGGAAATGAATCCAGGTCCTCTGGAAGAGAAGTTAGCATATTTAACCACTGGGCCATCTCATCAGTCCCCAGATGTGACTATTATAGTGTCTTAAACACAGGAATGGCAGCCTAATGGCTTTGGTCTGCCTAAAATAATCTATGTAATTATTTTGCTGTCATGGAGAGATAGCTGGGATAATTTTTTTTTCTGGGAAAAATCAGCTTATAAAATAGCATATTGAATGGGTCTATTTTTGTAAATACTACATGAAAACTTGGAAAAATAGTCTGGGAAGAAATAAAAACTCAAATATCAATCATGTTTGGGAGGGTAGGGTTATGGATGGTTTCTACTTTCTCCTATTTTTTTTAAACCTAAATATTCAAAAGGTTATTCACTGAGCATACATTCCTTACATATGAGAATATTCTAGAAGTGTTTGAGCACTGACAGCTGGAGGGACAGCTCTGTGGATAAAGCTCTTGGTAGGCAAGAATGGAGGCAGAGTGTGGATCTCCGAACCCATGTTAAATCTGGATGGATGCTGTGGCCAGATGTTCTAGCCCTTGGAGGGCAGAGATGAGATCCAAAGCAAGCTGGCAAGCTAAGTTCTCCTCAATGAATAAACAAGGTAGAGAGTGACCGAGGAATGTTCCCGAGTCCACCCTTGGGCCTCTACATACACACCACACACACACACACACACACACACACACACACACACACACACACACACGGCACCGTGATGACCTCACTGGCTCCAGTATATTTGCAAGAATGTTTAAGATCTGCTAGCTACCTGGAGCTGCGGACTCTGTGGTTAATTAAATACACTGTTGAATCAGTGCTTAGACAGACGCTGAAAGGTGCATATGGTCTGAAGAAGAAAACAAATCTAGAATTTAAAGGCCAGCAAGTAAAGATGACAGCTCCTAATCTCGGTACGTGAGCCTTGAATGGAAGCCTTCCTCTTGTTCTACTTTTGGGGGACTTAATTCTACTGCTGCACGAGCGGGGGAAGCCTCCTATGGGGGATAAAGAACTTTCTGCTCTGCTTCATTTTAAAGTGCCTCGTTTTCCATCTGCCTCCCACACTGCTCTGATTGTTCATGAGAAAGGACGTGGGTTTCTGGGGAAGTTGGACTTGAAGAGATCGGTAAGGGAGTGGCGCGCATGCGTGCGTGAGAGAGAGAGAGAGAGAGAGAGAGAGAGAGAGAGAGAGAGAGAGTAAAGGGTGAGGCGGAAGCTTGTCTTGACCATGGACATGGCTGGGCTGAATCTGAAAGAGGGAACGCCTGCAACGTTCACAAGACCCTCACACGAGAGTCCCCGAAATCAGCAGTAGCAACGGAAGTATCCGTGCCCTGGATACCCGGATGACTGTACAGACTTAGAACCAACCAGCCAGGAAGAAACCCACAGCCCCTCATAATGGACAAGGAAGCCGATGTGCAGGAGCCTAGTGCTGAAGTGACAGTTCTTAGGACAGAACAGGCTCTTGCTTCCACTCCTTCATTGCCTGTCAGGTTGACTTTGAAAAGAGACCTAACCTGTTCCCTCTCTGATCTGTAAGACGGTGGCAGTAACTGGCCGGGCCTCATGGGGGGGGGGGGATTAAATGATCTAAACAGGAAATGCAAAGCCCTTAGGGCAATGCCAACCACACAGCCTTCACCAGACATTGATTGCTTCTCATGCTGTGCAGGAAGAGACAGCTGGTTCAGATCTGTTTGAGTCACAGCCCTTTTGATGCCCCAAACATTCAATATCATTACTGTCCATATCCATGGGGAACTAGACCCTCGAGGATACCAAAATCCATGGATGTTTAAGCCTCTTAAATAAAATAGTGTCAATTTGTACAGACTTACATACAGCGTGCCACGTATATCTAGAGATTTACAGTATCCAATATGATGGAAACCCTAATAAATATCAGTAGTTGCAGCTACATGTCACTGTTCAGGCCCCAGTTTCTTAAAACTGTAAGTCAAAACGAAGTTGACAACTTTGGCTCCCGAAACCACAACGAGCAAAAGAGAATCCAAAAGCAAACCTGGAACATGTCGGAGGTTTTCCTAGCAGTATTAGCCTGTATGGCATGATGGAATCCCACTCTGGAGTTGGTAGTGAGCACACAACACATGCTGAGGGACCAAGCCCGAAACCTCGGCTCCAAGTGCACACCACAGCACACTGTCAACTGTAGTGTTCTCATGGTACATGCAAAGCCTCTTTATTTGTTCTGAAATACAACAGTTTAATTATGGAAACCAGAGACTTCATATCTCCCTTCCGTTATTCCCCACCACGCAGCTCTTCCGTTAGTGCGCCTTTGGACGGTGTCCTTAGAATGACTGGTTTTAAAAACTGCTGTTTGTGCTGCCGACTTGAATCTCATGCAAGGAAGAAATCCTTAAAGAATTTTGGTTCAGGATTAAAAGTAGAATTTCCAACCATTTTTGGTTTGGTTTGGTTTGGGTTTTGGTTTTTCGAGACAGGGTTTCTCTGTGTAGCCCTGGCTGTCCTGGAACTCACTCTGTAAACCAGGCTAACCTCGAACTCAGAAATCTACCTGCTCTGCCTCCCAAGTGCTGGGATTAAAGGCGTGCGCCACCACTGCCCGGCTCCAACCATTTTTGAAAGCAGTCCTAAACACATTCCTATCATTTTATAATACTATCCATCTATGAGAAGCAGTATTGTCAGTATTGATCGGTCAAATATCGACCAACTCTGAAAAACACTGAGGCTGGATGATGCCCTGTAGTATCTAATATTTAGTCATAATTTAATTCTTTATGTCAAAACAAACAAGCAGATCGACCTCATCAATATGCAAATTTGCTGTCGCCCTTAATAAACAGCAAAATCATGCGTACACCGAAGAGCCGTTTTAAAATAAATTTATTTATTAGTAGCAAATGCTTGATTTTCATACCTATTTTAAATTTCACCTACCTAATGTGGTGGTTTGAGTAAGAATGGCCCCCATAGGCTCATAAATTTGAATGCTTAGCTGCCAAGGAGTGGCACTATTAAGAGGAGTGGCCTTTCTGGAGTAAGTATGACCTTGTTGGAAGAGGTGTGTGTGTGTGTGTGTGTGTACATGGGATGAGGTTTCAAAAGCCCATGCTAGGCCCAGGTGCATGCTGTCTGTCTATCTGTTTCTGTCTCTCTCTCTCTGTCTCTATCTGTCTGTCTCTGTCTCTGTCTCTGTCTGTCTGTCTCTGTCTGTCTTTCTCTGTCTCTGTCTCTCTCTCTGTGTCTCTGTCTCTGTCTCTCTCTCTGTGTCTCAGCCTGCACACCAGAATGTAGTTCTCAGCTCCGGTGCCATGCACGCCACCATGTTCCCTGCCATGATACTGGACTAAACCCCAGAACCATAAGCAAGCCCTCAGTTGCTTTATAAGAGTTACCTGGGCCATGGCTGTCTCTTCACTGCATTAGAACAGTAACTATGACATCTGTGCACCCAGGATCAAACATTCTTGGCTGACTAGAGGTTGCAAGTGGAAAATGGTTACAAATCCCATATTCACACAGGGCTGGGGTCATCCGCTGGGTCCACAGACAACCTTCCAGGGACTACGCCCCCCCCCCCCAGGAAAAATGGCTCTGTCTCAGCAACCAATCAACTGCCAAATCTTCATGCTAGAATTTTGAGAGTCTTGATCTTCTGCCGGTCTTGGATAGGCAACCACAACAGCCGCGAGCCCGCGGTTCATCAGTTTCTAATCGACTTACGTGACATGTCCTTTTCATTGTAGCGGCTTACCCAGAGGGAGCTTTATTATGCAATACACGCTTTCTGGCTTTCTCAGGATCAACACCGGATACCTGACTACCGTGGTCATTAAGGACTGAGCGAGCACAGCATGGCTGGGCCATCTGGCAGGATGACTCAGACATAATTAATGTTTACTGCATGAGTACATCCATCAGACCCCAAGGTAGGCGGTTCTGTTCCTTTTATAGAACATTCTATGTATCTATGGGACCAATTCATTAGTTAGCCATCGAAATACTTCCCCTCCCCCCCCCCTCATGTATTAACTACGAGTTTCAGTCGCTGTATCTTGATATTCTGACATCTCAGGACCTTGCTAACCAATCGGAGTCTACTCCACCTCTTTTAGTAACACATATTGTGGGCCACAGTAACCCCAGGGACCGGTACTGACCCATCAGGGACAATTGATTCTTCTCCAGACTGTCTGATGAAGTGACTCCCACCAACCATCTCCGACCCACACTATCCCTATTTCTTCTCCCCCCTGGCCTGGCGTTTCTGCATGTGGAAGCTCTGGTAACTATGCCAAGCTAACCTTCTAGGAGAACATGAGTATATAAAACAAAAACATTGGGCTGGAGAGATAGCTCCGTGGTTAAGAGCACCGACTGCTCTTCCAGAGGTCCTGAGTTCAATTCCCAGCAACCACCTGGTGACTCACAACCATCTGCAGTGGGATCTGATGCCCTCTTCTGGTGTGTCTGAAGACAGCCACAGTGTACTCATCCACATAAAATAAATAGATAAATAAATAATTCTTAAAACCAAAACAAAACAAATTATAAAAAAATCTTGCTTAATGACAATCATTTCTGTTTCTTATTACACCAGATTAAACCAGACCTGAGATATCAGAACATTCTCCACATTGTGTAATTAGTTTTCTGTCATCCCATTCTCTGTACTCAGTAAGTTTTAAACTTTTTTTTTTGTAATTTCTATTACTTTGTCTCATGTGAACAATCCTTAACGAAAACAATTATGTTTAAGTTTTATTGGTATACAGCTACAAAATTTCAATTAAAATTATTTCCTACTAGATAAAAGACCCAGCCCTGGGCTACCATCACAGTACTACAATTTAACCACAGCTCCTGTAGCCAGGCATGCTCCAAGGTAACCTTCCGTCCACGCATTAGCCTCCTCTCAGCGGTAGCCTGGATGTAGCTCAGAACCCCACAAGTGAGCTGTGTGTTTAGACCCCACTGTCACTGCGAAGGAAGCAGGTGTATCTTGCAGGCTCGGCTGTGACAAACACAGACTGGCGTTCTCTGCTCTGGGAGATGTGCATTCATTGCATGTCCCTGGGACTGCTTCTGAGCTATGCCCGAGCAGGCATGCTCACCAGGATTCCTGCTGACGTAACTGTCCGTCTTCCCGTGATTGGTCTAGAAGTACATTCTGCATGAGCAGGCCGCAGTGAGGAGGCTGAGCCACGGACAGATGAAGGTCTGCAAGGTTGGCCTGCCTTCCTTCTCTTTCCTTCCCCTTCATCCCTTTCTTCTCTACCTTTCTTCTCTCTTTTACTTCCTCTTTTTTCTCTGCAACAGGTCAAACTCTATGCATAGCCCTTTCTAGCATTAAAACACAAGGTGGGTACAGGTTCTCAGTGCTATCCATCCAGGGAAGGTCGCAGCTCTGACTCCTGCTTCAGTGGCCAAACTGGAGAAAGGAGACGTTTTCCTGTTCATTACACAGTACGCTGACTGCATAAGAAGAAAACACGGAGCATAGAGTTTAAGCAAGCAGTGAGTTTAGGTCATATAAACTATGACCCGGATATGAAACATAAATTCCTTCCATGGGAAATGATAAAAGCCCTGAAATTTAATCTACCATGAACCACCAGTTTTGTCATGCCATCAAATATTTTTAAAGAGGGCCTCTGTAGATCAGAGGCAGGATTTACTGCTGACGTGCGTTTGGCATTTTTAGAGATATCAGAATTTGAAGACACCTTGAGGTGTTCCCGTGCCTTCCATGGAGGGGGTTCAAACTCATTCTATACATGATTATTATGTGTCGCTGTCCCAAGTGGTTGCCACCTCCTACAGAACAGGACACAGATCATCTCTGCCTTCCCAGAATCTACAGTCCAGAAGCAGACCGGCATAAACCATTGATGTTTTATCCACATTTAAACAGCCACGAGAACAGTATATGTTTGAAGACTGATGATCTAACATTGGTGGCAATTTGACAACAGTGGGGGCGCACACACATCATTAGCTAAGCCACAGCTGTCCATTTTCTTCTCACTTTTACGGAGCTGCATGCCATGGGAGTCCATCCTCTGGGCATAACATGCCAGGGCTATCTTGAAATGAGTGCGATTTTATTGCCCACAGTAGACCAGCACAAGACTGAGCTCACTAACATTCCCTTGGGGAGGGTGGGGTCTGCACCACAGCAGCATGAGACCCACCCCTCCCCAGGATATATAAGCAGCTAGCTGCTGGGGCTGGATATTCTTTTTCAGTGAAGAAGGCACCTATAAGTTGTTGTACTCTGCAAGTGACCCCAGTTGAACAGATTGATTCATCCAAGCGAGACTTGGACTGAATCACTTCTTTGGTTTGTCGTTAGTGCCGTACCTGGGGTGAGCAACCATTTGTTCACATTTCCCCAGGGAAAGTTAATGCAACAATGTATCATTTAAGTTGTTTAAACAAAGATCGTGTATGACTTGGCACTGCAGGATGTATCTGTGTTGGCAGCAAGGCAGGAAAGAGACCAGTGGGGCATAAAGAGCAGATTACTAAAGAAAATGTTTCTCTTTGGTGGGCATTTCCATAGTGCTTTGCAAAGCAAGATACAAATGCTTTCACCAGACAGAAAAGACACTCGCTGATGAAGCTACCTTACATTCTGTTTCTGGGTTCACGCATACACACTGTCTGTCCATCACTGGCCAAGGAAAGCTGAGAAGAGGGAACCTCACCTCCCTTCAGGAATAGCCTTTGCCACAATGGCCTGTGGGCATGTCTGGGGGGGGGCATTTTCTCAATTGCTAATTGGTACAGAAGGGCCTACCCACTGTGGGAAGTACCAATCCTGGGCTTGTGGTACTGGGTTTTGTAAGAAAGCTGGCTGAGCAGGAGCCAGAGGCAGCAGGCCAGTACGTAATGTTCTGTGTAGTCTTTCCTTCAATTCCTGCCTCCAGATGCATGCCTAGGCTTCCCTTAAGCATGGAGGATAACCTGTGTCCTAGTTTGGTTTCTGTTGCTCAGATAAATCAACATCATAACCAAAAGCCACTTGGGGAGAATAGGACTTGTTTATAGCCCATCCCTGGGAGCTCAATGCTGGAACCTGGCAGCAAGAACTAAAGTGGAGAGCTGCAGAAGAACAGCTCTTACTGGCTTGCTCTCCATAGATGCTTTCCTAGGGCCTGCCTGGGGTAGTGCCTGGGGTAGTGCCTGGGGTAGCACTGCAGACAATGAGCTGGGTCCTCTGGCATTCATCGGCATGAATCATTAATCAAGAAAATGCACCCACAGATGTGCCCATGGGCCAATCTGATGGAGACACTTCCTCAACTGTCACTTCCCTCTTTCCAGCTGACTCTAGCTTTTGTCTAGTTGACAAAAACTAACTAGCACACCCAGGAAACCAAATAAACTTTCTTCCTCAAGTCAGAGTGTTCTATCACAGCAACAAGAAAGCAAGCTAGGACACCAGGGAAGGGAACGCCAAACCGAAGTGAACTGGTGTGACTATACGCAGTGTTGGAAGTGACATGCCCTAAAACTGTCCAGATTTTCACTTTCCCATATGACATTAAAAACAACAACAACAAAAAATCTTCCAGCAGAGATATCTTAGAGTTAGTGAAATATGATTTAAAAAAGCAAGATGGATTATTGTTTAGTGAGAAGTTTTAGGAACACAGTGAAAGACTTGGTTTTGGATGGCTGTAAGTTCATGGCGATCTTTGCATGTGATGCTTTTGGGATACGTTTAGGAAAGTGGAAAATGTCACTAATTCCACATAGTTTTCCAGATCACTAGTCCTTTAAAGAAGGGACCCTTAGTGCACACATGTGTTTGGTTCATCTTCCATTCTGGGGCAAGAATGCCACAATAATCAATCTCCTTTCCCTGGCATGTAGAGCTGTAACTTAGAAGCAAGAGATGGGGAATAACGGAGCTAGCTGTCTCAGACACACAAACCTTACCACTGTTGGAGAGGATGGGGTGAAACCATTGCACAGGAGGCTTTATTTGAAACTCCAAAGAATACACAGACTCTGAGACTATAACCACTTAGGGCAATAGCAGCCAAATGCCAAGAATAGGGATTTATTTTCAGGTAGCAGGTCACAGCCCCAAATATATTTGTTTCCTTTTAAGCTTAGCACTGTGAAATCATCCTGAACCAAAGAGAGTTGAAAACCATACCAAGAAAACACACACACACACACACACACACACACACACACACACACACACACACATACACACCATCGGGAAAAGAAAATCCATAACAGTGGCTGTAAATTATAACAGAATTAATTTTCTTAGGGATAGCTTCGAAAGTTACTGGGTCACAATTGTGATATGACTTTTAATGCTGGCCAGTCAAACAACCAGTTCCTCAGTAAAATATCAAATTAGAAATAGGTGTGCTACCATGTCCATCAGCAGGACCACCAGGCCACCGCAGAGATGAGGCATTTTCCCACTGTGAAGAAGGCTGGCTTCTCATCCCTAGAACATCGAGGTCACTCCTTTTGGTCAGTACTCGGGAATTTGGGGGATTCCTTGGATTAGTATTCCTTTTCTCCCAAACTCATTTTAGTCTTTCCTTTAAGTAGGCCAGCCTCTGTCAGGAGTTCTCTGACAGTTGGGATACTAGGACACGTGAGTCACTGTGAACACTGCTAGGGACGTGTTGCTGCCAATCAGCAAGGTGCGCCCCTGTGCGCAGAACTAAAACAGCCTCAGGTGACACGGAGAGTAGATTACTCCTTAAGCACCAGGTGGGGGATGGGGTGCTTGAAAAGGCAAGGGCTTCACATATCTAGACATCCAAAATCAGACCTATGGGCTGGAGCAGCGGGGAGACTTGGGGTTGCCCCTCCATACCCAGGGCACACGGTAGCCCAGAGAGAAGACATATTCTATGAGTAAGTTTGACATGTCAGGCCATGAGATGACATACATTTCAATTACAGCAGGGCAACGCCCAAAACCAGGAGACACCACAGAACAGTAGCAGGGAGTCAAGCAGACCCAGGTTCAAACCCTACCTGGATCACGTGACATGTGCTTGTAAGCCCAACCTTTGGGGGGAGGGGGAGGGGGAGGAGGCAGGGGGACCTCAGGGAGTTCCAGAGCTGCTGGAACTATGTGGAAAGTCAGACAACTCAGGAAAGGTAATGATGCTGCATTAGAGAGATAATAAAAAAAGTCTAGATCTCACCTAGTGCGTGCCCGACACACAGAGTCAGTGCTGCACGCTATTAAGAACATTTTCTTAAATGAGTTTTTGTAAGATATAGTGTGTGTGTGTGTGTGTCTCAACAATATGTCCCTGGCTAAGGAGACTGTAAAGTTGTTTTACAGTATGAAGGTGCAACGATTGGAAGAGTATTATGTGTAAGTTATCAGGAAAGTATTAGAATCAGATAGAATTCAACATATTTGTTAAAATCTGCTAATTGCAAGATTAAGCAGTAGCTAACTGTTACTACTGCTACCAAGTTATCTTATCATTTGGCCTACTCCTACATTCTTGGTTAAACCAGGGGGTTTTTTTTGTTTGTTTGTTTGGTTTTTTTTTTTTTTTTTTTTTTGAGACAGGGTTTCTCTGTATAGCCCTGTCTGTCCTGGAACTCACTCTGTAGACCAGGCTGGCCTCGAACTCAGAAATCCGCCTGTCTCTGCCTCCCAAGTGCTGGGATTAAAGGCGTGTGCCACCACTGCCCGGCTTTAAACCAGGGTTTTAAAAAAAAGTACTTTTTTTTTTTTTTTTTTTCAGATCTATTTTTATTTTATGGGTATGGATGTTTCGCCTATGTACCATGTGCATGCAGTACTTGTGGAGGTCAGAAGAGGGCGTTGGATCTCCTGGAACTGGAGTTACAGGTGTTTGGGAGCCACCACCTGTGTGTTGGGAATCAAACCCAGGTCCTCGGCAAGAGCAGCTGGAGCTCTTAACCACTGAGCCATCTCTCCATCTCTCTTAACCACCATGGGCTGAGTCTAATTGTAATAATCAGCCTACATTACAGAAAGTTTTGTAAATAGTGCTCATCCAATCTACCTTACTTTTGATAGTTGAAACTTTTGACTATGTTCTGCATTCTTTTCCTTTCTTACTCTGAGAAGTGGGTCAAAACGTCATCAATTCCCCAACCTCGCCCCCGCCTCACAGCACCTGTCCCAATAGTAAAGACAAGTCGATACGAACCACAAAGCAATAAAATATTAAACCCAACCCACGTAGCTGACCCGTTGTGCGCAGTGTTTAGTTAGAATGTAAGATAGGGTTAAACATTGAAGGCTTTAAAGCTGAACTCTTGATGGACTATTCTACAGTACACTGCTTAAACCAGGTGGGCACTGTGGCCAAGCAAATGCCACCAGGTCGAGGTGTAGATGCGACTGTAGAAAGCCTCCTTCCCCAGGGAGAGTCCCACTGAGCAATTTCCTCTTGCAGCGTTCCAAGTGAGCAGGGCTGCTCTTGTGGGAAAGTGCACCGTTCAGCTGCGCTCCAGTTCAGCGCACGCTGTAGGTGTACAGGGCAATGTGCCACGGGTCCCTCCATGGCCTCTGGGACCAGGGATCCATCAAACTCTCCGCACCTAACTTTGTCCCGGAACAAACCCTCTTTGAAAACACAACGAGGCTGGAGGAGCACGTAGCGTGGGGATGCCATCAGCTGCTGGCGAGACAGTCCTCCTCCCCCACCTCTTCCCGGGAGGGAAGCGACCCGACGGCGCGGCCCCGCCCAGCCCCACCCACCGGCTCCACAAAGCCACTGCCCAGGCGCGCGGGTCTCCCGGGGCGAAGGAGGGGTGAGCAGAGCTGGTACCTTAGGAAGAGGCCGCGATGCCAGAGCCCGGGGACACCCGCAGCATCGCACCGCCGCCGCCAGCTGCTCCACCCAGGGCCGCCGAATTGCGCCCTTCCCGTTGCCCGCGCAGCGCTCCGTCGCTGCGCCCGCTTGGCTGCCCGGCGACCGCCACTGTCAAGTGCAGCCCCGCCCCCGGTGCCGGCCCCAGTCGCTCTCTCATTGGTTGCGGGAGTGACTGGCTCCGCCCCTCAGGGCAGGCCCTCTCCAGAGGCGCGCTAGAGGGTGGGGACCCGAGCTGGGCGAGGCTTCCTGCGGGCACCCGGAGCTTCTGCTTTGCCAACCCAGAAATAGACAGCTCCAAAGAAAAGCGAGAGAGGAAGCATCTTCTCCAGGGCGAGGGCCGTGGCTTCGCGGGACGGATTCCCTAGGGTGGAATATTGAAATCATAGCTAGAGGTCTGGTGGTTGGGTGGTTTTGTGGGCTTGCTTAAAAAAAAAAAAAAAAAACCAACAACTTGAAATTGCTCTCACACACTTCAACTTCTTCATGATATGGAGAAGCTAAACCAATTTAAACAACCTGCCTGGCCAAGGTCACCGTTTGAGTTTTAGACTTAGGCTCACGGAGAGATTGCTGTACTGTCTAGCAAGCGCTTTATTGAAACTCAGCAGCGATCAGGTAAATCAGAGGTTGCAGGGGTGGGTGGAGCGAAACTGGGAGTGTTTGTTAGAGAATAGGTTTCATTTGGGGAGATATGAGCACACTTGCACTTTTTTCGGTGGCGCTGGACACCTGACTCTTGACTATGTTATAAGCCCCCGGACTGTACATTTTTAAGTAGTGAGCTTTATGATAGATGAGTTCTCTCTCATAAAAAAAAACAGTTATAAAGTGTACTGAATAGATAGCGTTCAATAAAACCCCATGGAGCCATGGAGTGTGCAACAACTTGGTCCATTATGAGCAGAAATTAGGATTTACTGACAATTCACCCAAGCATCAGTAACTCACGGTCATCTTCACTAACTGACTTCAACAGGGCAAAGCTTCAAATGTGTCCGCTCCTCAGAGTGCCCAGCCCCGGGAGTGGGATGTCCTTAATGAAAGGTGACAGCCAGTCAGTAGTGGCGCACGCCTTTAATCCCAGCACTCGGGAGGCAGAGACAGGTGGATTTCTGAGTTCGAGGCCAGCCTGGTCTACAGAGTGAGTTCCAGGACAGCCAGGGCTACACAGAGAAACCCTGTCTCGAAAAACCAAAAAAAAAAAAAAAAAAAAAAAAGAAAGAAAGAAAGAAAGAAAGAAAGAAAGAAAGAAAGAAAGAAAGAAAAGAAAGGTGACAGTTACTGTAAGGAAGGAAACTAAGTGTTAGGTCCAGAGAACCAAGGCTTTGGGCCCAGTCATGACGGGCCTGGAATATCCTCAGCGTTAAACAGTGACTGTAACCAAGCATAAGGACCACCGTGGGAACCCAAGCTGAACAGCCATTGGACGGAGCAGAGATGGCGTGGAGCTCCGTTCAATACAGGTAGCTTCCGAAGGAGTCCATTGGGGGTTCCTTCTCGGTTTCCCATCCCTGTGCAGAATGTGACGTTGGTAATAGGCCTCATTTAAACCTATTTCATCACCTGTATCGGATCAAAGGAAGCACCCGCCAACCTAGATTTCAAATCTTATGGAATATGAGCAGTTTTCTGAGTTAGGATTCTGAACTGGAGCAGAGTGGATAGATCTCAGGGCCTGAACTTCTGAGTGCTGGGGCTGGAGGCTTGTGTCTCCTGACCACGTGTCCTTGTTCTTCACTTTGTCATCCTATAGAGTTGTGAAGCTTCCTCAGATATGTAAAGCACTCGAGCTAAGGAAGCATTCAATGTAATGACTAGTGGCCTGTTTATTGGTTGTTTGATTAGGAAGTAGAAATATGACTTAGGAAAAAAAACTTTGTTATTCATCTACCTCCTTGGCAAAACCCTGGGTCCTGGTCTGGGTATGTGTCAGTGCTGGGCTGGACAGGTTGCTCAGTGGTTAGAGTGCTGGCTGTTCTTGCAGAGGACCTGGGTTCAGTTCCCAGCATCCACATGGCTGTTCACAACCATCTATGACTTCAGTTCCAGGGCATATATCGCCCTCTTCTGGCCTCTTCAAGCATTGCATGCATGTGGTCACACATATTCAGGCATGAAATAAGGTGCATGCTCACCTCAACTCCTTTGGCTTTCACATCTCCTTTCGTCCTTCATGAGATTCTAACCCCCCTTCACAAGCAGGCCCTGTTCTGTGTTTTGATAACCTCATTTGTCTGCCTCCACTTGTCATTTCTGTCCTGTTCCCCATCCTCTTTGGGGGTTAGGGTAAGTGGCCAGTACAGTTTTAGCATAAGACAGGAAGTCCATTTCCCCACACTAACAGACGACAGTACTGACATGCATTAAGAAATTTAGAAATTAATTGGCCCATCCTGCATGCCTGCTCCCGTGCTTTGGGACCACTGCAAAGACACAAGAGAATTACAGCAACACTTGTTCCACACCTGAACAAGCTGTGGGCTGAATCTAAGTCTAAATGCCTGAAATCTAACGTAGTCTTGGTCTAAGAAGTCACAATGTTAACATGTTAGCCATAAATACTCTAAATATTTGGGAGAGAAATTTTTGATTTATGAGTGTGGGATCTTTAATCTCTGAGATTAAATTCCCACTTGATAATTTACCATCTTTACAGGCTTTTGAAATGTCTTGAAATTTGTTCTTGTTTACTGTCTTTTTTGGGGATTATAGATATGAGGCTGGTACTATACAGTGAGCCACACTTCCAAACTCTCCTATCTTTTCCTTTCAATACCTCTTCTTAGGCATGCGCGCGCGCGTGCGCGCGCATGCGTACACACACACACACACACACACACACACACACACACACACACACACACGAGAATTCCTTTCACAAGAATCTTACATCTAACGCAACAGCTTTACAATTGCCTGTCTCTAAGTTTCCGTGCAAAAATCTGGGATTCCAAAAGAGTGGAGGTGTATTCATCTCCCTGGAGCCCAAAGCCCAGGAAAAACAAGAGAAAAGCTGCAGTTATTTCTCTTGCAGGAGCAGATGCTGTCTCACCCCAGGGAGTTATGGGTTGGAAGAAATGAGACAAGAAAACTATACATGCTACTTTGTGAACTGTATCAAGCAGGATCAGCACCAGCCATATGGATCTGTAAATGAATAAATACATAGTTTCATTCCTAGAACCAAGGGCAAGCGAACACTAAAGACGGTTCTCTCACTCTCACCAGAGGAAAGTAATCTGAGCAAGAAGACTGACCTAATTGAGCCCCACATGGTAGCCTGTGGGAACCAGAAAGCGTGCTGCTGGGTTGGCTCAGCTGGCTGTCAGCTGTCAGCTCTGCCCCACAGCTAGGCTGTGCAGCCCTCTGCGGCAGCCTTGCCCCCTGTCCAAGGTCACAAGCCCAGAGTTATGGGCACAAGCATCTGTTGCCCCTCGTTCTACTCATGGGATTTTTGTCTGTAGATGAAAAGCCAAGAACAACAGGACCTACAGGGTAACCAAACCGCTTGCTTCCTGCAAGCGGTTTGCCTCCTGGTACCCCAACACATTAACTAGGCTTCCTTATTGTTCTAGGAAAACCAGTTCACCTTGCAGACAGGAATCGGACGTGTAAATGTGAACCTATGAAGTTTTAAAATGAAGAAATTAGCAACAACACACACTCTCTGTGCACAATGAGTGGCAGACGGCTCTCTCATAGCTGAAATAGGAACACACGGTTCTGTCTGGATTGCTCGGAGAGCACCCTGATGTAGGGGGATCCGAAGCTGACAGGGAAACATGGAAGAGTCCAAAAGTCTGAGAAACTGTGAAGAACGGTCCATGCTGAATAAAGGGCACTGGCGTGTAAAGATGCGCACAGGCCTCAGGGAACAGCCAAGTCGAAGAGGGATTGTGCCTGAAATACACGCTTCTGTCAACCTAAACTGCTTATCTCTGCTTTTTAAATATTTCCAGATTTACCCCTTGGGAACCTGGATACAGACTTAAGAGAGAACAGACACAGGCTTGAAATACCTCAGCAGTTACCATAGAGAAAAGGAAAATTAACAATTTTCATATTATGTGGAAGAAAGAGAAGCATAGTATATAATTACTCAGGATCTCCAATAAAGAGGCTCTTCTGTGAACAAAAAGAATAGATATCCCAGAGGCAGCTACTGTTGTGACATTGGACTGGGAACGCAGCCAAAAACGTAGGCGCACAGGATCACAGCTTTTGCATTTCTTGGGGAAAACTTTGGGGACAATTAACTCACCTAAACTGATGGTTGTGGTTCTGGCTTAGAACCTTAGAGTGATGGTTCTCAGCCCATGGGTCGAGACCCCCATGGGGTTGTATATCCAGTATTTACATTCTGAGTCATAGCAGCAGCAAATTTACAGTTCTGAAGTAGCAATGAAATAATTTTGTGGTTGGGCCACCGCGACATGAGGGCCTGTATTAAAGGGTCGCAGCATCAGGACAGTTGAGAATTTCTAGACCAGAGGATGATAGAAGCCACTCATAGATGTGTATTGATAAAGGTTAACACGATGCTATCTTTCAGATGAATGGGTTGAAAGTGTTTCTTGTTGTATCAAAATATCTCTCAAAAAAGAATTTTAGCTACCTTTTGTATTTGCTCCTTTGCTTACTTTCATGACTAATGTTAGTATGTCAGTTTTTGTCAAATTGACACATATTTGGGAAGAAAGAATCTCAACTGAGGAATCGCCTCCATCAGACTGGCCTGGGGATACCTGTGGGGTGTTTTCTTGATTGCTGATCAGATATAGGAGGGTCCAGCTCACTGTGGGCGGCGATACCATCCCTGGGAAAGGTGGGCCTGGGCTGTATAAGAAAGGGAGTTGGGGAGCTAAGGAGCTGACTCAGAGGTTAAGAGCACCATCTGATCTTTCAGAGGACCCAAGTTCGATTCCCAGAACCTACACGGGGGCTCACAATGTCTGTAACTCCAACATCAAGGGATCTGATGCCCCCTTCTGGCCTCCAGGGGTACTGTACATACATGGCACACAGACATACATGCAGACAAAACCACTACCCATCACCTAGAAATAAATAAAATCTCAAAATTTTGTTCGGATATAAAAATAAGGTGGCTGAGAACGCTGGGGAAAGCAAGCCAGTAAACGACCTTCCTCCATGACACCTGCTCCAACTTTCCCAATGATGGACTGTAATTGACTCATGTAGGCCAAATAAACCCTTTGCTTCCCAAGTTGCTTTTGGTCATGGTGTCTATGACAGCAAGAGAAAGCCAACTAGAACAACCAGCTAAAATTAATTTTTTCCTATCTCTTAGTCTGTAAGAATTCTATTTCATTGCATTAGAAGTTCCTGGGAAGGAAACCACCAACATGTTGATCTCTGAGGAGAGAATGCTCTCAGGAGACGGTCAAAAGATAAAATTAAAATCCACTTTTCCAAAGGAAACTAAGGGTTGTTACTGTAACGTTGACCTTATTGATAATCTAGACCAGTTGCTCTGAGTCTACATACATAGGGGTCTCCAGAACCAAGCAGAGATAGATTACAGAAAAGCAAGTGTCCCCCATCCCTCTGGCTTTCCCCAAGTAGGACCACGGATCAGAACTACATCAGCCTAGTGTGAATGTGATACAGATTGCTTCCTAACAAATATTCCCTCAACTTCTTTCCACTACAGGTTTTAGCTGATTGTCAAGTGGTTGAGATGAGACCCTACTTCCCAGACGCCACTGTGGCGAGGGGCCCAGGCCCTAGAACCTGGGTGCTGGGAAATCTCAGGGTATGACTCTACTGTCTCCTGTCTCCTTGCTTCAGGGAGGTATTGTCACTTCTTCCTGACTTAATGGAGGGACAAAAAGGTGAGAGAGAGAGAGAGAGAGAGAGAGAGAGAGAGAGAGAGAGCGTGGGCATGAACCAGGAAGTTCGCTACCCCCGCGCATGCTTTGTTTTAACACACTTCTGGTGAAAATGGTCTTGCTCCCTCAGGACAGGACTGATTTGTTAGACTCCACATCTCAATTCTCTGATGCTAGGAATTCTCATTGTCATCATTTGAATAAGTAATGCCAACCGCACCCTCCACCCTCCACCCCCACCCCGCCCCCCACTCCCTTGCAGGAAGGGCCTTTGGGGTGTATTGACTCTGTTCCCCTGCCGGTCTGGTCTGTTCTGGTAGGGGGTAAGATGAAAAGCTCTCCTCTGCCCAATACTTCCACTGCTGTAGTCAACATCTTGATCAAATGTGGGGAGCGGACAACCATGGGCCAGGTCCTCTGAAGCAGGAGCCCAAATAAATCTTCCCTCCTGTCAGTTGTTTCTGTTTGGTGCTCTGGTCACAGTGATGAATGTAATGAACCTGGGAACATAGGTTCTAACTTGAACATTGGGAGGTGGGGGTGGAGACGACGCATGCAAGCACGCAAGACACCCTGCATCCCAGTTAGCAGGCTCCTCTCCTGCAAGTCGTCATACAGAGGCATCTGTTCCCCTCAACAGGTTGTTCCTTCATCTTCAGGGCTTTAGGTGTGGAAGTGAGAATGAGCCACGGTGACTCTCAGCCATGCTCCCGGCAGAGAAGAAAAAAAGAGAAGGAATAGGTGCGCACCACTGCAGGGAGCACACTGTACCGTTACTTCCTGTGCGTCACAGCTGGACTCCAATGCTCGCCCAGACTCAGGTTTGGATTCCCGGAAAAGCACTGTTGTACTCCATCATTGGGAAGGACGCATTAGCTGCTCGCTCCTCTTTATGTACTCACGCCCAGGTCTATGAACTCATGAAGGCTTGCAAAGTGTCCACGTTCTATTTCTACCCTTGCGGCTTCACTTTCTTACTTGAATTACTTGTAAATTGGTGCGCTTGCTCTAACCCAGTATTTCTTTCCTGGTCATGCGGCTTATATAGTTAAGGCAAAATAAACACTTATATTTCCCTTTATTTACCAGTTTTAAAGTTATTGTCCTAATTATCCCAAGAAGCCTACACATGTGACCACTTTCACTAATAGTATCATGTAGCCATGGACCTAAGGGTGCTGAAGAGTTCAGGGTTAGGAAGACTCCTTCACAATGAACATACAACATGAAAGGCTTCCACACCATCCTAATTTCTGACTACAGTTTCCAAGTCTGAGGAAACGACCCCCAAAACGACCCTCAGGATTTCCAGACAATCCACTGGAAGGATTCACGCAACTGAATGAAACCAGGTATACTGATGGCTACATTGTAACGCAGCTCACTTTGACTGGGAAAGGCCTGAAGAAACCATGATCGGAGTCCACGTGGGCTCCTTGTGAAGGGAGTCCTGCGTGTTCTAGCTTCTCTTGAGGCTACCCCTCCCCTCTTCCCCTTTTCCCCTCCCCTCCCTCTATTCCCTTTCCTGACAGGTCTCGATTCCACCAGGAGGGCCCACCTTTGTGATCTAGCTAGCCCCTGACTACTTTCCAGGAGTCCCGTCCCCAGACATTGCTATTTCTGTTTCTGTGCTAGAATATAATCTTTTTGTAGAACACAAACGCTTCATTTACTACACAAGCTTCAAAGACAGGGAACGTGATTATCAAGACCCCCCAAGAATTCCGATTTGAAAATTTATATGTATGTATTTGTTTTCCTAGCATGAGCTTTGTACTCTCATTAAAATTCAAAGGAGATCAGTGACCCAAATTTTTAGAACCACTGTCACAAACCCTGAGCTCCTCCAAGAAACAGCACAAGCCTTATTTCCCCTAAGATGAGAATGAAGATAACTTTTAAAAGATACAGGATTTCTTTCCTCTTTTTGTTTGATTTTCATGGGAATTTGAACTTGGGAAACAACTTTGAGAGTGTTTTCGGTGAGAATATTGGGCTAGCTACAGACATAAGAGTCTGATAGGAGCAGGGTGTAACCATCAGAAACAGTACTTTGTCAAATCAAAATCTTGCATCAAGACAGGAAAAGAATTTCTGCCATTCTCCCACCTTTAGCCTCTCTAGTGGGTGAGGGAGAAATGTCTCAGGCCTTAAAGGCACTTGCCACTTGCGGTTCTTCCAGAGGACCCGAGTTAGGCTCCTAGCAACAGGATGGTCTCAACTGCCTATATCTCCAGCTCCAAGGGATCTGTTGCCTTCTTCTGGTATCTGTGGGCACCTACACACATACACACACACACCAAAGGGGGGGCCTTTTTTTTTTTTTTTTTTTGGTTTTTTGGTTTTATGAGACAGGGTTTCTCTGTATAGTCCTGGCTGTCCTGGAACTCACTCTGTAGACCAGGCTGGCCTCGAACTCAGAAATCCGCCTGCCTCTGTCTCCTAAGTGCTGGGATTAAAGGCATGTGCCACCACTGCCCGGTGGGGGGGCATTTTTTTAAAGTCCCTAAGGGCCATAAAGTTCTAGACTACTTAATATATTAACAATGTCTTTTAAAAGCTGCCATTCCAGGGATATAATAGAGGTAGACCCCCCAATACTGAAATTAACCTGATGGTTGGCAAACTGTCCAAGGCCAGGTTTGTAGTTGGTGAAGTACACCTGGCTGCCTCTCATCATGTTAGCCAGCTTTGAAGATGTGGTTCTCATTACAATCTCACACTTTCCAGCTCACTGTGACTGCTGGCAGACCTATGTTTTTGCTACATTCTTGAAAGCAACCACAGGATTTTCAGGTCTAGGATGTTCTTGACGCACCCAGTGAAGAGGTCAGCTCAGGAATGCAGGAAAATTCCACTAGGACCCTGAGCACGTGGGTACCCCTCCCCTCCTGGAAGAAACAGGTTAGAGAGCAAGTAGGCTGGAAGGGAGGGGCTGATTAAGCCCCTGATATCTCATTCCCTAAAGACCAATCAGTTTAAAAGTCACTCTGTTCTGCCAATCACATTGTACCTAATGGCTGCTGCTCTAAAAGCTATAAAAGCTCCCTGAATGGGCTGCACGGGGTGGTTCTCTCCCGCCTTGGTGTGCAGGGCGACTCCAGCATGCTGGAACAATAAATTCCTCTTGCTTTTTTTTTTTGGTTTTTTGAGACAGGGTTTCTCTGTGTAGCCCTGGCTGTCCTGGAACTCACTCTGTAGACCAGGCTGGCCTCGAACTCAGAAATCCACCTGCCTCTGCCTCCCAAGTGCTGGGATTAAAGGCGTGCGCCACCACTGCCCAGCTCCTCTTGCTTTTTGCATCAATTCCTGACTCCATGGTGTTCACTCAGGGAGTCTCCCGTAAGCTAAGGCTCCCCAGAGTCTTACACAAGCACTCAAGACTCTGATCACGATGCAGAGCTCAGCTTCACTGAGCAGCAAGACGTGTAGGAAATTAATCCTGAGGAACATTAGAAACTGGCAGACTAACCTCTGGAATTCTGCTGATAACGAAAAATTACAGTTGTATTTATTGACTAGCATGCATACTGACTAGGGGCCCATGTACAGACAAACCAGAGGCCACATCCTGCAGAGAGACACAGGTGGGCAGCAGGCAGCCCTTTCCCTGCATGTCTATGTACTGTGGAGAGCTCTAGTTCCTTGATTATCAACATACAATCAGGCTAGGCTAAATCCAGTCTCTTTGAAGACTGAACTATATACTTCTCCTTATATGCTCAGAGGAAGAATTCCCAATCTGGTTAGGCTTTAGGTTTGGGGAATGTATAGAGTCCAGGTCTTTACAAGCATCACTGAGCAGAATTGTTTCTGGCTTTTCTCTTGCACACAGCCCCTTTTTGCCCCCCAGTGGTCTAGGAATGGTGTTTGGTTGGCTTTATGAGACTCAAAAAGTTAGTCTAAGGGAATAGAGCCTGTGACTGAGTTGGCCATCATCTATAGGATCTTATGTATTTTTAGAGATATCATCAATTTCCCCCCTTATGGACTATGTATTTCTATTTCTGTGGTTGTATTTTCAAAACAACACCTTCCAAGATCTGTAGTTGGAAGCATTAAGTATTTAATAGATACAGTGTGGTGGTTTGAATGAGAATGGCTCCCATAGGCTCATATATTTGAATGTTTGGTTCACAGTTAGTGGAACCGTTTGGGAAGGATTAGGGGGTGTGGCCTTATTGGAGGAGGTGTGTCACTGGGGGAGGGATTTGAGGTTTCAAAAGACTCCCACTATTTCTAGTGTCTCTGTTGTAGCCATAATGCTTGTGCACTGTGTAAAGGTTACCCTTGTGTTATTCAAATGCTGATTTCTCTGTCCTCACACTTTGTGTTGCTGCTGGAATTTCCAACCCCAATAAGTCCATATAAAAAACACACAATCCAGTCATTATAATTATAAGCTATATGTCTAGATTGGGCAGATCTAACACTATACTAACTCATCCCCCAGCTATAAGACCCCTTGCTACTTGTGGTTTCTCCTGGTCACGTGATTCTGGTCCATGAGGCTTCCTCCTCCTCTTCCACCATCCTCTGGTCTCCTCCTGTCATCCTTCTCTGCCTCTCTACCTGCCTCCACTCTCAAACCTCCAGTCTCACCTTTCCCCTACACTGCCCAACCACAGGCTCTAGCCTTTAGTGACCAGTTAAAATGGGGAGAAGGTTCACGTGAGCTCACCTGAGTACCCGATGGACTCTTGAGGAAGCAGAATTAACATCAGAATATAAACAGCATCAAGCCAACCCACAACGTACATTGTAACAATTAGGTCAAGAATCTCCTGTCTCAAGGTTGTGTGAACAATTATTCTCTCTGCCTTAACAATAAATGCTGATTACCCAGGGGCTGAGCAGAAAAGAGAATAGGGCAGGACTTCTACCATCCAGGGGGAAGGAAGAGGAGGAGCGGGAGCAGGAAGAGGAGCAGGAGGAGGAGGAGGAGGAGGAGGAGGAGGAACAGGAGGAGGAGCAGGAGGAGGAGGAGCAGGAAGAGGAGCAGGAGGAGGAGGAGGAAGAGGAGGAGGAGCAGGAGGAGAAGCAGGAGGAGGAGGAGCAGGAGGAGGAGGAAGAGAAGGAAGAGGAGGAGGAGGAGAAGCAGGAGGAGTAGCAGGAGGAACAGGAGGAGGAGCAGGAGGAGGAGGAGGAAGAGGAGGAGGAGGAAGAAGAGAAAGAGGAGGAGGAGGAGGAGCAGGAGGAGGAGGAGGAGGAGGAGGTTCAGATCAGCCTTGAGAAGGAGAGGATCCAAGAAGACACCATGGGAAGATATATCTGAAACCCAAAGAGCCAGATTAATAATAATATGCAAGTATCATGGGATCATGGTGTGAAGTAGCCAGATTAGCATAGGGTGTTAGGGTAGATCATTTAACTGCCCAGATATTGCAGTGCAGCTTGAAATAAATCTTGGTTCCTCTGTGGTTATTGGGGAACTAGCCAAGGTAAAGAAACACAGTCGGCGGATTAATTTACTGATTACACTTATATTTAATTAATTGATTTTACATTCTACCTTCTACTTTCAGATCAAGATGTGAGCTCATCGCTACTGCTTCAGCGCCATGCCTGCCTGCCTGCTGCCACGTGCCCCATTGTGATGGTCATGGACTCTAACCCCCTGGGAACGTAAGGCCCCATTAAATGTTTACTTTTATAAATTCTCTTTGCCATATTGTTTTATCATGGAAAACTAGGACATATAGTTTCTGATTTGAGGTCGTGGCTTAAAAACCCTCTTAGCCCCTCAATAATTGAAAATGTAAAATTGGTAAGAATATGCTGAAAATATACCCAAATCACCAGTTTTCAAGGCGTCACAGAATCAACTAATGAATTTTGATGAATTAGAAGATGCTTCTTAACGAGTAGTTAGCATAAATAAAGGAACAAAGGGCCAGGGATATGGCTCAGTGGTGAACCACGTGTCTAGTGTGCATGCGGACCGAGGATCCATCCCCAGCACTACCATAAAGAAATAAATAGAAAAGTCTCAGTCTCTTCTCTTGGGCGAAAAAGACAATTTTAGATTAAACCATAGTTCAGAAAAAAGGTGATGGTGTAAGAGGTGTAAGAGAAGGTATCCTGATTCTCATGGAGCACGTTAGCATAGTAACGAGGTCAATTATAATCTAGCATAGTAACGAGGTCAATTATAGTCCATTTATACATCAGAGCATGAAGTTAAAATCTCAGAGCAACATACAATTTTCAAAATTGGAGTTCTAATTCTCCTAAAAATAAGGAAAGGAAAATTGAAATATTTCACACATCATCTAAAGCAATGGTTATCAACTTAAGGGTCGTGACCCCTTCGGGGGTTGAATGACCTTTTCACAGGGGTCACATATCAATATTCTGCATATCAGGTACTTACATTATGGTCATAGAAGTAGCAAAACTACAGTTATGAAGTAGCAACAAAATCATTTTATGGTTGGGGGCGTCACCACACCATGAGGAACTGTATTAAAGGGTCGCAGCATTAAGAAGGTTGAGAGCCAGTGGTGGTGCACGCCTTTAATCCCAGCACTCGGGAGGCAGAGGCAGGCGGATTTCTGAGTTCGAGGCCAGCCTGGTCTACAGAGTGAGTTCCAGGACAGCCAGGGCTACACAGAGAAACCCTGTCTCAAAAAAAACCAAAAAAGGTTGAGAGCCACTGATATAAACGATATAAATGTGCTCCTTTAGTATTCTGAGATTTCAAGGAAGAGCTGGGTGAAGTGGTACATACCTTTAATCCTAGTACTCAGGAGGCAGAGCAATCAGCTATTTGTGAGTTCAAGGCCAGCCTGGTCTATATGGTAAGACCCTGTCTCAAAAAAAATATTTTTCAAGAGACTTTGAAAGTCTATTTTTATTTGTTATATTTTTTCGTTATTTATAATTTGTTCTTTATAGATTGTTCTGGGTTTTCTTTTTAATCATTTTATTTAATGTTCATAGCTGCGTAGATGTATTTGGGTCTAATCCACCTCATATTCTTTCTTTTCCAACTCTTCCTCTATCCCTCCACCATTGCTACCTCCAATTCATGCACTTTCCTGTTTAACACTCATTGAGCTCACTTACTGCTGCCTGTATGTGCATGAGGACTGTCTACTGGAGCACGGGCAGCCTCTCAGCCTGTGTCCTTGGAGAGAACCGACCCTCCATCCCCAGGAAGTCTTCACTTGCTAATAACCCTCAAACCGGGAGGGTCTTCATGAGCCCTTTCCCATGTACGCTGGGGTTTGGCCAGCTTGATGTTGTACAGGTAATGTGCATGTAGTCACACCTGCTGTGAGTTCACGTGTGCAACTGCTCTGTCATGCCTGGCAAGCACTGTTTCTCTACAGACTACCTCCTCAGACTCTTAAAAATTCTTTTTTCCTTCTTCCCTCCCTCCCTCCCTCCCTCCCTCCCTCCCTCCCTCCCTCCCTCCCTCCCTCCATCCATCCATCTCTTCTTTTCTTTTCTATTTTGAGACAGAGTCTTTCTGTGTAGCCCTGCCTGTCCTGGAGCTTACTATGTAGACCAGGCTGGTCTTGAACTCACAGACTCACCTGCCTCTGCCTTCTG